>CM055967.1:58497500-59012500 GCA_029531755.1 Holothuria leucospilota | reverse complement strand
AACGCTTCGATCATTGTACAGTCCGGGAGATTCTCCCCTTTGGGAGGATACCAAAATTTTACCGAATGGTGGAAACATATGCAACACAGTATTACAGGCTGGCTAGCCTTATATAGACAAGGTTTAGCAAGAACGAAGACCACTCAAGTTGTATTTTCTCAAAAACGGTGTGGTGAACCATCGATTAGGAAATTGCTTTTCGGTAACTAAACTAAGACAATACACCTAGCAGATATGTATTTAGTTCCATTACATTAAACTGAAAAACATTGCAAGAGAGTCCGGCCAAAAACCATTAGGAACTGAAAATGTACAAACAGAACGGGCATGAAATTGTGGGTAAAATAGGAAAAATGGCGGAGCCCATGAATATTTTTCCCCGACTAGGGGAAAACTAGATTCTCCGAATTTGAAAAGTCTCCCAAACTGTCGTAGACTGGTCCGCATTTGGGCAAAGAGATGACCCACAAGATCTTTCACAACGAGAACTGGAGTAATAGAATTAAAAGGATATGGCATCTCCCAAACCAGGGAGTTGCTAGCAACTCCCTCCCCAAACATAAGGAATAGCCCTACAGAGTTCTAAATACCGATGATGGCTACACTTTGATTGAAATTCATTCAAACAATATACCAACCTGGTTGGTCAACAATGACTTGTACGATCAGTTGTGTTTCACCGACTTGTTTGACAATGCTGTCTCCAGCAATTTGAACTCAATGCAAGCTACTGTGGCTCTGTCAGTACAGGTGTACCAGACAGTGGTTTGGTTTAAATTGGAGGAGGGGCTTGAAGTAAACTGAGTAGGGAGAATTGCAAGCTTCTGTCCGAGGTGAGATTAGAGAGCCTTTCAAAAGGTATATTTTCATAACATTAAGATTACAGGGTAAACGGAAGATATAAGAGCAACTAAAATTTATCGTGGTTCACGTTTTAGGATGTAAACGAAATTAATAAACACATTCTTTCCTTACAGTAGCGTACCCCTTTTATGCTTTTCATCACACTCCTCCCTACAAGATGATCAACTCCATTACCACCTTAGGTGTAGCCTACTTATAGAACATTTTGTTTATATGCAAAATCTTGCACAACTAAGAGTCACTCACAAATGATATAATCATTAACGAACGTTACAAAGGTTTTGAACGGTATTGATTCGATCTCTTTTTTCCAAACAGTCATGAGTGCACGAGTGGGAGAGGTGGGGTAGGGACTGCAGCCCCAATTTTGGTAGAAACGTTCCTTTCTTCTGGTAAACTTGTCATAAATTTTAGACTAAAGCGCTGAGCACACCAACCAGAATTGGAAATGGTCCTTCACACTTAAAAGAATAGTCCAGGACCAAGTTTGCTCCGGGTGCGAACTGCCACCGATGCGAATTGTTCACAATTTACTGCACCGACTCTCTGGGTTTATCTGGTGTGGGCTAGTGTCCCCCGGCCAGTCATCAAGCTCTGCCGTTTTTACGGTATTTTATCGACAATCCTGCGAGTCTGAGTTGCATTTTCTTGCTTATAATCGAAATTGCATTCAGGACCAACAAAATAAAATATTTGATGTGATTCCCTAGAAACCCAGCACTTCTCACAGTTTATCTTAATATATGGTGAAAAATATTTCTTCTTTTCCCAAGTCCTGTATTAACTGGAACCATGTGTTTGACTGGTCCTTTTTTAGAATCCCCTTTTCAACGGTCTCTGAAGCGAAAGTTCAGTACCTTCAATTTAGACTTTTACGCGATATACTATTACTAATAGGCTCCTTCACCTATTGAATAAACGAAGCAATAACCTTAATTTGTACTCTCTGTCATGTGGCATTTGAAACCATAGAACACTTATTCTGAGAGTGTCATTTTCTCTAACCGTTCACGTTTCTTTTAGACTCTGAACTTGAATGAGTATTTCTATAAAGTCAAGATTGAGAATCATATCGCTTTAAAGCCATATGCCTCAGACATATCCCAGTTTAAAGAAGTGCTTATCTTTTCCTGTTGCCACTCCAGAAATGTAGGCTAATCGTCAGCAGTCCCCAGTCAAAAATGTGGTGGGTGGAAGTATGCCCCCTCCAATTCAAGAACGAAAACCCCTTAGTCTTTCCTTCTGTAAAAATATTAAAAAAATGCAGTAATTCTTCAAAGTTGCAAAATATTACACCAAATTGCGTCTAAGGACTCTCAAATACTAAACAATTTTCCAAAGGGGTTTATATACCCTGCCCCAGGACGGCGGTCCGAAAAAAACGTTCAGCCCTCTACCCACCCAGTCGAGAAACAGCTTCCTACACTTTTTAAACAAACACTGAAACAGAGCTCATAAAGTAACTTAAAATCCAAATTATTCTCTCGCAAATGTAATTTACAGTTTAAAATTTTCTAACTTGAGAGATATCGAAATTTGGAATGTTTAATGGCAATTTAACTGAAACACCTGGGAAGAGCCATTTCCATGCAATTTGGGAGGGATTTTTTGTCAACTTTTCGGTACGCTCCGCGCCAACTCATCTTGGCGCTCCACTTAAATAGTGTCGGGAGCATATTTTGCCCCCCCCCCGCCCATAAATACAGTCCCGGATACGCCCCTGCTCTTTAGACCATTTCGCTTTCACTACTTACACCATACCCCATCCCATTTTTATTAGAAGTGCATCCTGGCAACCATTTCAACAAATGGTAGTATAAAGTTTTATCCTTTTTGATACCGTAATTCATAGTTCGTATCCACATGAAACGGAACATAAGTTATTGTCTTTAGAAATGTAATCTTACGCTAAATTTATTGCCATTGAATCTGAAAAATATTTTCTAAAATTGTCAGGTTTGGAACTAAGAGAAGCCGAGGGTTCCTTGACTCACCCTTTACACACGGTATCATTCACAGTTTAAGATTTTGTTATGATGTTAATGTTTGATTGTCCCAACAAAATTCTTTCGAGAAAGAATACCACGCAATTATTCTTTAAACTATCCACACCCTGCTTCTTACATCGAAATATCAGCCAGAAAGTTAGGATCGTCGTTTTTGGTGGATTTCAGTAAACTGAAAAAGAGAACAGTTAATTTTCTTTTCATTAAAGGAAAAAAAGATTCCCAAAATTTGGAAGGCAAATCTTATTTAGTCTAATAAGGGAAGAATAGTTGTAACTGTGATTTTAGAACGTTTCGTTTTTGTATTTTGTTAGTGTATTTTTGTACAAATAATGAATTACATAAAAGTATTGTTTAACATTTTATTATTAAAATAAAATAAAAAATTATTTTTAAAAATATTTGTACTTCTTTCCAACCTTTTATAAATAAAACAGTTGGAAGGAGGCCTGCTCTCAGAACACGATCGCAGCCATCACTCATAGAAATCCTATCTTCTCCAGGAGAATGACATAAAGGTTTAAGCATTTTATGGAAGCCATAGTGTAACTTGAATATTGTATACTTCGTGAGTATTTAAGTCTTACGCCAATATTGAAAAACCACGTTTTATTATCTTACATCATGATTAAGTATCGTGACTGACTTAGTCCGGTATAGTGCATAAAAGTTTATTACTACGTGACAATTGTAGAATTACGTGAATGCTGTATATTACATATTTGGAGGGTTAATAACAGTGACGTAGCTACGGGGGAGCCCTGTGGGGCCTAGGCCCCCAGATATTCGTCAGGCCCCCCAGATTTTTTGTGTCCTAATAAAATGTGTAAGAATTAAGAAAAAAATAAATGTTTGAACGGAAATAAATTTTGAAGTATTTCCTTCAAAAATTAAACAAAATTTGTAAGAATTAAGAAAAAGTAAATGTGTGAAAAACACATTTTGGGCACGTATGAAATCAACTTATAACTTTAAAATGCTTACTTTCACTAAATTAGGTATGTAGTCTGCACTGTCGTTTAATTCGCATATAATTCACTTGGACGATGAAACGAACGTCCCGACGACAAATTCGGATGTGACATTGTCACTGCAGTTTAGACCCTTTCTGCCTTTCGGATGGCTGGTTGATTTACTGAAAACATGGCAACCATACACTGAAGACCATTCTGACACGACCATTCCTATACGGTATCATACACAAAACATGCCGTAAGGTAAGGTACTGCGTTTGAATAATTCTTCTATCCTTTTAAACAAGTATGTCGTGACTCTCTCCTTGCCCGTGACAAGTGCACTGTAGAACGATTGTTTTCGAAAAGTCCTCTTTTTACTAGTTCGCACTGGCGTCCGGGCCGATATGTAAAGTTGCCAACAAGGTCCGGATTTGATGTGTTTCCCACATGATCCCTACTTCTGCTTTGCGGGTTAAATAGTTTGAAAGACTTACTGGTGGTATTATAGGTCTGACCAAGTAATATACCGATGACTAGAGTCCGTGAACAAATACAGCACCATTTTGCATCTAGACGCCATTGAAAACCGGTAAAATTTCCAAAGGGAAGGGGACACCCTTAGACCCCTACATCAGGAGAGTGATCTATGTCCTCCTTGCTAGAAAAAAATATGGTAACCCTAGGTTGGAGACAAATGGTATGATCTAGGGCAGCGGTTCTCAACCTTTTTTAAAATGGAGGACCACTTTGACTCTCAGATTTTTCTGAGGCCCATCGTACAAAAAGTTTATTCTTTTTTCTTTATTTTTTATGGTTGGTTTCCCGGCTCACCTGGGAGAGCTTCGCGGCTCACCGGTTGAGAAGAGCTGATCTAGGGGATATGTAATTGAGTATGGACATGTAGCCTATGGATAGGGTGATGGACAAATGTAACAGAGATATACTAGAAGGTGAATATGGGAGAATTGCAGGTAGAATAAATGAAAAGGGATGCATAATTCAGTATGATTCTTGTATTATATCAGGTCAAATCATATCCACCGCCGTACACAGCGGGGGAGGGCAATTACCCCCAGAAATTTTCAAAGTGCACCGTTTCCAACTTTGAGAATATACAGAGGAAACGCAGTAAAAATATAAGAAATAGCTGTGATCGTAATGATAGAACTTGTACAATTTCAAAATAGGCAGATCAATATTTTCATGCCTGTATCTGTACACATCACCAATCATTTACAGCTCTATTAGGATGTATTTCTAGCCTACTTTTCTAAAATTCTCGCGCTACGCGCGATTATGCATATATACAATGTTGCTGTTGTTGTTATAAGTAGCTTCAATCATCAATGGCTTAAAAGCGTTTTAAACCGTGTCAGTTTAGTCATAAAAACGTTTTATAACCAATAACACTCCCTCCCCTCCCTTGAACCCTCCGTTACAAAGGAGTTCAATGACTGAGGTCATGCTTCACATCATATCCACCACGCTCTCAAAAATGACTTTTGTCACACTAAGTCACAACTACTTTTCGTTTTCCTTTTAAAGTTGAAATCCCTAAAATATTGCACCATTTGCTATCTATGCGTCCTCCTGAGATTACAAATTTTCGCCAAAGGGGAGGGAGATACTGGTTCCCTTTAGTCCCCTCCCCCAGGCCACAGCCTTGCCCACTTTTTCCTCCTAGCAAAAAAGTGTATGTGCGGCCTTGTGTATTACCATTTTTCATGGATTGATTTTTTTCCCATTATTTGAGAAATGGCAGACATGAGATTCGAATTTCAAGGCTGGGTACATACAGCTTCAAACACGTGGGAAGTGCCGTTTCCTGCCATCTGGAGGGTTTGTAAAGCCAAAAATTTTCTTGCACGCTCCGCGCCAACTGATGGTGGCGCTCCGCTTAGATAGTCTTCACAAGCCTGACCCTCGGCGGTTCCGGCCCCCCCATTTGCTACCTAGGCCCCCTTAAAATTCCATCCTAGCTACGCCCCTGGTTTATAAACCAAATGTCGAAGCACTGCGCGCATATCATGGGGAGTTTACGTGCATTGTTGCAATATTACATGTGCAATGTTGCTCTGCCTGAATGTTGCAGTATTATGTGATTGTAATGATCTGTTGAATCTTGTGTCTTTACATGAACAATTATAGTTTGAGGAAGAAGTTTGGAGTGAAGTTGTCGGTAAAGTAGACAAAATGTTACTTTTTGCCACCAATTAAAAATTGTACTCATTACTACATGTTTATAATATCTTGTCTCAACAAAAGGTCCAAAAAGTATTTATTCATTTAATCACAAAATCTTGACGGTATTTTATATAATATTCGAGTTATGAAATTTTACCTGGATTGCTTTTTCTTATTAAACCAAATATACATGATAAATATCATTCGGGAAATTGATTCTCAGTCAAAGTTCGTGTACGTGATCGTCATTTTAACATTAGCATAAACATTACTATACTTCAATTTCAGCAATTAAAGCATCATAGTACTGACTCGTTTGTGGTACGTAAGTATGGACATTCTATCAATAGTGTGTAAAATTTTACTCCAGGTAAATTGTTAAAAGGGGTACTCAACGGCAATCCTGTATCCCTAATATTTCGAAAATGTGAGTTTAAACTTCTAAGGCTTTTCTTCGTAAATTGCACGATGCTGGAACAGTGTCCACTTTTCCGTGTCACATTGGTATTTGAAATGAAACTCTTATATTCATTGTGTATTTATTTTGCATTTTGGTAAATTAAAAAATAAACAAATTCGTATGAAACAGCAAGGCCTGAAACATTGAAAAGTAATCGGACGTAATGCAGGCCCGTTTACTTTGAAGAATAGTCCAGAAGCAAATTTATGTTTGATACGTTAAAGAGGACTACATTCTGAGCATACTGGTGAAATTTTCATTCATTTCCCATGTTTGGTTCTCGAGATATTAGCAATTGAAGTTGACACATTTTCTACAAGAAGTGAACCTGAAGCAAGCAGGCATGATACCATGGTTTCACATTGTCTACCAATGTTTTTTTTTTTCTTTAAAGTTTACCACCAATTTGATATAATAAAGCTCTGATATATTGATACCATAAATGCATCCCGAGCAATGGAAGTTTGAAAACTTCATATGTCTTAGGGGCAAGATAGCATCTCTCTGATCAATCCAAGGTCAAAACAATAGGATGAAAAATAAAGGAAAACAAAACATTGACTATCAATATGAATCAAAGACATCACACCTGCTTGAAGGACTGAGTACGGTCAAGAAGCGAGTAAAAGCTAAGTAACTTTAAGTCTATTGTTTCCTTGTAATTCTGTTCTTGTTGTGTTCCTTTTCTGTTACTTACCTTTTTGCTTTTTGACCATACTCAGACCTTCATTGCTTGTACATAAACATTGTAGTCATTACACGCTGAAGAAGACTCCGGGAGTCAAAAATTTCGTTTCGTTAATAAACTATTGCACTCCTCATGTCAGCCCAATGACATGTTTCTTGTCTATTTTCTTGTTTGTTCTATATATGGGAGTATACGCGGATTCTACCTTTAATATATGTATATATATATATATATATATGTATAATATAGGATAGTTTATTTTTCTTTTCCCTCTCCCCCTTTTCTTGTCTTTTCTAGCCCTTCTTTTTCCTTTCTCTCGTCATTTTTTCTCCCTTTGGTCCGCCTTTTTAATTTTTCCCTTTTTTTTCGATGGGGGGGGGGGGGGGGGGGACATGGCCTGCTGCCCTGTGGTTGCGCCACCGCTGATGAGTAATTTAATTGAGTGGCATGTTTAAAGCCAAAGCTGTTCTGTCAAGTTTTGAGCAATTAGTATGAAACAAAAATATTTCTCATTTAACGTAAAATTTACTAGGAAAATTCTTTGATTCCCAAAATGAAACTAGCCACTGCGTTATTATTCCAGGTTTAGCTCACTGAAATACCACATTATCACATGATTGCATCGTCGAGAATCGTCCATTTGTTACGGTTACCAAAGTAGTGTTACACAACAAACGTTGAGGTAAATATGAGTAGTTCACATGAATCATGGACATTTCAGCAGACTTTCGACCCGTCGTAATTGAGTAAGTTGTATTGTATGCTTTCATGCCATTGAATATTGACAAGTTGATTAATCCATTACTACCCACCTCCATTTTGAGGAACTGAAGGTCTTTACTGGTAGACATCTATTAGCAACGCAAACTACGTCAAGTTAACAAGTCAACAAGGACTTGAAAACATTTGTAAGGACTTTGAAAGTGGAAAAGTGATTCTACAGATCAAACGTCGTCCTACCTTCCGTTGAACTTTTCAATTTGTTTTATGAAAGATAAACTAGTAGACAAGATATTAAACCAACAGCAACACAACTAATAACTAGATAAGGTACAGATACAAATCCAATTATGACATAACATTTAAGGTACCTGTCTTCATTTCGTATCCTTGCTCTGTTGAAGCCTGCACCTCAGAGCTGCCTGCTGATGGAGTTGTAGTACGAAGAGAAGCAACAACGCGTTTATCTGTATCGGCATACGTGGAACACATAACCGTATGAATGCCATTACTGCCTGGAAATGTCTCCCATATACGTAAGGTGGTCTTTCCAGGTGACTGTGTTATGTTTACTGTGATATTAACACTTATTGAATGGTCAATGTTATCAAAATCGAAAAGATTGCCATGAGAACCAAACACTTTCCAGTACATCAGACGAGGAGGTGTGCTGTTACAAGAAAACTCCATTACAGAAGAATCTAAAGTAACATTTTCCGCAAATATGTTAATGTTCAGAAAAGGATAGACGGATAGTCTCAACACAGAGCACTCTGGAGCCCAAGAATTATGACAGTTAAAATCACTGAAAGAACAATAATAGTAATGGAAAAAGGGTTCAGAGTAATAACAAACACACGTTTCTTCGGGAAAATTTTCGTCAATGAAAATTTCTGTTTCCTTTTTTGAAGACTCCTCATCATTGCAGGAATAAACAAGTCTTCCAACTTTTGTAAAATAAAGAAAAGCTCTTTCCCCTACATACCCAGAATTTCCAACACTTGAAGCGTACAGCGGTAACACCGACTCTCTAATTATATCTACTTCGCTCGACATAACCAGCTCACTATACGAATCATTTAAACTCCATATCGGAATGTTTAGCAGACAGTAATATTTTCCTTCTGGCTGCCTCAGTGTTTCCGTGACCACGGCTATTCCATTTGTTGAAGATACATTGGAAATAATGGGTTGCCCAGTACTATTCAAAAGGAAAATATTTGCAGCAGAGGAAATCAGAGCTGAGCATTTTATAGTTACTTCGTAGTTTGAATCTGCAAAAGTGTACTCTCTGATTCCTGTTTTTACCACATCCCTTCCATCTACGTCAATATTTACTATGACACCTAAGTGTGAGTCGTATTGCTGCGTTTCGTGTAAAATTACTAAGGAAAACAACAGGCACAATCCAAGAGTACGAAATTCTTTCATAGTGACAAAGAGCAAGATATGGGCGATCTTACGACAAAAAGACTCTTAAAGCGAACTACGCTTTTGTTCTCACAGAATCATAAGACAGCGGTAGAATAAGTCTTCTATGCTTTACACGACGGTGTGAACACAAGAAATGAATATGAGAGTACTTCCTGGTTTCAGTTATATGACGTATATTGCTACATCGATATTGAAGTCCAGAGAACTTTTGTAAACATGTAAGTTATCTTTAGCACCACTAAGTCGGTCAATAGCAGACTTTAATGATTGCAATGCATGGTGGGAACTGGGAGTATAAACAACTGGAACTATGCCAAATGGAGTACCTGCATTTAGGAATAGTGCTTCTACGTAGGGTAGGATATATAGTTCCTATATCCTGCTCTATGTACTACTACTGTATTGTTTTACTCCCAGTTCCCATCATCCTTTTGTATGCGTGACCACCAGGTGACGTAATCATTACAGTCTGCTATTCTATTTCCATCACTTTGAGGTAGAAAAAGTACATTCGTGTGTAAGAGGGGTAATTAATTATTAAATTTTTGTTGGCGACCAATATTTTTATAGGAAAAATCGTAACAGAGAGTTTGAATTGCTCCACCGGAGGCCAGAGGGTCCATCATGGGGGGGGGGGGGCACGTCGTAGGGCCTCTGGTATGCAGGGATGCAGAACCTTGTAACAGAGATTGGAGGGAACGAAATTCCAAATAGATGGGTTGTGAGAACAGAGAGTTGCAACTGCTGCAGTATGCACCTGTCATTCGTAACTTCAGGCTGACCGACAGGAGCGTCACAACCGGGGGTGTGGGTGCTACATTCCCAGAAATTTTCAAAGTGCCGTCTGTCGGGAAAACTTGGGGGTCTGTCGGGAAAAATTGCCACTTTCTTTTGTAATTAATTTACTTTGTCAAATTAAAATCTTTTATTTGGGGATACAGAAACAGTCGGGAAATTTTATGATCACAACTTTTTACTTAAAGGGAAAATGCAGTCATCCCAATTTAGATTAGTGCAGTAGTCTTTCCGATTGCATGAATGGCTCTTGATATTCATGTGACAATATTTTTCTTACTAAATTGTCAAATTTACGAGGACTAACTCCTTACCTTACCTTGAATATGAAATATTTAAGTCACTTCAATATCATGAAAGATACTTGAAAGAGAAATAAAAGGAAATCTGTGAGATTTAGCTATTGTTCAAAATAAGTTTGGGGCGACTGCTTATGCTCTTTAAGTACATTATTGTCGGGTGGATATTGCTTTGGATACTAGAGACCTAACCCTTCCCAAATGTAACTGTATCGGAAAACTATTCTATTTGTCGGGAAATTATTGTCGTTGGGAAAGTTCTCACAAATTAGGTTTTGCATCAGTGAGCTTTGCTACACTATGAGCCATTGTCTCTGGACGAGATCCAGGCTGTCGGGAAAATAGAAGTACCGTGCGAGCAATGTTTTTTTCCCACGAGGTTATGGGCAAATCATGCCAATGGACCAATTAGTTTCTTGGAAATAAGCCACACCCCTAGTTTCAAAATGACAGCTTTTCGACCCTTTTATTGTACTTCTGACACCGCGTTATGAAAGAACAGGCCAACGACCCCACTCTACGTAACCCTAACCATATTATTTAACCCTAACCATGATTTTTAAACAAATGTGAAAAATTTTGAAAATCAAATTTGCCCATAACCTCGTGGGAAAAAAATTAGGCGTACCGCACGGCATAATTGTCTGCCATGATATAGACACCATGTCCGACACTGTGAGAAAAAAAATACGTTTTGAAATGTGATGAAACTCAACCTGACTGCTCGTCGGAGATGAGTTGTAGGTATCAGTGGCGTACCCAGGATATCTCTCAAGGGGGATCATGCAGTATTTTGTGCGATCGCCGGCCTGGGGGAGGGGTCTAAGGTTAAGGGTCTAAGGTGAGGGGTGTTCCCCTCCCCTTTGAGAATTTTTGAAAAATTGGGTGTCCTTTCATGCAATCTGGTGCCAAAAGTATGCTACATTTTTAAAGTAAAATTCGTGTTAAAATACGTATTTTAAGGAAGGAAAAAAGAATCGCCGGCCTGGGGGAGGGGTCTAAGGGGCGGTCCCCACCCATTTGAAAATTTTTGAAAAATTAGGTGTCCTTAGATGCAATCTGGTGCCACATAATGCTACCTTTTAAAGTAAAATTTGTGTTAAAAAATTTACGTATTTTTAGGAAGTAAAAAAAAAAAAATCGGCAATTTACGTATTTTTAGGAACTAAAAAAAAAAATCGGCATCTGTGAGAGGGCCATGGCCCAATGCCCCCCCCCCCCTGCGTACGCCACTGGTAGGTATATATGTGGTCATTTGAGTCGGATCACAGTCGGATTGTAGGTTAACAACGCAACACACTGTGTAGGTTGATATCGATCGATCTATCTATCTATCTCTCTGTCTGTCTGTCTGTCTGTCTGTCTGTCTGTCTGTCTGTCTGTCTGTCTGTCTGTCTGTCTGTCTGTCTGTCTGTCTGTCTGTCTATCTATAAACTGTTCATCAGTTGCACATGAGGGCAAGCACATTGATTTTCTACAACCGTCGTCTGATTTTGCAAACGCATCTTTGTGGCCAATTAAAAAAAAATGGGTGGCAGTTGGGTCGATTGACAGCTTCACACTGTCACGACGTTACTCAACTGCAACACGACTCCCATCCCCTTCCCGGACTCCACTACGAATATCAAACAGTTTGATGTTCCGATGTGGTCATGAAGTAGTCTGTCGGCTCGCAATCGGGATAAAAAGTCTGGTAGAAAACAAAACTGGGCACACACTTCACCGACCCGTCTGCCAAGCGACTGGTTTCCGCAGTCGGGTCGTTGTCGGGTTGGTGCATGAGGTGGCTTTCCACTTACTCAAATCTTGGAGTCGGAGCGCTCTCGTGTTTGCTGTGAACACTTTGAGGTACGTACACTTTGTATCGTGATGGTTGCAAAGGAGGATCGCTTTCCGATTCGTTCCGTGCATGCAGTGCCAAAAACGTTACTAATGCCTTAAAATCCTATTTTATGGCCAAATTTATGTGCATCTTTCATATACGCTAATTATCCAATTAATAATTCAGAAAGGACATAGCGTGCTTTGGATCATTGCAAAACTCCGTGCAACCTTCACGATTGTCCATCCTAGCTCCCAACCCTCAAACCTGTTGCATCATAAAGAAATCGAATGGCCATAAGTCCTGGCTACTATGAAACAGAAGGGTTATTTGCAAGTTTTAGGTACTGTTCAGTGCGTATTCAGTGCTATTTGTAAATCGGTAATTGTTGTGTAAAATGAAGGCAAACATAATTGAAATGTCCTCAAAAGTGTCATGTTCCAGCGCGCTTCTCGTGCATTTATCTTCTGCCCTTGTTAACCTATTATAATTTCTCATAGAACAAAGTGAGTATCATTATTCCAAAACTCCGGTCCAGGGGGCGAAGCCCCCGGAAGATCTAGCAATATTGCATTTTAAGAGCACAGAAATCGGCTCCAGTTCTTATCTCAGTGAGATTTTATACCTTGTCATGTTGCATGGAATTTGACGTATATGGCTCAGTATAAGTTACTATATGTACCTGCAGAAGTTCCCGAGAATCTAAGTTATCTTAAAACTTACACGCCAACATTGTGAGCCCGTGTAGGTAACTTGAAATGATTTTTGCCATAATGAGTGTGTTATTTTCGTTATACGGTATTCGGGTATAGGACGTCAGATGAAACAATTGCCCGCGAAGCGCGCCGAAAATTTGAATTTACATCTAAAACCATTGCTATGACTAACGATGTCAATTCCCTTTATGTGTGTCCATCAATTAGAAGGTGGGTTCGATACTAAGTTTTCAGTTCTCATAAGAAGAGGAGGGTAAAAAATGAATATCAGTTACTTTGCATCCTTACAATGCTGGCTCCTCTGAAATCACGTTTATGCACACGAATAATTGGCTTATGGTAGGACCCCACCGATGAGTAATGCGAATACGTTTGGGACCTTATTGATAGTAAAAGGAGCTATTCAAGGCTAAAAGTGCACAGATCAAGCGAAAATCAAGAAATATTGAGAAGGCTTCGCAAAAATCGTGAAAGATTTCAAATGATTTTTGGTAAAAAGTGATAAAAATAAAACCATCACTCAATAAAAACGTATCTCTCTCCGTAAGCGTAAACAATTGCGAGCGAAGCGCGCCGAAAATTTTCGGTATAGAGCCTCCCGGGAGCTGTGCATTAATTGTACACTGAAAAGGGGGACCAACAGGACTCTCACAACCTGACATCCATATGGGAGGAGAGATGATATATCACCTTCGTTACGGATTTCTGAAGGGTATTCCTTTCAGAAATCTATGACCGATGGTGCCGGCCTTAGTTGGTGACTGGGGAACCGCAGATTACTGCTAAACTGTGCCATTTTAGGCAGTGGGATTTTGTATACGCTATATACAAGAGTGGGAGAGCCTTTTCTTGTTAGTACATGAGAGTGCAATCCCAGAAAGGGGTTTACCCTCCCCTTTGAGAAATTTTTGTTAATTTTAGGGGGCCTATATGCAAAAAGGTGGTACCTTTGGGTCATTCTAAAGTGATTGTATGTTTAAAAAATGTCCACAATTTAGTGAATTCTAACTTTTGTTCGGGTGTAAAAAGGGGAGCAGGAGACGGTTAATATATTGTCTCCAAACCTCCTTAAGTCTCAGGAAAAATCATGGGCGTGGAACCATCTCCAAAAGTGGGGCGGGGGGGGGGGGAATTTTTCACATTTGTGAATCGCCGTCCTGGTGGAAGAAGCAGTGGTGGTAACCAGAATTTGCGTCACGGGGAGGCAATACGTTTTTTGATCGTCGGCGGGAGGGGTCTAAGGGAAATTTTTCTAGTACTGAATGCCCTCAGATGTGATTTGGTGCATCAAAAGTGTAGGATTTTTAGGTTATTTTTCTTCTAAAAATTTTGTTTTCCTAGGCATAATTGCAGTCTGTTCCATCAGTTTTGAAAAAGTGAGGGGAACTTTTTGACGATGTCTCCCTTCCAAAAAGTGAGGGGGACGCGTCCCCCGGTCCCCCATGATCCACGCCCATGGGAAAATTTTACACGCAATTATACCTGCGTGGATTCCACAGAAACATTCTTGGACATAATCAAATTTTTCCTTTACATTTTAAAAGGATATCCAAGGTTGACAGAGAACAGTATAGAGCCTCCCGGGAGCTCTGAACTAGTTACAGTATACAAAAGAGGAACCATCGGGATTCTCACTACCCGACATCCATATGGGAGGAGATATGATATATCATTTTCTTTTTAGGTATAGCAAGAGGGATGGTGGACAGGCAAAATTCGTTTCAGAAAAGATTTTCGTCATTATTGAACGTCGCGGTAAAATGTTTGGAAAATAAGCAACGGCAATTACGTACTTTCAATCTTTCAAATCATGTGCTAAACTAGATTAGTCAAAGATCCCATAATGATGAGAGCCCTACAGAGAAGGAGATGTATACTTTTTAGAAAAATGTTTCCATTGGAATAATTTCTTGCTTCATAGCTTGTCAATGGTATATGAAATCGGGTGTAAACCCTGTCGTATGCGCGCCAATCGCGCCGAAATTTTGAATAAAATATTAGTCCATGACAAAACCTGCATCGGACACTGTCACTTTCCCACCAACCTATGCTATTCAGAAACAAATCTTCTGACTGAGAATTCTTAAAAAGCACTTTTTCCCCATTGTTCCCCCGTGAGTAGTTACCGAAAACTATTGATAATAATAAATTTGGAATTTGTCAAGAATTTCCAAAACTTATGATCGTTTGAGAACAGTTTGTGAAAGAAAATGGTTAGAACAAATAAACCAATCATCAAAAATACATCTCACCCTACACCCTCTACAGAAATC
Source organism: Holothuria leucospilota (assembly GCA_029531755.1). NCBI lineage: Eukaryota > Metazoa > Echinodermata > Holothuroidea > Aspidochirotida > Holothuriidae > Holothuria > Holothuria leucospilota. Next base: position 58,997,283 of record CM055967.1, on the reverse strand, counting down.
TGTAGCTTAAACGACTTTTAGGACCATTTTAAAATTTTTCAAGAATCGATGGGGGAGGGGGACACGTCACCCATTGCCCACTGTGCCGACGCCACTGTCTGTAGCTTAAAAGCCTTTTGAGTTCATTTTAAAACTTTTCAGACATTTTTGAAATCAAATAGGGTATGCACGCCGCTACTTTACCTGCAACACCTGGTGTCACTGTGCACAATAGCACGTCACCTGACAGCTTATCTTCTGTATTCATTCTGCAAGGTCTGTATGGCGAAAACTTTGCCTCTCAATCCCTCTAGATTAAAAATTTCACTCTTTAACACAAAATTGTTACTAAATTTCAGTGCAGCTAGCCGGGCCCATACTGCATATGTCACGATGTTTACTTATTTAGATCTTAAGTCAAGGATCATTACTCAGCTATTCACCTGTTTTCGAACATTGTAGCTCTCCTTTCATCGCCAACCACTTTGAAAGATATCTTAAGAGATAATCCAGCTATAGCTCCACCCAACCCCTACAGAAATATATACTTTGAATACGTTCTTAGACACTTTTATTCATTTTTTGCTCTTAATTTTTCTTTCTCCTCTTCTTTTTTCTTTTTCTTCCTTTTTTCTCCTTTAGTTTTTATTTTCGTTGCGAGGGGGGGGGGGGAGGGCCCCCAGTCCCCCTGGATCCGCGCCTGATTTATGGTCTGATTAGTGCAAGTCAATGCCATTTGTAGACAGAAAAATGCTTTATCCTCCTGTAGTGCCCCAAATCGTGTAAACGCTTCAGAGCTAGGGGGTTTGCCCAGTGGTCCCTTACTGAGGGACAGTATTGAAATGGGCCCTAAGACAGGCAACTGAGCTCATGCGAAAGACGATCTTTTGTTCCTACCATGGAGGTACTATCTCGGCGCTAGTACTTTCGCTGTTGTAGCAGATAAATGAAAACAGTTACGCCAAGGTCAAATTGACTTTGTCAAAATTTAAACTGTTTTTTCAGTAGAACTTTTTCCGGTAGATTTTTTGTCCTCCCGTTATACTTAATTTCCCATCTTGTACTTTTTGCAAAGATTTCCTTAGAGCGAGGGTTATGAGTTAACCTTTCTTGACACAAATATTTTTTCTTCAATGAAACCCTCGTTTGTTGGGAAAAGGTCCAACACCCCCAACTCATCGATCCTTAGGGACGCCCCTGCTGACCGGGAGGTAGTTAAGCACTTGATCTCAAGAGCGAACACTTGTGTCCCTTAAAGTCGTTTTGTTGCTTCATTTGCTGGTTTCTTTCACAAGTTCGGATTTTAAATACCCGTTCTAATATTCAAACTAAATCTTTCATAAGTTACCTTAAGGAAAAGGGCACTACTCTACTTAGAATATAAACTGGGATGATTTTTAGCAGCCCAATAAAAGGCCTACGTGTGAACGTTAACACGCTCTTCTAGGCTTTGGAACTTGTGTATAAGCAAACATACTGTTAGACTTAGCAAAGTACTGGCTGAGTCTAACAGTGTACATTAAACTCTAAATTTTGCACTTGCAGTCTAGTTGTTGCTGAAGAAGTCCAATAAATTAATTTCAATAAAAATTCATTTTTCGAATTTGTATTCTTATTTGTCAACTACGAGACTGGCATCTTCTTTGTTTTTGTTTATAGTTTTCACTGGGAGTTCCGTAGCCTGGACAAAATCTGTAGATGGGCAGTTCATGACACTCTCTAGGCGGAGCACCACGTGGTATGCCTACAGATAGTTAACACTTAGGCGGACCCTTCCTTTTTCACATGTTCTGTTTAGCATCTCGAAGGAGGGGGAATGAGGGGAGGGGTACATGTCAACTATGCAGTGTTGTAAAGAGTCATGACTCGAGTCACTTCTCAAAATGATAGTGACTCGAGAAACTTCAGGAGTAATTTCCCCATTGAAATAGTACAGTGACTCAAGTCAATGACTCGACTCGAGTCACTTAAAAGTTTGACAATTGGTGACTCGAGTCAGAAATCTAGTGACTCGATTACAACTCTGCAACTATATGAGACTGGTATCTTCTTTGTTGTTTATAGTTTTCACTGGTGTACACGTGGATTTACCTTCTATTACATATATATATATATATATATATATATATATATATATATAGAAATGTATATAAACATATATACATACATATATATATATAGATATTATAAACCCGAATTTTCAGAATTTCTTCAATGAACCCAGACCTTTTCAAGTTTCCTCCAGTAAGAACGCAAAATCGTTATATTAGTTTTCAATTGATACTAGCATTGCAAGTTTCATTTTTCTCAATCATTCGTAATTTCCAAGGTAAACCGTATGGTATCGACTTCAGGGCACTGGCACTCTATTTTCAGAAAAGTTTGTTTCATAAATGGGGTCCTCCCCCGGGAAAAAAATGAAATCAATCAAATACAGCTGGTACATGAGACATTCCGAAATCTAACAATGGGGATAAGTCTAACAATGAAAATATTAAATACACAAACTTTGCAGAATACTCTTTTGACTACCGCAAAGGAGAAACTGGTGACAAAAAGGAGGCTGGCTTGGAGGGTCGGGAAAGACCGAAAGAGCCCCTGGATCCAAAAATGGAGCAAAAATAGATCAGCTGTCGTGGCGACTGATCCATGGCAAAGATAGCATGCATTCGATATCCGCCCGAAAGAGTATAGTGGCACTAGAATTAGCTCGATGGGAGACTAAGCTGTCCTCCACTGCTACCACTGCCACAGCTACTACCCCTACTACATATACTGGGACTAACACTACCACTACCACTACGACTACGACAACTACTACTACTACTACTACCACTACCACCACCACCACCACCACTACCACTACTACTACTACTACTATACTATACTACTGCTACTGCTACTACTACTACAACTACTACTACTACTGCTATACTATACTATACTACTACTACTGCTACTACCACTACTACTACCACTACTACTACTACTACTACTATACTATACTATACAACTCCTACTGCTACTGCTACCACTACGACTACTACTAGTACAACTACCACTACTACTACTACTACTACTACTACCACTACTACTACTACTACTACTGCTACTGCTGCTGCTACTACTACTATTACTACTACTACTACTACTACTACTACTACTACCACTACGACTACTACTACTACCACTACCACTACCACTACTACCACTACTACCACTACTACCACTACCACTACTACTACTACTACTACTACTACTACTACTACTACTACCACTACGACTACGACTACCACTACTACCACTACTACTACTACAACTGCTGCTGCTACTACTACCACTGCTACTACTACTATTACTACTACCACTACCACTACCACTACTACCACTACCACTACTACCGCTACTACCACTACCACTACTACTACTACTATACTACTACTACTACTGCTACTGCTACTGCTACTACTACCACTACTACTACTACTACTTCTACTACTACTACTACTACTACTACTACTACTGCTACTGCTACTGCTACTACTACTACTACTAAGTTAAGAAAATATTCAGTTCTTATTTTTTCTACTTCCTCAGACCATCGTACCCTCGACCTTACAATAATACCTTTTAATTTGTGGTCATAAAGCACATTAAGCTCATTTCTAGCATCACTTAGGGGCAGAAAGCAGTCGCTCCAAATTAATTTTCAAAAATCTACTCAGTCTTACAGATCTCCTCTCATTTCCCTCTCAAGTATCTTTCACTAAGTTTCTGTATAAAACCATTGAATATTGAAAGTAAACCAAGGAGTTATTCTGCATGAATTTCACAAAAAAGCAACACAGTTGTTGTCACATGATTAAAAGTAGCCATTTCTGAATTAGGATGACGGGTACACTAATTCAAATTGGGGGATTGCATTTTCCCTTTAACTGTTTTCTTGCATGCTCTGAAGGTAAATTTGCATATTGTTGCTCGACCATAGTAATTTTTTAATTAAATTTTGTTCACGTTCTCTACGTTTTCTAGCAGATGACTGATGAGAGTAAGAAATAGAGATCGACCTGAGATTAACTTTGCAAGACTCACAAAGTAGACTTTGGTTTTACAATATCACCGTTGTATTCAGAGACAGTGTTACGAATAGTTTCTTTGAGCAAATTGATGTAAAATTGATCATTTAAACAGTGAGGTGTTTAATTCCAAAATCCTTTCCCCCTCTTTTTACCAAGTAGTACGGTCAGTGATACACTTGAATGATCGGATCCGAAAATTGGAGTGATCAGCCAGTCCATAGTACAATTTTTAAGGTGATGATAAATAAAAAAAGAATCTAAACGGCAGTGAATCACAGAGTCAGCATTAGAATACTAAGTGAAACCTTTACTTTTTGGGTTTCTCTCCCTCCAGATAACGATAAGATCGAACGTATGCATTATATGCTTAGAGAAAAGAAACAAAATTTCCAACACCATTAATCAACTTGTTTTAGATGACAATTCTGTAATTACATCTTCTGACCAAATTTTAAATGAGGCAAAAATTTTTTATCAAGACCTCTGCACTAAAGATGTGAATGTTTCTTCTGGTGATTTTTTTTGTTAAATTTAATTTCACTCATACGAAACTTTCCCCTGAGCAGTCACTACACTATCGAAGAATGTTACCATTCATTGTGCTCATCACCCTTAAATAAATCACCGGGTTCAGATAGACATTCTACAGAATTTTACAGATTGTTTTGGGATGGTGTGTAGAGACGTTAGTAGCCAACTCTTTTAACTATGCTTTTCAGCGTGCCTTCATTGCTGACGAACAAGGTAGAGCTTGTATCTCCCTTATTGCCAAACCCTCAAAAGACTCCCGCTATTTGAAAATTGGAGACCTATATCTCTGCTTAACACCGATTGCAAAATCACAGCCAAATGTATTGCTCGTAGAATGAAAGATGTTTTGTCCCATCTGATCAGCCATGAACAACAGGCTTTCTGAAAGGACGTGACATAGGTGGAAATATTCGACTCGTTCTAGATCTTGTTCATTATTGTTGAAGAAACTCCTCGCCAGGTACTCTTCTATTGCTCGAATTTGAAAAAGCGTTTGATCGTCTCTATTGGGATTACATACACAATACTCTATAGTCTACTTCAATTTTGGTCCTGACTTTAGATGCTAGGTCAGAACACGTTATAAGATTATTTCTTCATGTGTTTCAAATAATGGATTGGAAACTTATTATTTTACAGTATCTAGAGGCGTAAGACAAAGATGCCCTTTTAGCCCATACCTATTTATTGTACTGAGAGATTTAATAGTATTATTCCTGCTAAATATCTAATACAAGGTATAACGGATTCCAATCTTACAAGTAATATGACAAATTATGCTGATGATACTGTAATCATAACCAGTGCATGGTTCTGAAAACTAGGAGCATTTATGAAGTCCATCTATCTTTCTGCAGAAATATCTGGGCTGAAGGTGAATCTGGAAAAATATAATGTGTTCCCCTTGGGACCCTATCTCCATAATACCCCAGTCTTGTCCAAGACGTTGGTTGCTTTCTACCTATCTTCTACTTTCCGTTCGCACAAAATGAGGGCGTGTGTCAACTGAACTAAACTGAACTGTATGCCACCAGAACTTTAACTTCCTGGGAGTCGCGTACAGTTACATACAGTTCAGTTGACATACGCCCTCACTCTGTGAGAACAGAATGTGCAAAACAGGTACAAGGTAACTAACGTCTTGGACAAGACTATGTACACCTCACTACTTCGATAACTTTGCGTTTCAATTCCGACATAAAACTGTGACCTATCTCCTTTACACATCATGAAGACGATTTTTCAAACTGAATTACGTACCGAAATAATCGCGTATTACAAATCTTTTAAATATTTGGTCTTCCAGAGATCTGACCCCCATAGGCAAAATCTTGATCGTTAAAACTTTTCACAGTTGGTTTATCTTTTCATGGTCTTTCCACATCCACCTGACTCTTTCTTGTGAGCTTAACATTCTCTTTTTTTAGTTCATGTGGCCAAACAAACCGAATAAGGCTAAACGATCATGTTAAAGTTGTAGTCTCTACGGTTTATGAGACAATAATAGTCCGACAAATGTGATTTATCCCTATTCTGCCACCGAAAATGTGTGAAAAACTTCATTTTTATCAGCTTTTACGTTTACTGACAGTGCGTTGTGGAATAACAGGTCAGTGTTTAACCAATCAGAATGCAGGATTCTCATAACGGATGGCTAGAGGTGGTAGAATAAAAAATACACTACTTTCCATTTCACTTCCTTCACAGAATTTTGAGTACAAATTCGTATCTTTTCAAAATAAAGAAGTCTGATTCCCCCTGTGTAGTTTCCGTGCAAATGAGGATGAGTCATTAGACCATCTATTTTGGTTATGTCCTCATGTTAAAAACTTCTGGTTTGAAAGTACTTCTCTTTGCTAGAAAGAACCTTTCGAAAAGGTCAGATTTGGCTTTCCTGACGATATGTTGTAAAATAAACAACAAGAGTCTCAATATACTATCTTTTTGCAGCAAATTTCAGTCTTGTATGAAAGTAGAGCATTTCATTTTAAAGAAAATGGGCAATGAAGTTCGTTCATTCAAACTGAAAGAAAACTTAAGATCCTTTTTCATTGTTAAATATGATTCTCTATTTTCGATATTTTCTCTTTAGTACTCCAGTCTGACCTACCAAAATGGAAAGTACTTTTTGTTCATGTAAAAAGCCTAAATACTTTTCCTTTAAGGGAAATATGCTCTATGGATAGCTCTTTTGTTTAACAATTTTAATTATTTACCAGTATGGTATCTTTATTTCCAGTTCACTATCACAAAAAGGAAATCAGATCTCATTTTTCTTATTACAAAGAAGTATGTTCAAGATTAAATGTTGTTTTTATGTAACTTCACTATTTAAAATGAACATGCAAATATGATTGAAATAAAGTATGGAGAAAATAGTGTTTATGAAAAAACATTTAAAAAACCCACTACTACTACAACTACCACTATTACCACTACTATCGCCACCGCCGCCACCGCCGCCGGCGCCAATGGCAATGCCAGCGCCACTATAACTACTACTGCTACTGCTTCCATAGTAATGGCAACACTACCGGTCACCACTTTCACTACTGCGACTACTGCTTCTACTACTACTACTTCAGAAGATACCGCCTCCTCTAATGCTACCGATAAAGCTGCCCCTTCTGCACTCGTTTTCAACTGCTGCTACTACTACTGCTACTACTACACTCACCACCACTACCAATACCACCACCACTACCACCACCACAGTCACAACCGCCACCACCACTACCACTACCACCACCACTACCACTACTACTACTTACGCTACTAGAACTTCTTTTAAACCGCAAAGTGGTCCCCCTCCCATATGTGTACTACATTGGCGATAGTATACATGTGTGCTCTAGCCCGTATGATGTACAGTATGGTTCCCTATGTTGGTTATATTTCGTGAATGTATTGCGTGTTGTCACTCCGTCTCATCTTGCTGATCCTGAAGGTAAGGTGCCACATATGCTACCTTTTGAAGTAAAATTTGTGTTTTAAAAATTAACGTATTTTTAGAACTAAAAAAAAAACAAAATCGGCATCAGTGAGGGGCCCATGGCCCAATGGCCCCCTAAATACGCCACTGGGAGTACCGTAACGTTTGGTTTCCGCCCTTCGGCTCTTCAATTCGCCACGGAGAGTAGATGAGACTTTGGAAAAAGGACTTTACTTAAGGCCCTGTCACACTATAGCGTATCCTAGTAGCGTATGCGTGCGTATAAGAAAAATTGGTCATACGGTGTCATACGCTGATATACGCTGGTGGTAGGTTAGGCATAAGTCGTATACGTTTCAAGCTCGCTGGCATACGTCGGTGTACGTTCGCATACGTCGAGGCCGCCAAAAAATTTTGAGCATGTTCAAAAATTTTCGGCGTATGCGAGCGTATGAATTGTACGTTACGCAGACGTTTAGCATACGCTGAATACGCTGGAGTGACGCTAAAGGTACGTTACTCATAGGTCAAGTACGCTTCTCATACGGTGGCATGAAGGTGGTCAGTAAAGCTAGCGTATGGAAAGCGCATCAGCAACGTCATTGTAACCTATGTCTAGTGCAGGGATAAAGGGAAAGTTCGGAGCACGCTGCTCATACGCTAGACATACTTTTCGCATACGTTTCGCATACGCTTGCACACGCTACTCGTACGTTTGTGAACGCTACACTGACGCTGACATAAGATGACATACGCTCAAATACGCTCGCACACGCTACGCATGCGCTAAATATACGCCAGTTGTACGGTATACATACGCTATTCATACGCTACTCATACGTCCTTCAACGACAGTTGCCGAAAGTTTCCGTTCATACGCTCAAAAGTTGTGCGTATTCGAAGAATTTCATACGCAATTCATACCTTCATCTCATACGCTATAGTGTGACAGGGCCTTTATCTTTGACTTAAATTCGTTTCAACACAGCACGCAAACTTGCACAATGTTGACAACCATAATACCATGTACTTTTTGTGTTGTATTTTTTAGTCCCAGAAAGTCAGAAACAAATATAGCAAACTCGTTTAAGCAAAAAGTCCTTTTATCGAAAATGTAAGTCTTTCAAATAAATTTTGTATGACTTTGACTAATTTACCATATTTTTACTTTCAAATAATCAATGCACTATCAGCTATCTCAACGACTGTCTTTCAAAAAGATGAAACGAGGTTTACATTTATATCAATGGTGTGTGCGTGACAGTCATTCAAATGTTTAGTTTATTATTGTATTTTGTTTCTACTTTTAATCTCACACTTGCGACCTTGTTATGAATAAGCACGTAAACACTTAGTACGGTACTCAAGAATGAACTCTTACCCACTCCTTGGAAATCTGAAGTCATAAACTTAGACAGTAAAAACAGCGTATCAGGTAACCAGGAAATGTTTGGTTAATAAATGGGTATGGTTGTTCTGTCCCATTAGAAAAAACAACCGTTCATTTTGTTGGCTCAAAACAGACAAAAAGAGCATGGATCTATGTTGTAAATTGTGATTCTGGGCTTGACGATAAAGAGATATGCGACATACTGTTACAAGACGTCAGTTAATAATGGGTTGAAAATATATCTGAACGAGGGGGTTAGTGTAGATAATTTCTTAATTGTGACCCGAATGACTGAGAAATCTGTCAAGAATTTTTAAAACCCTTCATTGTACAGTCCAGGAGATCTCCTCTTTGGGAGGATACCAAAATTTTACCGAATGGTGGAAACGTATGCAACGCAGTATGATAGGCTTGCTAGCCTAATATAGACAAGGTTTAGCAAGAACGAAGACCACTCAAGATTTTGCATTTTCTCAAAAACGGTGTGGTGAACCACCGATTAGGGAATTGCTTTTCGGTCACTAAGACAATACATCTACCAAATATGCATTTAATTTCATTACAATAAACTAAAAAATATTGCAAGAGAGTCCCAAAAACCATTAGGAACAGAAAATATACAAACTAAACGAGTGGAATTGTTGGTAAAATAGGCAAAATGGCGTCACCCATGACTAATTATTCCCCGAATAGAAGAAAACTAGATTCTCCGACTTTGGGAAATCTCCCGAACTGTCGTAGGCTGGTCCGCATTTGGGCAAACAGATGACGCACAAGATCCTTCACAATGAGAATTGGAGTAATAGAATTTAAAGGGATATGGCATCCCCCAAACCGGGGAGTTGCTAGCAACTCCCTCCCCAGACATATTAAGGAATAGTCCTAGAGTTCTAAATACAGACGTTTGGTTTATAAACCCTCCAAATATGTAATATACAGCATTTACGGAATTTTACAACTGTCACGTAAGTAATAAACTTTTTACGTACTATATATCGGACGAAGTCAGCTACGATAATTAATCATGATTTAAGATAATAAAACGTGGTTCTTCAATATTGGCGCAAGACGAAAATACTCATGAAGTATACAACATTCAAGTTACATTATGCAGGGACGGAAAAACGGGGGTTGAGGGGTTACAACTCCCACTTTCAAAGAACTCCCCCATTGACTGTGTTTTTCAGACAGTAAATGTTTTGAAAGATCGTCAACCCCAACCCCCCCCCCCACACACACTGTTGAGAAGAAATCTCCGCCCCTGACACTATGGCGACCATAAAATGCTTAAATCTTTATGTCATTCTACTGGAGACGATAGGATTTCTATGAGTGATGAATACGATCATGGTCTTAGAGCAGGCCTCCTTCCAACTGTTTTATTTATAAAAGGATGGAAAGAAGTACAAATATTTTGAAAAATTATTTCTTTTATTTTATTTTATTATAGTAAAATATTGAGCAATTCTTTTATTTAATTCATTATTTTGTACAAAACGAAACTAACAAAATACAAAAACAAAAAGTTCTAAAATCACAGTTCCAACTATTCTTCACTTAATAGACTAAATAAGATTTGCCTTCCAAATTTTGGGACTGTTTTTGCTTTAATGAGAAGACAATAAACTGTTCTCTTGTTCAGTTTACTAAAATCCACCAAAAACGACGGGCCTAACTTTCTATCTGGTATTTCGATGTAAGTCTTATGTAGAATGCTATGGAAATTAAGGAAAGAAACATTCTGTGAGAAGAGATCCTTTACAAAGATAACAAACCTTATTATTATGGAGCTTACGATAATAAAACCAGGGAGGTGGTATTACCTGGAGATACATTAGAAAATTGTTATTTATGCTAATCCAACTTGATCCACCTCAGCGTGCGAAGAATATCCCATTATTAGGGATCATTGCATTTGACGGTATTAACCTCTTTGTGTCGTACCTGGGCAACCTCATTGTTGCAAATTGCATCATAACAAAGGCACTTGACAAGCATTAAAACTTGAATGTGTAACTAGTTGGCCACAGTCAGGAGCAGATTAATGTACATGAATACAAACGACTGTTTATTGCCACCAATCAGGTGTGTGCAGCAGAATACAATTGCCCTATGCAAATGAGCCAAAAGGGCGTTAAGTCTAAATTTTAACTTAATTTCTAATTTTTTTCCTCCTCCATTTTTGTCTTTTCTAGCCTCTCTTTTCCTTTTCTCTCATCATTTTTTCTCACTTTCCGCCTTTTTATTTTTCCTTATTTTTGATGGGGGGGGGGGGGGGAGCATTGCCTGCTGTCCCCCGGATACGACACTGCTGATGAGTAATTAAACTGAGTGGTATGTTTAAAGCCAAAGCTGATCTGTCAAGTTTTGAGCAATTAGTATGAAACAAGGCATGAAGATATTTCTCGTTTTTTGTAAAATTTACAAGGAAAATTCTTTGATTCCCGAAATGAAACTAGCCACTATATTATTCCAGGTTTAGCTCACTTTCAGCCTGGAATGCTACAGTACCGTATCACATGATTGCGTCGTCGAGAGTCGTTCGACTATTTGTTGTGGAGAGCAAAGTGGTGGTACGCAACAAACGTTGTGGTAAATTATGGGTAGTTCACAAGAATCACTGACATTTCAGCAGGCTTTTCGAACGGTATAGCAATAAAGTAACTTACATTGTATGCTTTCATGCCATTGAATAGTGACAACTTGATTAATCCATTAATACCTACCGCTCCATCTTGAGGAACTGAAGGTCTTCACTGGTACAGATATATTAGCAACGCAAACTACCCACCACGAAAGGACTTGAAAACATTTATAAGAACTTTGAAAGAGGAAAGGGGGTTCGTTAGGTCACACATTGGCCTACTGTCCGTTGAACTTTTCGATTTGTTTTATGAAAGATAAACTAGTGGAGGAAGTTACCCTTTAATCAACCCATACAATCATACAATAACTTTTCATGCCATAAGAGTTTTACTTTACAGGTTGGCATAAGTCTTTTCGTCATTCTAGTTTTCGGGACTATAGCCACTTGTTTCTGAAAACGACAAATAGGCGGGATTATCGTGCAAAACAGCCTCAGTGTGATCAACTTTAGCTTCAGTGCTTAATTCCATTTTAAGACTTCTGTTTCTGTGGTGCATGGAACATATTATAACAAACAGCAATAAGATAATAACTAGATAAGGTATAGATACAAATCCAATTAAGACATAGCCATTTGAGGTACCTGTCTTCATTTCGTATCCTTGCTCTGTTGAAGCCTGCACCTCAGAGCTGCCCACTGATGGAGTTAAGATACGAAGAGAAGCAACAACGCGTTTATCTGTATCGTAGGTGGAACAAATTACCGTGTGTATGCCATTACCACCGGGAACTGTCTCCCGTATACGTAAGATGGTTTTGCCAGGTGACTGTGTTATGTTTGCTGTCATATTAACACTTACTGAATGATCAATGTTATCAAAATCGAAAAGATTACCATGAGAACCAAACACTTTCCAGTACATAAGACGAGGAGGTGTGCTATTACAGGAAAACTCAATTACAGAAGAATCTAAAGTCATATTTTCCGCAAATATGTTGAGCTTCAGAAAAGGATAGACGGATAATCTCAACACAGAGCATTTTGTATTCCAAATTTCATGACAGTTACGATCAGTATAAGGACAGTAACGGTAATAGGAATAGGGGTTAGAGTCATGATAGCAAACACACGTTTCTTCGGGAAAACTTTCGTCAATGAAAACTTCTCTTTCATTTTTCGAAGACTCCTCATCACTGCAGGAATAAACATCCCTTCCAACCTTTGTAAAATAAAGAAAAGGTCTTTCCCCTACATACACAGAATTTCCGACACTTGAAGCGTACAGCGGTAACACAGACTCTCTAATTATATCTACTTCGCTCGAAATAAACAGCTCACTATACGAATCATTTAAACTCCATATCGGAATGTTTAGCAGACAGTAATATTTTCCCACTGGGTGCCTCAGTCTTTTTGTGACCACGGTTATTTCATTTCTTGAAGAAAAATTGGAAATAATGGGTTGCCCATGGCTATCCAAAAGGGAAATATTTGCAGCACAGGAAGTCAGAGCTGAACATTTTATAATTACATGGTATGACTCTGCATAACTGTACTCTCTGATTCCTGTCTTGACCACATCCCATCCATCTACGTCAATATTTACTACGACACCTAAGTGTGAGTCGTATTGTTGAGTTTCATGTAAAATTACTAAGGAAAACAATAGGCACGATCAAAGAGTACGAAATTCTTTCATAGTGACAAAGAGAAAGATAGGGCGATATCTTACGACATAAAAATCTCCGGGAGCAAACTACGTTTTTGTGCTTACAGAATCATAAGACAACGGTAGGATGAGTCTTCTATGCTTTGCACGACGGTGTGAACACAAGAAATGAATGTGAGCGTATTTCCTGGTTTCAGTTGACTGGTAGTGGCTGTATTATGACACAAGGTTTTCTTCAAAAGTACACATTTGTCAATAATATTCTAAAAATCAGATTCTATGGAAAATTTACACCTTCCTCAATGTGATTTTTTGTCAAATTTAAGCCCCTGGAACGTTAAAAATGATAGAAGAAAAGTAAGCAATAAATCACAATAGCTTGACAGCTGAGCGACAGCTGTTCGACAGCTATAAAACTTACTCCCTGCCGTCAAGAGAGTTAACACCACAGAACTCTTTGGTTAGCAACAACTTGGTAAATAAAATTGTATATTTGTATAAAACGATCTGTTTGAAGGCTCAATAACCCAACTCAGGAATCAAAGTGAGGAGTGGGTTGGCAGCGAGTGGAAACCACCTCGTTTATGAGCTCTGCTTTATGACTAGATAGATTTTAGGATGACGGGTATTTTATGGGATTGTACGACTGTGTTGTCTTCTGTGGGATCAACTTCTCATGGAGCCTGCGGGGGCTCGCGCTGACAATAATCCCATCACCTACACATAGACTTTGATACAAATATCGAACTGGAGGCAGCACAGCAGTTATGATCACCGCTATGCAGTATTTTTATCTGTATATTTGATTTCTATATGGTTATTCTTACAAAATAGTTTCATAAAATACATAATAATATGTCTCCTTATGCATACAAAATACCGTATGCACCAAATCACATATTTTCACATTAAAAAATAAAAAGGCTTCACACCGTGGGAGGGTGTCCCCCTTCCATATCCTCCCCCCCCCCCCTTCGCGAACAAGCGTGGTCGGGCTCGGTCGCTTCGCTCCTTCGCTCCCTGTAAAATGCACCACTGCCTTTGCCACTTTCAAATGTCGGCAAGTATGGTTTATGCGTACAATAGGTAATTAGGAGTAAAATTTCAGAACTAGGATGCCACATGAGCTTATTAAGGGCCCAGTACCACTTTGATTATGCGTGCTTCTCTAAGGTCCCTACGAGTAGACTGAGTACGTGTACCCCAAGTCGTATCGTAAGCCACTTTCCCAATGGCTGATAGGCCGTGGAAATTCCTGCCTCTGCCCTACAGCTAGACTCGAGTGTGTAACAACTTTAATCAGACAACTCCCTTAGTCGGACAATTAGCGCATCACTGCGAAAAGCGATCGAACTGCCAATAAGCAATGTGTTAAACCACCTTAACACCTTCAGTTGGTTTTACCAGAACATAATCCGTGGGTCCAGGGGCGTAAATATAGGGGGTGTGACAACCCCCGTGAAAATGTAAAGTCCGTCTCTAAGCGCCAAAAAGTCATGCCAAGACGATCGTACAGAACACACTGCATTTGGAGGTGGGTATAACTCAAGTAACACTAGGGGTAACTGCAGTAACACATTAGTTACGCTCTGCACAGATAAACTTTCGCTGGCCAATTGGGGCTTCGTTTTTTACCTCGCATATTTGTTCTTCATACTCAACCAATTACCAACCAGACATGACAAAAACGTTTCCTTTGAGTAGATTTACCTGCTAAAAAGATACCTCAAGTCTCTCTAAATTGCCTTACAATTCTATAAAAATGAGATGAAAGACGTTTCAATAACTGTTACGTATATTACTTCTCGCTCTGTTTTTCACTGGTCACGTTGTCTCCCAGGAAATCACGTGAAGACTTTCTTCCTAGTCCTTTATTTCCTGTACGATTGGAAGTAACCGTGTTGTCACTGACATACTACAGAGTTTAGACCTTCAGGCAGAAAGTGATAAGAGCGGTCCTTTCTTTCACACCTTTTGTATTATTAGGAAAGGCTTCGAGTAAACCAAAATCCTCAATGCAATGTGAGCTTCTGTATCAGTTGAACCTTCGTCCTTGTCGATCTGTCAAATCGCGAGTCAATTTTCGCCTTTTGTGAACAGTAGATACGCAGACATGTAACAACATTCTGAAGTTGTAAAAGTAGCAAAAAAAAAAAGGGGGGGGCGTCTTGTGAAAATGTCGGGTTCAGTACCAACTGTTTAGTCACGGATCCGTCTCCAAGAAATGTAGTCGGTCCAAAAATAGTTCACCACCCCTGCGAATTAATGTATATAAGTCCCTGCTCGGACCTGTCGAATACAGCTGAGCAGCATACTCAACCGCCAAGCAACCTCCACCTTTCAAAACCTTGTTATTTGTTTCATTTTTTGAAGGTATATTTCACCTTTGCCAGAAAGTCATAAAACATTTTTTTAACTTAAAATAATCACGAAGATTTCGAACATAAACGTCCTTGAAACGATGACAATCGGATAGCACCATTTTGTACCTCAGCACCTTCCGAATATGACTTTGTTTGAAATGAGAGGGGAACACCCCTACCTCAAGACAGAGGTTCGTCAAAGTACGAAGAGATCAGTAAGAAGTCCCACCACGGTTGAAATCAATTATTCAATGTTTATTTTAAAACAAACTGGATACAACTTCCTCGCAACGTCAAAATTCCGGAAAAGCTTAACTTCGTCCCCTTACCAGCAATATTAACCCTTTTCCTATACACTTTTTTTGTCGTTATCTCGTTGAACACAGACTGTTCAGACACAGATATAGCCTCGAACACTATAATTACCGCATTTTACATTAATGTTCACGTTCGCAGCCTCACAGGAGTAGGCTTATGCATAAACAACAGTAAGCGACTGTAGTCGGCGATTACCTGTTGCTTCAGTAATTTTACAGAATGAACTTTTTCTACTTTACCTGGGGCGGGATTCACTAACATTTGCGTAAGTTCTTGCGTAAGTCAAAATATTTACGAACTGCGTAAGTACTTTCTTAAGTGGTATTCACTAAAACAACTTACGCAGTTCGTAAAGATACGCAGTGTAACTACAATAAATGCACAAGAGCCAATCGTTGTGTGGTCGGTTGAACTCTGCTTTTGTTACATTTTTGAGCCAATCAACATTGTGATTGTTTATTGTTAAAACGACGCACTACGGTCTTCTGTGGCTACACACGCTGTCTCTATGCGCTATCACAAAAAAGGAAAGCCGTGTGACTAAACGCATACTTCTGTATGTGTTACTATGACTTCATGGCTGTTTTGTACTTACGACAACTCTGACAGTCTTGCGTAAAGTTTACGCAAATTATTTAAGAACTTTTTCTCTTCGTGGGATATCCGCTAAGAAGCAAAGATTACCTTCTGCGTAAAGTCTGACTTACGCAAATTTTTGTGCGTAAGTAGTCTTTGTGAATCCGGCCCCTGTTCTTGGGGGAATTGTCATTATTTAAGAGATGAGCTTCCACACTGAAGATTGATAAGAAGCGACTTACATAGGATGGGAACTGCCCTTTCCGGTAGTTTGGGATGCATTCTTGGCAACAATTTCTTGGTACGCTACGCGCCAATAGATGGTGGCGCTTCGCTTACCGCATTTTAATGGTACACTTTCCATACAATCGAACCTCCCGATTGAAAAAGCTGCATACGGGCCTGGAAATGACCTCTACTTCTTGCAAAGAATTTCATTGTTATCACAATAATCACACTTTTACCAGTTATGTGTGTATGTAGGTGCAACTGACCAGAGTGGTACAACAGTAATGGTTATGAATTGGTTGTCTTCCGTTTTTAAATTGACTGAATAATTATCACCACAGAACTCCTTTCTTGGGGGGGGGGGGGTGGGGGGGGGGGGGGGTGGGGGGGGGGGGGGGTGGGGGGGGGGGGGGGTGGGGGGGGGGGGGGGTGGGGGGGGGGGGGGGTGGGGGGGGGGGGGGGTGGGGGGGGGGGGGGGTGGGGGGGGGGGGGGGTGGGGGGGGGGGGGGGTGGGGGGGGGGGGGGGTGGGGGGGGGGGGGGGTGGGGGGGGGGGGGGGTGGGGGGGGGGGGGGGTGGGGGGGGGGGGGGGTGGGGGGGGGGGGGGGTGGGGGGGGGGGGGGGTGGGGGGGGGGGGGGGTGGGTTTGAAATAAAGTAAATTATTTTTTTCCCCCCCCGGGGGTTTGTAGAACGCCCCCTTTACGGTGGTACGGGGGTCGTATATGGGGAACCCAAAAAACCCAAATATAAATATTTGGGAAGCAAAAATCAATTTAACCCGAAGATACTTTCCCGGATAATCCTTTGGAAACCCACCAGAGCAAACGTTAGTTCTGCGGTCCCTTTTTTTACGGGGATAGCGTCCAGACGGAAAACCCACAGTATAAGATTCTTCCTATTGTTAAACCTTTGTGGAGGTTAAAAACCCCTTCTAAGGCTTGAGCATGTTTCTGGAACCTAATTTCCATTAAGAAGGCATTTGGCCTTTTTCGACCAACTATGCAAACCAGCTTTTGACGACCTGGCGAATTTATTGTGTAAGTTTGTTTTTTCCAAATTTTGAAGGAGATTGAAAACTAAATCCGATTTTATCGCTCTTTGCTTTCTTGCCTTTACTGGCCTGGGGGCCCACATTTCCAAATTGGGGTAACGGGCAAATTTGAATTGCCTCTTTCAAGTGTAGCCTTTTCTAATTTTGGTTTAAGGCATATTAAACCCCAATTTTGAAATTCTGGATCATGTCAAAACTTTTTGGAACTTTTTGGAAAAAAAAAACTTTTTCCCTTTTTGATTAGCAAACTTTATATTTTCTCGACTTCTTTTGGTAAGCCAAAAAAATTTTAAACTTTCCTTTTAAAACCGTTTCCCCTTTTTAAAAAGAAGGAATAATTTATTGGGAAATAATGAAGGAAAATTTTAAAATGACCCAGGTTTTGAAATTTAAAAAATTTTAATATCCCCTAAAATTTGGGGAAATTTTAAAGGAAAGGAAAAAAAGAAACAAGCTTTGCGGGAGCTTTATGCCCAACTTATTGTTTAAAAATGTCCTTTTTTTTTCTTGGGTTTCCTTTTCCCGTGATTTTCCTTTTCGGTTCCCTTTTTTTTAATCTAAACCTTTACTAATACTTAATTAATGGTTTTCATTTGGAAATTTCAAGGGTAAAACACGCATCTAAAAATTTAAAATTTTATGGCTTTCCCTTAAATGTTTCAATGCCAATTTTTGGACCAATTCTCAGATTTTAAAATTTCAGCCCCCAAAGGTTTCTTTGGTTTTAAATTGTTCACTTTTAAAAAAAATTGGGATTTTTCCTTAAAAATTAATTAATCCTTTTTGTTTATGTTTTCTTTTTTCCCCAACAATGGTGTAAACCATTTTTTTTTTTTTTGTTAACCCCCCCCCCCTTTTTTTTTCTTTTTTCCTTAAAAAACCCCCAAAAAATTTTAAAAAGAAAATTTTTCCCCCCAAAAAAAAAAATTGGGCCCCAAAAATTTTAAAAAAAATTTTTTAATTTGGGGGTGAAACCCCTTCTTTCCTTTTTTGATTCAAAAAAAAAGGGTGAAAAAAAACGTTTTAAAATTTTAAAACCCCTTTTTTTTGGGTTTAGACGGGGTTTTAAGCCTCCTTATTTTTTAATCCCTTTCCCATTAAAAAAAACCCCTTTTAGTGCCGGAATACTCTGGAAATTTGAATTTAATCTCCACTTTGTGCTCACCCAGCTTTTCGAAATGATAAAGAAGTTCTATATATCCCTGAAATTTGGGGACAAATTTACGTGCTAGAAACATCAAATCCCAGTATCAGCCTATTTAGGGTCTGAGCCTTTGACCCTAACTGTTGCTTCAATCTAAATCATGTTCTCTTGCCTTTAATTTACGAATGCTTTTGAGGAGTTACGATGACTGCATACCTATTTTATTTGTAACAACTGTGTTTTTTCATTAAGCCTTCAATAAATGTGTTGTCAGGGATATGATACTATACGTAACTGAGACATTTAGCACAATTTCTAAATCTTATAATCTGGATTCCGATTAAAGTAAATCAAGCTAAATGTTTCCAACCTTACATTCAGCTCTTATGAAACTAGTTTTCTTTTAAGACGGGTTGTAGGTATCCTTTTCTTCTATGTATGTTTTGCACGATTTGAGTATGTGGGATTCACCACCCAGGAGTGGCTAGCAACGAATTTCATTTGAATGGTTGAAATAATAAGCCTTCATAACAATTTAAGCATGAGCGGTCCCTTCACACGACTGCAATTATGATTTCTTTGATTTCCGATGTTGGCATCAATTTGTTATCGCGATTTCGAAACAAATCAGCGAAAGATCACAGAAGAACGAGATTTAAATATCAAAACTTAATGATTATTACAATTCCTATCTACTTAAATTACAAAATTTAACAGACTTACTCACAATCCTTTAATTAAATTTCGGTCTGCGCAAGGGCTGGTAGTGCATGCACTTGACGATGGCACAGTGGTAGACCTGCAGCGTGCTATAGCGTAGGAACTGTTCCACGAGCGAATAATGACAAGGTAGACTGTAGGCGATGCTGATAACAACCTCAAAAAAAGTGTAGAAACGTAAGCAATTTGTCACAAGTGTGAAGTGTCAGGGCTGGCCTATATGATTCGGAAAAGAATAAGTCTGGACTCGATGGTGTCTCTGATGAAGTATAGGGTAAATTCTCTAGCAGTTGTTAACTTATAGCTAGGCTTTGGAGACTCTCCAGAATTTAACGAAACTTCTGTGTACACAGTCCAGTAATTAGAGAACGTTCCTTAATAGAAACTTCTAGACCCCGGTGAATAATATTGCAGCTTCTCGAAGTGTTCCCGTCGCTGCTAAGTGGACATAAGTAACAGTTCTCACTTCTAAATTCTAGAAAGTGTGAAGTTGAATTCTCTGGAACTTCATTGTCGTCGATGGATAAATCCGGTGTTCCGAGGTCGTCTTGTAACAACATACAGTATGCAAAGTTTAACATTTGCATTTAATGAATCTTTCCTCCACGTCAAAAATTTTGCATATTTTAGCTTCGTTTTGTAATGATTTAAGGAAGAATAGGAATTAACCCATAAAATGGTTAAAAAGTTAGGATAAAGGGAATTGATTCTTAGTTTTTTAAATAAATTACAAAAGTTTTCAATTTGTCTGCCTGGAAAAACGCAGTTGTCTCATTTGGGTGCAAATATTATAAGAAAATATTTAATTTCAAAATTAGCTTACTTGAAAATTGAATTGGATTTCCCTTAGCCACAGAGTTGAATTCCAAGGAATTAATAAACACCAAACATCAGAAACTGTGTCAAAACACAATGAAGAGGCTCCAAGTAAGTGTCGTTTGCTTGTGTGTGCCATCCTTTGGATATAAAAGCCGATTGGTTTTTAAGTGATTCATGTTATAGCCTAATCAAAACTCAATTACATTTACATTGGTCAGATTTCATGCTGTGAGCCAATTTAGCAGTCTTGGTTGCTGGACATACAGTACCCTGAAGATGTGTCAAACATATCTACATAGAGCTGGATTGTACAGTAGGTACAATTGTGATAGCTGGTCTTTGCAAATTAATTCACTGGGGGGGGGGGGGTGGGTTATATTAGTAGAACTTAAGAATTTTCTTTTTTAACAACATTTATACTTAAAATACTCCTTCACCCTTGCCCAGTTATCACAAAGTGATAAGCTCTGATAATATTGATAATTAAGAACATAACATCCAGATTCTCATCAAATTTGGGGAGTTAGAAATGTCAAATTACTACTCATTTCTGTTACAATTATCACCATTTGGTACTGTGTTGCCTGAAGTTATCACCATTTGATACTGTGTTGCTGCAATTAGCACCTTAGCACCATTTGATATTGTGTTGCCTTCAGTTACCACCATGGGGTACATTGTTGCTTGTAGATCTTGCCCTAAACATTAAATTCTTAAGGAAGTTCTCAACTGATCCATCTTTTACTCTGTATTTCTTTCATCTAGTGTTAGTGAAACATTACCAACTGGACAATTATCCAACGTCCCATGGAGACGCAGTGGTGTGAAGTACACCAATAATGAAGCTTATTTTGATGTAATTGAGGAAGTTGATTGCATCATTGACAAAATGGTGAGATCTTTTGTCTCTTTAAATTTGTGTTTAGATATTTTCAAGGAATAGAAGCAATCATGACAAAAGTCAGCAATTTAGTCTTCAAAATTTTATCACCCAGATATATGGAAGCCAATGGTTGTCACTAATCCACCATTCCAAAAGTTTACACATTACCTGGGTAAGACTACCATCAGAGCACAATGGCAAGCCCCTAAGGTATAAGCTGGAATTGATCAAGAAATGAGCCAACACTCTCACTTTTATTATTCAACATGGTACATACTGTATTGTGTTAAATCGATTTGATTCCAATTGTAGTAGGTTTCGTTAGCAAGCCAGTGTGAGTTAAAAGGTTAGCCACTTCTTAGAAATCATCCTCAGAGGTGCAACAGAAGTACTATTGCCCATAAGTCTGAAAGTCTTTATTAGACTGGAGTTTGAGATTTATGTGCTTTGTGGTAGCATGAATCATTGTGTGAGCTCAACTGAATAAGTTTGTTTTGAGCTAGCATAGTGAGCTTCTTCAACAGGGCTCGTACTTCAGTGTTGCAGGGATGGACCCAGATTTTCCACACTACTGGGGGCATTCTGCTAGAAGAAACAGAGGTGGCAGCATATTATCTCCTTGGAAGACGTGGGGCTGAACCTCCTTTTCCCGAGAATATTGTTGTGTGGAAATTGGCAACCTGGCTGGATTTTTCCAGTAATTTGACTTGGGAATTTGGGTTTTTTCGGTCCAGGGTGGCTACAGCCCCCTGATCTTTATGGGGTGTTGAGAATTTTGAACGTTCATCTGCAAAATTCATGGAGAATTGCCCATGCCAGATCAAAATATTGTGCTGGGCAAAAATTTATGGCTTTTAATCAGTCCTAGATGGAAATTTTTAGGCCACCTGGTATGGGTTAAATTTCTGATGTTGTCTTGATTCAAAAAAATACAAGGTTTAATTCGTATGCCACCTTTTGGTGGGTAAATTGATATGTTGAACAAGTTGAATGACCATGGATGGGTTTTCTTTTTTATTCCCTGCTGGAGGCAAAAGGAATCTATGCGATGGGAATTTTATGTGTGTCATCTGTTTGTGTTTGTATGTATGGACACAGGCTTGTAAAAACGGTATCTTAATGGATGGTACTGTGATGGATCTCAGACATAGTAGTAGAAAACCCCTATGAGGACCTTTTCATTTTTTGGGGGAGAAAATAAGGGAATTTAGAAAGCCCCTTTTTTATTTCAAATTCATCTTTTTTTTACTAAAATATTTTGGGGGTTTCCAAAAAAATTTTGGTAGGAAAATTTTTTTTAAAAAAATTCAAAAAAATTTTAGAGGGGTTAGAAAAAATTTTTTTTGGGACCCTTTAAAATTTTAGAAAACTGAAAATTTGTTTTTTTTAACAAAGAAAGAAAAAAGGGGGGGGGGCGGTTTTTTACTTGGTTCCCTGAAGGGATCCACATTTTATTTGGGAAAAAATTGGAAACTTTCCCAAAAGTTTTACCTGGCAATTTTTTCAAAGCTTGGGAAAATTTTTTGCCCCTTGCAAACCCCCCGGGAAAACTTTTTTTAGTTTAACGTTCCAAAAATTTTGGGCCCAACCCCTTTCAAAAAAAAAAAGAAAAAAAAATTTTGGCACGTTAAAAAAAATTTTCATGCTAAAAATAAAAGGGAAACCCACCATTTTTTTAAAATTTTTTGAAAATTGAATAAATTTTGTAATTTGGAAAAGAAAGAATTTGGAGCTTTTAAATTTATTTTTGTTTATTTGCACGGCAAAAATATTTTTGGGTTTCCAAAAAAATTTCCTAAGGAACATTTTTTCAAAAATTTTTAAAAAGCCCAAGTTTAAAAAAAAAAATTCTGACTTGGGACTTCCTAAAATTTATATCATTAGGAATTCGTTTTTTTTTTATAAAAGGGAAGAAAAACGGACCCAAAACTTAAAATTTTTTGGGTTTATGAACAATTCGTTGTTTAAAAGGAAAAAATCTGGAATTTTCCAAAAGCTTTGTATAATGAAAAATTTTCCAAGGTTTGGAAATATTTGCCCCTGTAATTCCCATAACGGCTTTTTTTTCTAAAAAAAGGGGGGCCCCTTTAAAAAAAAGAAAAAATTTAAAAAGGGGGCCTTTGAAATTCATCAGAAAACAAAACGGGGGGAACCTTTTGTTTTGGAAATCCTTTGCCTAGAATAAATTTTGAATTTTGGAAAGAAAGAATTGGAACGTTTTACTTTTTCCCTTTTTTTATTTCCCACGTTAAAATTTTGGGGGTTTGAAAATTTCCTCAAAAGGAAACAAATTTATTTTCAAATTTAAAAAATGTGGGGGATGTTAAAAAAAAAAATAAATTGCGTATTCAAAAATTACTTTTCCCTGAAACTTCAGATTTTTTTTTAACAAAGGGAAAAAGGGGGGGGGGCCCCCATTACTTAGTTTCTTTTGAAATTTTTTCCAATTCGAAATTTAAAGAAAAAATTGGAACTTTCCCAAAGCCGTCCCTACGTCGCAAATTTTTTCCAAGGTTCGGAAATTTGGGCCTTGAAAAATTTGGTTACGGAAAATTTTTTCTCAAAAAAATTGCATTCAAAGAAAAGAAAAAAAATTTTTTAAATTTCCGGGGCCTTGAAAAATTCATCGTTTAAAACTAAAAAAGGAGGGAATTTTCTTTTGAAAACTCTTTCTTTAATAAATTTTGAAATTTAAAAAAAATTCGTTTTACAGTTTACCTTCCTGCAAATTTTTCGCAAGCAAAAATTTTTGATTTTTGTTTTTTCCCTCCCAAACGGAAAATTTTTTTTCCCCAAAAAAAATTTTCCCAAAAAAAAAGTCGCTGGTTGAAAAAAAAAATCAAAATTTTAAACTTAAAAAATTTTCTTGGGAAAACTTTTAAACCGGTTTTTGGGGGCCTGGAAACTCCAGATTTTTTTTACAAAAAAAAAAAAAAAAAGGGCCCCCATTTATTTTTCCCGGTTTCCTTAAAAAAATTTGGGGAAAAAAAAAAAATTTTCGCAAATTTCAAAGAAAAAACTGGAAAGAAAATTTAAAAGGGGGGTTCCCCCCCCTTTTTTTTCTTTGTTAAAAAAACTGAAGTTTGGAAACTGGAAAATTTCAAGCCACCAATGATTTTTTTTTTAAACTCAAAAAATTTTAAAATTTTTAAAAAAAATTTTCCTTTACGGGAGGAAAATTTTAAAAAACGAAAAGAATTTTTAACTGCGGAAAAAAATTTAGGAAGGGGAAAAGCATTAAAAGTCCCCAGTTTTTTCTTTCCAACTTAAAAAAAATTTTTATTCAAAAGAGATTTCAAAAAAAATGGGCCCTCCTTTTTTTTGGTTTTTTAAATTTAAAGGGGTTTCAGGATAATTTTTTTTTTTCTTTAAAAGGTCAAAAATTTTTTTTTTCTTTAAAAAAATTTTCCGAACCGGAAAAAAAAAGTAAGCAAGGCGCAAAAAATTCGAACCGGAAAAATTTTTTGAAGAGGTCCGAAGTTTTGGAAAAAGTTCCAATTTTTCCCCTTTGAAAATAACGATTCTAATCATAATTTTACAAGGAAAATCCAGGTTTAATCCCCCCCCCTTTTTCTTCCTTTTTACTTAAAAAAATAATAATTTTCAGGAACTTATATAATTTTTAGGAGACGAAGCGGGCGGTTTTTTTTTAAACTTTAAAAAAATTTTTTAAAAATTTTGAAAATATCGTTTTGGAGGATTTTTGCAAACATGAAAAACCGCCGTCCGGAAAAATAATTCCCGGAAAGGAGAAAGCATGAAACCCCAGATTCTTTTTTCCCCAAACTTACAAAAATTTATAAGGGGCCCCAAAGAATTTTCAAAACAAAATGTTTCCCCCTTTTTTAGGTGGCTGAGGTTTTTTTCAAACGCTGGCATGTTTTTTTTCTTTTTCTTGAAGTTAAATTTTGGACGAAAAAAAAATTTTCGTTAGGGGGGATTAGAGGGGGAAAAATTTTTTCCAAGTGAAATAAATTGCGACTGTCAAAAAAATTTGGGGAAATTTCCGTTTTTTCCTAAACTAACGAAAACTTGGTCATAACTAAAAAATTTAGAAAATGGGCCTCCTTTTTTTTCTTTGATATATATAAAAAAAAAAAAAGTTGGGGCAAAAACTTGAAAATTTAGAAGGTACCCCCAAGTAACGAAAATGATTTTTTAAAAACATGCTGCCCCATTTTTTTAATGTTTTGAAAAAAAATTTTTTTTTTTTCCCGGCGGGAAGGTATTTGAAAACCGCAAAAATATTGGGGCCCAAAGAAAATTTAGGAAAAAAAGTACAAAGTGTAAAACGCTAAGCTTCTTTTTTCCAAATTCAAAATTTATTCATAATTAAAAGGGAAATTTAAAAAAAAAAGGGGTTTTTTTTTTTTGGGGCTAAAAATGTTTTCAAGGCTGAAATTGATAATTTTTTTTTTTGAATGAAAATTTTTTGGGGAACTTAAAAAGTCGTTAGGGGAAGATACAGAGGGAAAAAAAAATTTCCAAACGCCCCGGGGGAAAATTTTTTGCGGAAAAAAAGGACAAAAGCTTTTTGGAAATTTTCCGATTTTTTCCCTTTGAAACAACGAATGTGTAATCATAATTGAAAGGGGAAACTCATAGTAAATGGCAGAGACCCCCCCCCCCCCCGGTTCTTTCTTTGTAACAAAAGTTTCATGAATTTTTAGGTAACTGATAGGTTTTAAAGGTCCACAAAAATAAATTTAACCAACCCCCCCCTAAATCCCCTCCCCTCTACGAGCAATTGCTAAATTTTTAATTTAAATATTTTTAAAAAGCCTTGAGCCCGTTTCCTTGGGAAAAAACGCAATCCAATTATTATTTAGTGAGAGATATAAAGAGACAATTTCGGCAATCAATTTTGAGACTTTGCTCCAGAATTTCCGTTTCAGGGCCTTACAGGGGAAAGTAAACGATACGTTTTCCCTACCAGCTTCCCCGAATCCCCCATCAATTCGCCCGAGGGTACTGTGCAAAGTGATCCGAATTTAACCCGGCCCCCGGGAAATTTAATTGCACTGTCAAAAGCTATACGCATGGGCTCCAGCCATGAAGTTAGACATGTGCAGTGCCGTTCAGATCACACTTGGGCCAATTCTGAACTTGATCTACATACACTTAAACGTTGATGTTCAGCACCACCACTTTTTGTATGAAATGATTTATTAACAGTGAGTGCCACTGAAAAGGGGGGAATTTCAAAATGGGCCAGCCCCCCATTTTTTGGAAACCCCTTTTTTGGGAAAGCGTTTTAGCCCCTTTTAGTTCTCGTACTTACGTGACATCACGCAAAAGCCTAAAAATTTTTTTTCCACCCTTCGACAGTCGGCACCATTTGGAATTTTAACTAAGCGAATATGTCCAATACCAAAACTTTTTACGAATACTTTTAAAGGGGAGTAGCTTATTTGCATTATTCTTTTCCCCAGGATACAAAAATTTTTCGTAAGGTAATGCACAGAATGCAAGCAGCACAGAATTTTGCATGCAAATGAGTGTAGACCATGCAGGGCCGGGGAAATTTCCCAAAGGTTCTCAGGGAATTGTATACAGTCAGTCCCGGGGGTATACATTTGTTAGTCCCAAAGGGCTAGATAGAAAGGTAAGCAAATGATTGGGCCGGCGGGGCATAGTGTAGGGCAGACAATGAGGGGCGAAAAAGGGGCCGCAGGGGGTTTTTTGTTCAAAGGTCATTCGGCCTCCGTATTGCCGGGGAATAGTATCCCGTAATTTGCGGCCCCGAGCAGATGGGAAAAGACACCCATCCATGACGTTAAAAGAGGGGGAACCCAAACTTTTTGTATTTTCTAAAGGGTGAATTATACAAGACGAAGCCCCCTGTTTCTCAAACTGGGAAATGTAGGAATATATTTAAAGAATGGCGGTTGGGAGGTATTACCTTTCATGCTTTTAAAAGGAAAGGGAAAATTTTCGAAACGAGGGGGTTATGAAAATGGGGGGGGGGGGGGAAATTCGCCCCCCCCAAGTGGAGAGGGCAAAGCTTTTTCTTTGGAAGGTATGTAGAAAAATCGGAAGACTTTAGGTAATGCGGGTTTTTTTCAGGCGAAGGGTTTCTCCCCCCCCCGACCCCCACCAAGAAATGGCAGCCCTTTCTTTGAACGTTCCGATGCGTGACCTCTTTAAAAATATATCCGCACGTTCGGAAAATTTTTGGCTTTTGCAATCCCCACCCTTTTTTTTTTTTTTTTTCAAGCGTTCGAAAAATTTGACGTTCAAAGAAAAAAAAAGTGTAAAATTTGCGTGACCTTTAAAAATTGGGCCCACATTTTAAATTAAAAAAAAATTAAAATTACCTGAAACGTCTGAGTTAAATAAAAAGCAAGAAAATGGGAGGGCCCCAGTTATTTGGGAAAATCTTTTTGGAAATTTTATGAACAAATTTCGTAATTTGGAAAGGAAAAATTCTGGAAGTGCAAATGTTGTTACCTTTTCCCTTAAAAAAATTTCTGCATGCACGGAAATATTCATGGCTTTTGCTAATCCTTCCGTAACGGAAAGATTTTTTTTCAAAGTTGGAAAATTTTTTCGTACTTTTAAAAAAAAAAAAATCAATTGTGTGGCCTTTAAAAATTTAGCTAGTACCCGAAACTTCACGTTTTTTGTATATACAAAGAAAGAGAAAGGGGGGGGGGAGGACCCAATTATTTTCGAAAATCTCTTTAAAATTATAAATAAATTTGAAGGGGGAAAGAAAAAACGGAAACGTTTCAAAAGCTTTCGTCCCTTCCGTCGCAAAAATTTTCGCATGTTGGAAATTGTCGCGCCTTCGCTTTCCCTTCCCAACGGAACAGTACTTTTGTTTAACTTCGAGAAAGTTTTGCACCAGAAAAAAAAATTGCGGCCTTTTAAAATATAAAAAAATTTTCTTAAATTTGGAAAAAAGAAATTGGAACTTTCCAAATGTTTGTGACCTCTCCCTTTTAAAAAATTCCGACTTTCGGAAATATTGCCCCCTTTGAATATCCTTCCTGTAAGGGAAGGATCTTCTTAAAAATTTTCGAAAAAAAATTTTTGGCATATTCCAAAAAAAAAAAAAATCAGTTGGGGGTTTTTCAAAAATTAATGGGTTAGCCTACAACTTCAAGTTTTTATATAAAAAGAAAAAAAAAAGGGAGGGCCCTCATTTACTTTAAAAAAATCTCTTGTAATATGAATAATCAAAGGGTGTAATTTGGGGAAAAAAAAATATCGGAAGGTTTTCAAAATTTTCGTCCCTTTCCGCAAAAAATATTTCCGCACCTTGGGACTTTTTTTGGGGTTTGAAAAACCCTCAAGGGAACTTTTTTTTAAGGTTCGAAAAAGTTTCGCACGTTAAAAGAAAAGAGGAAATTTTCAATTGCGTGACCTTTGAAAATTACATCAGTTAGCCTGAAATTTCCTGAGTTTTTTACATCATACAAAGAGAGAAAAGGGGAGGGACCGCCATTTACATTGATGTTTCTCCTTGAAATTTATGAATACATTTCCTTAGTTTGGCAATGTTCCCAAGCTTTCGTACCTTCCGTCGAATTCTTTTGATTAAGAGAGAGTTTCACCTGTAAGGCCTACACTTTTTACAAGTGCGTGCAAATGATGACTGTAAACCATTTCATCGTAGTAGTGTAAGCCCGATGTTATTGCACGTGCTATCACAAACGTGCGGGACCAGAGATAAAATCCCCGTTTACAGAATTTTGTCGGGTTAAGGCAGTTAACGCTATTTAGCGTTAGGAAAACAGACGTTTACTGCAAATAACGATTCTAGCGTTAGTAGCAGTAGAGTTGCCCCTCTAACGATAGTAAGCAACTATCGTGATCCGTTCCCTAAGTTAGACTCGTATCGGTAGGAAGGTTTTTTTCTAACGCAAAATTGCTAACGATTAACGCAACTAACGTCCACTTTATTCTGAGCTGTACTGTATTTTCACAGTATGACCCCTGATCACTTCAAATGACATTTGACCTCCACAAAAACTGACAAAGATCATCTACTATACTTGATATGTTCTTTAGTTAGTTAAATGGGATTTAACGACACACCAACGCGAATGTGTTATATAGTGTCAGCTAGATAAAAAGGTAAAGTTCAAATACGGTTCAGGTTCAAGTTCGGTTGCAAATATGGTTCAAATCCTTCCCTTTAGTCGCCTCTGACGACAGGCAGGGAATACCGTGGGATTCTAAAACCCCCCAGCCCACGGGGGGTGAGATATTTGATATGAGGCAACCAATTACCATGTATGACATTATCAAAATTTCTCCTTTTTGAGATATCATGGCTACAAGATTTTTGCATTTTGCCTAAAAATGCCCTCTTTGACCTTGACTTCTGCAAAGTTGAAGAGCCCGTCTACTAAATTTGGGGGGGCCCCACCGCCCATAGACTAAGCACAAATACTTTTTCAAGACACATTTTTAAAGGTACAAGATTTTGAAATTTTGACATCAAAGACCTAAATGACTTGACCCCTGCTACAAAAAAGAGGGATCATACCCTCAAAACGCACATCCAATGCCAAATATGGGCACTATATACTTCATAAAAGACTTTTTTTACAAGTTTTGAGGTATATTCTTTTGATTGGGGGGCCCCAAGTCCTTTTGCCCCACCAAAAAACAACTGTTACTGACCTTAATAGAAGTAATAATTACTGTCCCATGCATGAGTTTTAACCGGTTTCATCCCAGATTCTTTTTTTTTTAGCGTTTATATTGCCCTTTTTTTACCCCAAAACCTTGCCTCCACCAAAAATGATAAGGATCAATCATAGGGGTTTCTAATACATGTCGGATCCTCACAGTACCTCCATTAAAATACCTTTTTACAAACCTGTGTCACATACATCAAACACAAACAAGGACACACAAAAATGCCATCGATAGATTCCCTTTTTCCCCCGGGATGGAATCAAAGAGAACCCCTCCCTGGGTCATTCAAAATTGTTCCCCATATCAAGTACCCACCAAAATGGCTACGAATTAAACCTTGATATTTGAAATCAAAAACAACACAAAAATTTTAACCCATACCAGGGGGCCCAAAAAAATTTCCATCTAGGACTGATTAAAAGCCAAAGAATTTTGCCCAGCCAAAATTTTTACTGCATGGGCAATTTTCCATGAATTTCAGATGAACGTTCAAAAAATTTTCAAACACCCATAAAAATCAGGGCTGTAGCCCCCCATGGACCGGCAAAAAAAAAATTCCCCAAATCAAATTATGGAAAAATCCACCAGGTTGCCAAATTTTTCCCCACAACAATATTCTCGGAAAAGGAGGTTCGCCCCACTCTTAAAAGGGGATAAAATGCTGCCACCTTGTTTCTTCAGCAGAATGCCCCCATTTGGTGGGAAAATTGGGGCCATCCCCGCAACAATGAAGTACGAGCCGTTTAAAAAGCCACTATGCTAGCTCAAAACAAACTTTTTCAGTTGAGCTACACAATATTTTATGCTACCACAAAGCCAAATCTCAATCCCGCTAAAAAAGACTTTTAGACTTGGGCAATATACTTCTGTTGCACCCTGAGGAGATTTCTAAGAATGGCTAAACCTTTTTAAATCACATGGCTTGCTAACAAACCTACTACAATTGGAATCAAAAATTAAAACAATACAGATTACCATTTTTAATAAAAAGTGAAGTGTTTGGCTCATTTTTTGATCAATTTTAGCTAACCTTTGGGGCTTGCCATTGTGCTCTGATGGGAGTTTAACCAGGTAAGTGTAAATTTTAAGTATACAAAACCCTTATAAAATTGGAAAAATTTTTAAATTGGTTGGGGGGTTTATTAAATTAATATATTAACAAAATTAAAAAAAATTCACCAGTTTTAATAATTAAACTTTAATATAAATTAAGTCTTTATTTAACCCAACTTGGGGGCTTGATAATTTCATTGGATGTTTTACTAATAGAAGATCAATTAAAGAGTATTGAAATTCCCTTAAATTAATGTAGGAATTTTCCCAAGGTCTTGTTAAAAACCAAAAATTAAAAGCCTTTCCTTTCAAAAAATTTTATGGGGAAACATACCAATGGAAAATTAAAAAATTGAAGAAAATTTGAAACCCAAAATAGATTATTAATTTTAGGATTCTTTTGAATATTGGAATTTGAAAAATTTTAGATTTTAAGATTAAGTTTAAAAAAATTTTTAAGTTTTCATTAATACCCCCCCCCAATGTTTTCCAACCCTTCAAAATTTTCCTTACGACATAAGAAAAAATTTACAATTCGGTTTTGGGAAAAAAATTCTACTTTAACTTTTAAAATAATTAAAATGTTAATGTTTTTATTTAGTATTAAAAATTACCGTCGAAAAACCTCGGTTTGAATAAAGGGATTGCCAAACCTAAATAAATAATGGATCCTTTGTGAAAATCTAGTGGTTTTTAATAATTGGGAATTGGTGGCCTAGGGAATCTTTAATACTTTAGAAGGAAAAAATTTGGGATTAAAAAATATAAATTTTTAATAGACCGGGCAGAAATACTACTTTTAATCGTGAAAATTTGGAATATGGGGGGCTTATTAAAAAAAATTGAATTTTTCCTTTAGGTTAAGCTTTTTTTATTTTCATTAATAAAATAAAAAACAAAATTGCAAAAATTTTTGGGGAAAATCCATAAACATAATTTAAATTTCAACCGGGTATGTTTAAAATTCCCTTGCCCTTAAATATCGCAGCAAATTTGAAGTTCAAGATTAAAATATCAAAGAAGGCCTTCAGCTGTCAAAAGGAAGTTTTTTATTTTTAAAAGGATGGAAATTAAAAGCTGAAATATTTAAAAGTACTGTGGTTTTTAAATTTAGGATTTTTTTAATTGGCTTACTGGTTAAATTTTTGGGGTTTCCCTTAAAAATAAAAGAAAATAAAAAAATAACAACTGAAACGAATTAATATATATTCTAAGAAAAGGGAGTCCAATTTTTTTGTTTTAAAATAATTGAGGCGCCATAATTAATTTAAATGCTTAAGCTTTTAACTGTATGTTTTTTATCATCTGCTTGGTTTTTTTTGGGGAAACCCTTTTGTACGCAAAAACCTATTTCCATCTTAAAATCACAGTTGGCCGAAAGAAAAATTTGTGATTGGGTTGAAAATTAGTGAAAAAAGTAGGCAGAATAATTTGTTTTTAATTCGAATTCGGAAAAATTTTTTTAAAAAAAACCCCAAAAGCAAAAGGAATGGGGGGGGGGTGGGGGGGGGGGGGGGTGGGGGGGGGGGGGGGTGGGGGGGGGGGGGGGTGGGGGGGGGGGGGGGTGGGGGGGGGGGGGGGTGGGGGGGGGGGGGGGTGGGGGGGGGGGGGGGTGGGGGGGGGGGGGGGTGGGGGGGGGGGGGGGTGGGGGGGGGGGGGGGTGGGGGGGGGGGGGGGTGGGGGGGGGGGGGGGTGGGGGGGGGGGGGGGTGGGGGGGGGGGGGGGTGGGGGGGGGGGGGGGTGGGGGGGGGGGGGGGTGGGGGGGGGGGGGGGTGGGGGGGGGGGGGGGTGGGGGGGGGGGGGGGTGGGGGGGGGGGGGGGTGGGGGGGGGGGGGGGTGGGGGGGGGGGGGGGTGGGGGGGGGGGGGGGTGGGGGGGGGGGGGGGTGGGGGGGGGGGGGGGTGGGGGGGGGGGGGGGTGGGGGGGGGGGGGGGTGGGGGGGGGGGGGGGTGGGGGGGGGGGGGGGTGGGGGGGGGGGGGGGTGGGGGGGGACAACAGATTAGGGGGCAACTATTGC
Source organism: Holothuria leucospilota (assembly GCA_029531755.1). Classification (NCBI taxonomy): domain Eukaryota; kingdom Metazoa; phylum Echinodermata; class Holothuroidea; order Aspidochirotida; family Holothuriidae; genus Holothuria; species Holothuria leucospilota. The sequence continues at coordinate 58,964,294 of CM055967.1, read as the reverse complement.
ATTGGGGCAAACTTTTGGGTCTTTTGGGGGAATTTTTTCAATTTTGGGGGGGGAAACTGGTTTTTTGAGGGAACGGGAAAAGGGACAATGACAAAACCAAAACACCCCCTTTCGGAAAGAAACCCTTTTAAAATTATTTTATTTTTAAATACAATTTCTCTCTCTCTTCCCGACTGTGTGGTTCAGGACCGTACAGGAGCCACAGGGCTTAGGGGTAGATTGTCCAAAGCCACTGACTGCCCCATCTGGATATGGGGGACAGTCATAGTCACAGTAAGGGTACATGGGGGCAGTGTAATTTTTAGGAGACATTTAAAAAATTACTGTTATACTATCACCCCACCCTTAAATTCTATACGATACTGTTTTGTCTCAAATGCCATGGGGTGTCACCCTCAATACATTTTACTGACTACTCCTACTGTACTCTTCCATGGTTAGTTATAATGCTATTGTACTCAAGATTAAAAATCAAAACCTGTACTCGTATTGGTATCATGGCCTTGTATTGTACTTCACTATTTTCTTTTTCCAACACACACCACATTTTGGTTTTCACTGTAGGCTATACACTATAAAAGAATGGAAATGCATGTATGTTTTCTCTTTAGTTTGATACTGGGACCAACTTATGACGTAGTTCATAAAGGCTTAATGAATTTGGTTGTGGATAATCAGAATGCATGATACCAGTGAACACAGCCCCCGGGGATTGCCCGTTACAGTAGACTGTATGACAGTCTCATTTTTTTGGGCTTTAAGGGTTCTACTTTCCCCAAAAGGAAACCTTTGAAATTAAAGGTTAAGGGCAACAATTTAAAAAAGCAAGGAAAAATTAGGGGACAAAATTTTTGGCCACTTCGTTCGTGCAGGAAAGCAGACCCCAGCACCCCGGGGAATCTAAGTGGAAACCTCAATGGGAGTGGGGTTGTTACAATATGACCACTTGGTGCACTTACAGAATCATGGTTTCCCTTTTTTCTACTGATGGTGGGTACTGACTGTATTTTCTCAACATTAATTCTTTGAGCACAAAGGGAAATTATTTTCCTAAACCCAATGCAACCCCTTACAGGTCAGCCTTTCCCCACCAAAACCCCAGCCCCCCAAAATTATTAGTCCCAATTCGCTTTTAACAAAAAGGGTCAAATTACAGGCTTTAAACTACACCTCGATAGGATTTTTAACCATGCACCTTATTCTCCCCACCCCTAAAACCCCCTTCAAGGTAGAAGCAATCCCAGGCCATATAATGCAAGGCCCCCCTTATTTTAGGTAACTTACAGTACATTTCCTTTTGCAAGATGTCAGCAACTTTTTTAAACCCCCCCTAATTTTCCCAAAGTTTGTAGATTGGGGACTTTCGGGCCCCCGGGAAATAAAACTCAGTTTTAAATTAAAAATGTTATGATATTGGGGCAGTTTGAACCCTTTGGATGCTTTCCTGGGGTTTTTTTGTTTTCCGGAAAATGTGCTTTCTCAAAAAGTATTTAAAAAACGAGATGGCTCATTTTCGGGAAGAAGTTTCCCAGTAGCAAGGGGGAAAAGTTTGTTTTGGGTGCTGCTGTCTGGTTATGATAGTCCCAAATTTTTGATTTTGACAGTCATTATCCCAAAGGGATTCCCATTTGGTCAGTTCCTTTTTGGACACATTTTTGATGGGGGTTTTTCCCTGTGGTTCAATGCGGCGGGAAACAGTCAGGGCTATGGGTACGTTTTTACTGCAGGGTAAAAAACGCCCTTTTTCGAACCAGGCTGGTTTTATGTCCGTTTGCATGCTAAATTCCCCCAAGGGGCCCACCACTGAGTGAATGCAATTGCTGTGTTTTTGTGGGGGTATCATTGTGTTTTTACAGGTCGATTTTGGGGGGACCAAAAATGCTGCTATTCCCTGAGAGTTAATATATTTTTTTCAGTGCCTTTATTGTAATTACTCAACTTTGACTACTGTGAACTTTTGGGACATTAGTGGAAAGCTATACCCCATGTTTTTTCCAGTAGTTTTTGGCTTTTGGGTTTTCCCATCCCCACCATGTCTTTTTTGCTACTGTACAGTGTGTATCTGCTCTTACAATAGCATTCTTTTCCTTCTTTTTTTCATTCCGTTGGTGGAAAGGGGACATACAACGTTGAATGGCCCCCCAGAAACCTGGGGATGTACAACTAGGGCGGGAAAAGGAATTTGGAAGGGGGGTTTGGGATTGTGGTTTGTATGGCTTGCCCCATTTTTCATCACCACGCCAATGGGGTATAAATTTTCCCGACAAGATGGTAATGGAGGAAAGATAGTAATACAGTATTGTACATACCACCATAATACAATCCAAAAAAGGGGATTTGTGCAAATTAATAGTACAGTCTGTAGTTCCTTTTTATTGGTAAAAAATTTATCATTTCTCTAATGAAATCATTTTCACACTGTTTTTTTTTCAGGGGTTTTGATTTTTTTTTACAGGAGCCCTTTTTTAAAGGAGAATGAAAAAAAGGAAGGAAAAAGTCATGGCGTAGTAGGGAAATTTTAGGGAAATTTCTTTGGTATTCGGGGAAACCCCCTTGTAAATTTAATGCTAATCACCCCCACTCACAAAGGGGATTTTTGGAAAATACGGGTTTTAAAAAACCTTTAGACACTGAACCCATGGCCTAGGGACTGTTTTTTCCTTGATGCCCCCCCAAAAATTATCAACATCAAGGCCATTATCCCCGGGTGCTCTTTTGAATTTCTGAATGTTTTTCCAATTTTTGTTGGTTTTTCCCTCTTGTTGGCCCTTGGTTTCCTGAAAAATTTTCTGCCCTGCCCAAAAGGGGCTTTTGGCCCTTCCCCTTTCCCAATTTTCTTATTTAAAGCCTCACAAAAGGGGATACTAATATTTTAAAAGGTCTGTGACATAAAAATTTACATATTTGGTATTATGTAAACGCATTAAAATTCAAAAAATAGCTGCATTTCCCCCACTAAATCCCAAATATGACCATTTAAAAGGTATTTCTTTTCACACTTGTATCAGAAAAAACATGGACTAAGTAGCAATATGTACTCGAAAGATGACATACCATATACAATGGTCAGTTAGCCTTTTTTTTTTTCAAACCCTTTAAATTTTAAGGAAAAGGTAGCATGTTATTCCTTGAAGGTTATATGAAAGTAAAAAAAACCTTTTCCCTCAAAATATTGATAAACCCCCAAACTTTAAACTGTCTGGTCTAATTAAGAATAAAATTTAATTACAAAAAAAATCTTTCCTGTGGAAAAATCCAAAATTTTTTTGCATAAAATGAGTTTCAAAATAAAAAAATTTAAGTATTAACCTTTAAGACTTTTTTAAGGCATGAGTGAGTGTCAAAATTGAATGGTCAGCTAAAAAGGAAAACTAATCCAGTTTTTTGTACAAACTTTTAGTAAAAAATTTTAAAAATACAAAAAAAAAAGAAAAAAAAAAAAACTACAAATTTTTAAAAAATAAAAGGGAGTCTGCATGTACTGAATTAAAGGGGTTCCCCTTGGGGTTGTTTACAGAGTTAGGGGCTCCGGCCAGGGGTGGTGACAAAAAATAGGTCAGAAATGGAACCCACCAAAAATCAGTAAATGTGTATGCTGACCCTTTCTAACAGCCACTTAAAGGAAAGCTTTAGCAAAAAATTAATTTTCATATTGAAGAGGAATAATCTAGGGAATTTGGTGAAAATTCAATTTAATTGACATTAGATTCCAGATATCAGCAAATGAAGTTTCTACATTTGTACCAAAAGTGATGAGGCAGCAGGATATATCATTCCCCCACTTGATAGAAAAGCTTTTTTTTCCTTTTTTTTTAGTCGTTGTGTTTACCTTGAGTTAATAGGAAAAAGGACCTCCCCGGGGTGTGAAATTTTAAAAAATTTCCCTGCCTCTCATGCAATCACATTCGGTAACAGGAATTTTGGGGGAGAAAATTTGGTTGAAAATTAAAAAAAAAACAAAAGGCTGCTCATAAATTTAGCTACAAGGGATATATGGGTTTCTTCAAGTTCACTTTGTGTGAAATGTACAACCTTACCTTCTAATTCTTTAGAAACACACACAGATTTTAATGCAATTTCCCAAAAAGTTAGACTAATTCCCCCCCTAACATCAAAACTTTACAACATGACCCCCCTTTTTTAACAGTAAGTAAAAAATAAATTAGCAATTAGTCTCTTTTGTCCTGGGATTAAAAAACTACGTGGGTTGGAAAAAGACATAGTAGGCTTTAGGTAGAAATTTTTTTACAAAGACATTGTTTTCATTTGGGTCTTTTTTAAAAACTTTTCATATTTTTACGATTTAAAAATTTCAACTTTTCAATCAGAGATTTTTGTTTCACTATGCACCTCATTATAAATTTAGAGACTGAGACCCGAATCTAGTTGGAAAAGTTAGGGAAATCTGTCAAAGGGATTGGGAAGAAAATTATGACACTTGAGTTAAAGGGAATGCTCACCCTAATTTGAATAAGTATACCCGGTTCTTAAATTTATGAATGGCCTTAAAAAATGTGACAAATTTTTGTTACTGAATTGTTAAATTTTTTAGAATAATTTGCTTTTCCTGGTGTTTGTGATATTAAATTTTTGTTCCAAAACTCTTGAGGTACTTTTTACTTTTGTAAGGGAAGTAAAAAAGATTTTTTGGGGAATGCTTTTTCAAGAAAAATTGGGGGGGACGCTTATTTTCTTTTAAATATGGTATCACCAAGACCCTTTCCAATAGCAATTTCAAAGGGGTAGAGTTTTGTTTGTGTTTTTTTGTAGGGCATTCTACTGGGCAAAAAAGATGCACACCCAAAACTCATCCCAAACCTTTGAATTTCTGTTGGAAAAAGGGGGCGTGGTAAAGTTTATCCTACATTCGTCCTTTGGCAAAATTTCAACCCTTTAAAAGATTTTGTTTATTTTTTTTTTTTTATTTTTAATTTTAATTTTATTATTTTTTTTTTTTGTATTGAACGAGGCAATCTGTACCCTTTTTGAGGTAATTCGTGAATGTAAGTTTCCATGTTAAGCAACACTGTGGCTTTGACCCCCCAAAGAAGAACTGAATGCACATTGCAATGTTTTTATCTCAAATCTGGAATAGTCACTAAAATCATTGCTTTTTTATTTGCTGTAAAGTATAGTAATATAATTATATTTTTGGTTATTTTTTTGAACCGTCTATTTTTGTAACAGCCCTTTAGCCATTGTTTAAAATTTCGTGCTTTCACTGTTCTTCTGTGTTCCTTTCATATCAAAAAGCTTTTTGCATAATATGGATTTTCTTTTTTCCAAAAACCAAAATTATCATTCTACTAAAGGGTTTAATTTGTGTTTTCTGTTTCTAGTATGGGTTTAAAAAACAACTTGTTGGGAGCTGCCGGCTTTTGCCAAAAATTTCCCCACAGGGGTTTGGGCCTTACCCCCTTTGGGGGGCTTTTGGAATACCACCGTTTTGCCTTCAAAAGGCTAAAGGGGAAGCTTGCTCCTTTAATAAACCAAAAAATTCTTGAATTTATTTGAACCCATTCGTTGTCATAGCTGCTTTTAAATAATTACACTTTTCCCCATCATTTCAAAATGTTTTGCAAAATCATAAGATGTTTTCTGTAGCCTGCCAAAAGTAATTATTTTAAATCCTGTTTTATTTGAGGGGAGCTGCTAGCAACATTCACTGCTCTGTTTCCTAATACAAGCCTATGAATGGCTTAAATATTACAATTTGAAAGGGTTCTAAAGGGCTTTTTAACTTTTCCCCAATTTAAAAAATTTTGGGGATTTATGTGAGAACGAAAGTTTTAATGGGTCCCCTTTTTGTAGTTTGGAGAAAAAAATAGTGGATGCTTTTTGTTTTCACCTAAAATAGAAAAAGCCAAGTTGGGGGTAGATCAGTCACGTTCGTGGTGGTTTATGACAGAATATGCTCAGCTAGCTATTTGGGTTTTGATAGAAAAGGCATTTTTTTTAGGGTTGCATAAAAACCCCATGGATAGGGTGGTTGTTGGTGTAATAAGGTAGTGTAAAATTTTCCTTTTTGATTAAAATTTACTTCATGAAAGTGTATTTCAAGGCGTCGTCTAAACATTTTTTAATGAAAAAGTACTGGGTATGCATGAGTTTCTCCCCTTTGCCGTGTTGCAAGATTTTAAAAAATCCCGGGGTAAAGTTGCGCTTAAAAGTAGCCTGTATTTTACCGCATATCCCCTGAAAGCTGAAAAAAAATGTTTTTTTAAATTTCTTACAGGATAAAATTTTTATAAATTACTGTCAACAGCCTTATTTTTTTAATGTACTCACAGTTGGATAAAATTATTTACATGAGATGCAAAAAGGTTTTACAAAATGCTAGCGGTAATTTTCCTTTTTTACAAAAATTATAAATTCGTGAGGTCATTTTTCCAAAATACCCAGTAATATTCCCAGTTATCAAAATAATAATTTTGGTGGCCCGAAATGCAAAATTTAAAAACAGTATGGGTATTTTTTACAACCATGATTTTTCATATGAATGAGACTTCAGTCAATCAGTGATGTAGCAATCTGAGAAAAGGTCAACCAACTGAACCCCTCCCCCACCCCACATTTCCTTTCCCCGCTTTTAAAGTGCATTTTTGACCATACTAAAAATTTTTTTGCCCTGTTTTGGGCATTGTAAGGGCTGGAATGAAAAAATATACCCTTCCCCCTGGGGCCCTTTAACCCCCTTTCCCCAGGCCCCCTTTTATGCCCCCCCCCTATTTGGCCTCTTCAAACCCCGAGCTTATAATGTAGTATTGATGACATGTTGAAGATTTCCGAATCTGGTTACCAAGCAAAGTTTTTGCTATGGTCATTTATGACCTGATTTTTTAAAAAATTTAAAAGGGTTAAAAAAAAAACTATTTTTTTCGCTTCAAATTTTTTTGACTTTGTAATGTTTAGAAAACTTCAGTAGTAAACTAATTAAAAAGAAAATGTTTAACAGGGTTTGGGAATATGGATTTAAGATGTAGACCTGCAATGGGGACTGCTTGGTGAGAAAATTCTTTTAAGCACTATTTTTTTATGGTAAAGCTGGCCACACAATAAATGTTTGGTTTCATCATTTAAAATTTAAAGACATTCACTTTTTACCCGTTCATCTGCAAGCCAGTATTGAAAAGAGTTTTCTTGTTTCTTTGTGCCTCACAATTGAAAAAAAAAAAAAAAATTTTAAAGGGTTTTTTTTTTTTAAAAAATTTAATTTTTGGGTTTGGGTGGGGGGGTTCCAAAATTTTCAAAAAAACTTTTTAAAAAAAAAATTTTTTAAAAATTGGGCATTAAAATTTTTTATTTTGGGGAACAAAATTAATATTTTTTTTAAAAACTTTTTTAAAAAATTTTTTTAATGGGATTTTTCAAAAACTTGCATTTTTTAAATTTATTAAAAGGAAAAATTTTCCCCACCTTTTATTTTTTTTTAAATTAAATTTTTAAAAAAAATTTTGGATTGAAAAAGTTTTTAAATCCTTTGGGTTTTTTGGAATTTTAAATTTAAAACTTTTTTTCCCCCGGGGGTTTTTTTTTAAAATTTTCTTTTTTATTAAAATTGACGGGAAATTTACAATTTACTGGTGTTTAAAAAAAAATTTTTAAAAAAAATTTTCCCTTCAAGGTTTAAAAATTTAAAGCCTTTTTTAAAACAAAATTTTCATATTGTTAATCTTTCAAAATGCCTAGGGGGCCCTTTGGGGCCCTGGGGGGAAAAAAAAAAGGGCAACAATATTTTTTTTAAAAAAAAGGGGAAATTTATGTTTTAGTTAAAAAAAAAATTTTTTCTTTTTTTGGGGAAAATTTTTTTTTACCTTTAAAAATTTTTAAAACCTTTTTTCTTAAAATTTTAAACTTTTAAAAAGTTCTGGTCTTTTTTTTGGAGAATTTTTAATTTTTTTTTCCCCTTTTAAATTTTTATTTTTTTATCTTTTTTTTAATGAAAAAAAGGTTTTTTTTTAAAAAAAAACAAATTGGGAATTGGTTTTTAAAAAAATTTTATTTTTTTTTTTAAAATTTTTTTGTGTTTTTTGTTTTTAAATCATCTTTGGGGGGGGAAAAAAATTTTTAAAAATTTATTTTTTCCCCTTTTGAAACGGGGAAAAAAAGGGAAAAAAAAAAAAATTATTTAAAAAAAAATTTTTTTAGGTTTTTTAAACCCCGGAAAAAAAAAACCAAATTCGAAAAAAATTAAAAATTTTTTTTCTTTAGGGAAAACTTTTACCCGAAAAAAATGAAGCCTCTTTTTCCCCCCCCTTTAGGAAAGAAGAATTTTTTTAAAATTTAAAAAAAATTTTGGGTTTTCCCTAAATTTATTTTTTTTCCCCCAAAAACCCTTTTTTTGTACTCAAAGGAAAAATTTCCAATTTAAAATGGAAATTTTTTATTTTTTGCTGCCCGGGAATTTTTGAAAACAAAAAAAGGTTTTTTTAAAAAAATCCCTTGGGGAAAATTTAAAAACCCCCCTTTTCATTTTTCTTTTTAGGGATTTAACCTCGACCCTGCCTTTTTGATTTCCAAAATAAAATTTTCCCCCCCTTTTAAAATAAAAAAAATTATCTTTTCCCCTTTTTAATTTTTTAAAATTTTTTTTTTCCCCCCCTAAATTTCATTCCCCAAAACCCTGTTTTCCCTTCAAACTTTAAAACGAAAAGGGTATCTTCTTTTTTTTTTTAAGCTTTTCAAATTAAAAAAAAACCCCCCAAAAAGGCTCCCCCTTTTATATTTTTTTTTCCCAAAAAAAATTTTTTGGGTTTTTTGACCCCTAAAAAAACCCCCCCCCTTTTTCCATTATTAACCGACACTTACTGAGAAAGAACAAACTTTTTTTGGTAAAATAGTTAAAAACCCCCCTTTGATTAAAAAGTTTTTTTCCAATTTTATTTTTCCCTTTTGGGGGCGAAAACCCCAAAAAATTTTTTGGGGAAATTTTCCCCCTTTAAAAACCCCAAAAAAAAACAATGCCTTTTAAAAAAAGGGGAAAGGCCCTTTAATGAAAACTATTAAATTTTTCAAAATTTTTTTAAAACACAAAAGGGTTTTTCCCCGGGTTTCCCTTTGCCCCTTTTTATTTTTAAAACTTTTTTGAAAATTAAATTTTCCCCCCCCCCTTTTCCCCCCAAAAAAAAAGGGAAAAAATTTCCCCATTGGAAAAAAAAAAGGGGCTTTTAAAATTTTTACTCATTTTTAAAACGCCCCTTTTTGAAAAAAAAGGGGTTTCCCAGGCCAAAAAAAAAACCCCTTTTTTTAAAATTTTAAATTTGTTTAGGTTAAATTTTTTTAAAGAACCCCAAAGCTTAAAGAACTTTTAACCTTTTAAAAAAGAATTTATTTTGTTGAATGGGAGTTTTTCTTTTTTTCCCATTTGGGTAAAAAAACAAACTAGGTTTTTCTCCCGGGCTCTTTGTGGGAAAAGGGTTTTTTAAAAACATTTAGTCCCTTTTTGTATTGTGGTTAATCTTTTTTTTTACCCAAGGGGAAATTTCCTTTGGGGAAACCCCCAAGGGGGTTTCCTGGCCCCCCCCCCCTTCTTTTTTTTTAAAAATTTTCCTTTTGGGTTCGGTTTTTTTAAATCCACCCAAAAAAGAAAATGAAATGCCTTTTGGGGGGAAAAAAATGTTTTTTAAAAAAAAATTTTTTTAATTTTTTAATTTTTTTTCCCAGGGGTTTTTTTTCTAACCCCAAATTTTGGTAAAACTTTTGGTTTTAAAATTTTTAAAAGTTTTTTTTTTGAAAAACCCTTTTTTCATAAATTATTTTTTGGAATTTGATGTCTTAAAGTTTTATTTTTTTTTTTAATTTTCGGGAAAAACCCAAAATTGGGGGGAAAAAAAAATTTAAAAATTGGGAAAAAAAAAGGGGGGGTTTTGGAATTAAAAAAATTTTCAAAATTTTTAAAAATTTACCCAATTTTAAAAAATTTCCCAAAAAAAATTTAAAAAATCAAGGGTTTTTTCCCCCTTTTTTATTTAATTATTAAAAGGGGTTGCCAAATTTTTTTTTGAACCTTTTTTGGGGTTTTTAAAAAATTTTTTCCCTTTTTGTTGTAAAAAAATTTCTTAAAAAAAAAAAAAAAAGGGGGTTGGGTTTTTAATTTTCTTACCTTTCAAAATTTTATCCCCCAAAAAAAATTTTTAAAATTTTTTTAAAAGGGCTTTAAATTTTAAAATAAAATTCTTGGGTTTAATTTTTTGCCAAAAAAAAAAAGGAAAAAATTTTTTCCCCCTTTTTCTGAAAGGTTTAAAAAAGGAAAATTCCCCCTTTTGCCCTTTTCCCTTTTTCCCAAAAAAATTTTTGGTTTCCTGGGTTTTAAATTTAGCCAAAAACAAAATTTAAAAATTTTCCGGGAAGAAAAAAATTTTTAAAAGAAAAGAAAAATTTCAAATTAAATTTTTTTTTAAATTGTTTTTGGGGGAAAAATTTTTGGATAAATTTTTAAAAAATTAAAAAAAACTTTATTTTTGGGGAAAAATTTTTGGGTGGCTTTTTTTAATTTTTAAAATTTTGTTTTTTGACGGGTTTTTAAAAAAAAATTTTTTTAAAAAATTTTTTTTTCCCAGGGGTCAATTTTGTTAATAAAAAAATTGGGACCCCCAAACTTAATTTTTGGCCCAAATTTTTCGTAAAAAATTTAATATAAATAATTTAAAACCCCCTTTTTTGATTTAAACCCCTAAAATTTAAAACCCCTTGGGGTTTAAAGCTTTGCCACTTTAAAAAAAAACCCTTGGTTAATTTTTAAAATTTAAACTAAAAAGTATTTTAAAAAAATTTAAAAGACCCCAAAAAAAAGGCCATGTTTTTTTTTTTCCCAAAACAAAAGTATTTTAAATTTTTTTTAAAAAAAAAAATTTTTTTAAAAAAAGTTTTTTCCCCTTCCCCTTTTCGACCCAAATTTTTTAAAAAAATAATCGCCCCCAAAAAAACATTTTTTAAAAATTTTAACCCCAAACCCCTTTTTTTCCCCCCGGGGTTTAAAAGGGAAAAAAAAAGGAAATTGAAAAAAAATTTTTTTTTGGGTTTAAAAAAAAAAAAATTTAAATTCCCAGTATTAATAAAAAATTTGTTTAAGGGAAAAATAAAAAAAATTTTTTTAAATTTTTTTAAAAAACCCCTTTTTTTTTGGGTTTTTATTTAGTTTTAAAAAACCCCCTTTTGGAAAAATTTAAAATTTTTCAATTCAAAACCAAAAAAAAATTTTTGGTTTTTTAAGGAAAATTTTTTTTGAAAAAAAAGGGGTTAAAAAAATTAAGGTTTTTAAACGGGCAATCATTTTTTAAAAAATTTGTTAAAACCCAAAAGGGGGGGAAAAATGGGTTTTTTTTGGGTGTTGAAAACCCCTTACTTTTTAAAAAGGGAAAAAAACCCTTTTAAAATTTTTAAAATTGAAAAGTTTTGTTTTTTAAAAAAAGGGGATTGATCTTTAATTTTTGTAACTTTAAAATTTTTTTTGGGGGTTTTTTTTTTTTTTTGGAAATTTTACAATTTTTAAGTAATTTTTTTTTAAATAAATTTTTTCCAAAAAGGGAAAAATAAAATTTTGGAAAAAAGGGAAAATTTTTTATTAAGGGTTTTATTTTTAAAAAAAATAAAATTTTTTTTAAATTAACCTTTTATTAAAGGGTTTTAAGTTTTTTTGGTAAAATAAAAATTTAAAAAAAATTTTTTCCCTTTGCTTTAGGGGTTTTTAAAAAAAACCCACTTCAAAATTTTTTTTTGCGGGGGTTTTTTTTTAAAAAATTTTTTGGGGAACTTTTTAATTTAAAAACACTTTTATTTTTAAAAAAAAAAAAGGGGGGAAAGGGTTTTTTTTTAAACCCCAGGGGGCCCCGGTAAACCAAAAATTTAAAAAATTTTTGGAACCGGGTTTTTAAAAAAATCTATGGTAAAAAAAAAAGGGGAAATTTTTTTTTTTTTTTTGAAAAAAAAATTTTTAAAAACCCTTAATTCGTAAAGGGGAAAAACCCCAAGAAATTTTTTTAAAAAAATTTTTTTTTGTTTTGGGGAAATAAAAAAAAATTTTTTTTTAATTTAAAAGGTAAATAAATTTTTTATTTAGGGGGTGGGAAAAAAAAAAATTTTTTGGGGGTAAAAGGGTTGGGCCGTCATTAATTTTTAAAAGGGAAAAAAAACAGGGGGTTTTTCTACATTTTTTAGAAAGATTTTTTTAAAAATTTTTTTTGGGTGAAAAAAGGGGGAATTTAAAGTTTTTTTAAAAACCAATTTTTTGGGGCCCGGGTTTTAAAAATTTTCCAATTTAGCCAAAAAATTTAATTTTTTGGGCGGGAATTTTCCAAAAATCAAAAAAATTTTTTTTTTTAAATTTTTGTATTCAATAAAAAAAAAAAATTTTTTTTTGTAAAAAAATGAAAAAACCTCATTTTTTTTTTTTAAAAATTCCTTTTTTCTTAAAAACAAAAAAAAGGATCAAATTTTTCAAAGAAAAAATTTTTTTGGGGCAGTTTTTTTTTTTAGGAAAAAATGTAACAAAAAATTTTTTTTTCCCCTTTTGGGGGAAAATTTCAAAAATTTAAATTTTTTTTCCCCCCCAAATAAAAAAAATTTAAGGGGATAAAAAAAAATGCCCCCTTTTAAATTTTAAAAAATTTTTTTTTCCCTTTAAAATTTTAATTTAAAATTTTTTTTAAATTTCATTTTTTGAAAAAATTTTCCTAAAATACTTTGAAAAAAATTTTTTAAAATTTTTAAAAACACCCCTGCCTTTTGGCTTTTTTAAAAATTGGGGGAAAATTTTTTAAAAAAAAAAATTTTTTTTTTTTCAGGGGGGGGGAAAAATTTGTTTGGGGAAAGGGGGCAAAAGGGTTTTTCAAAAATTTTCAAAAAAAAAAATATTTGTAAAAAAATTCCCCCAATAAAGGGGGTTTTGATTTTTTTAAAGTTTCTTTTTTTTTAAAAAATAAAAAATAATTTTTTTTAAATAAAAGGGGAAAAATTTAAGATGAAAAGGGGGAAAAAGAACAAATTTTTTTAAAAAAAAAAAAATTTTTTAAAAAAAATTTTTGGGTACTTTTTTTTAAAATTTTTTAAAACCCCCAAAATTTTTTTTTGCCTTTTTTAAACCCTTTTTTATTTTTGGGAAAATTTTTAAAAAAGGGTTAAAAAAAAATTTAAAAACCCCCCCCCTTTTTTTTTCCCCTTTTTTTTATTTTTTCCCCAATTTCCTTTTTTAAAATTTTGCCCTTTTCATTTCCGGGAAAAAAAACCTTTTGGGGGTTTTAAACTTTCCCCAAAAAATTTTTTCCCCCCCCCCAAACCCCCCAAAATGACAAAAAAAAAATTTTAAACTATTAACAAAAGGGCCCCACCCTTTGTTTTAATTTTTTAAAAATTTTTTAAAAAATTTTTAAAAGAAAAAAAATTTTTTGAAATTTCATTTTCAACACCCGAATGTCCATATGCGAAACTTTGTTTTGGAAACCAGATTGCTGGAACACCAACATGTCATCAAAACTACACTCATAAGCTCAGGGATTGAAGGGGAAAAATAGGGGAGGGGGATCAAAGGTGTGCCTGGGGGAAAGGGGGGTTAAAGGGGCCCTCCACGGGGAAGGATTATGTTATCATTTCCCATGCCCTTACAAGCCAAAACCAGGGCAATAAAATTAAGTATTGGTCAGAAATGCACATTAAAGCCGGGAAAATGGAAGGGGTGGGGTGGGGGAGGGGTTCGGGTTGGAGCTGTTCTCAGATAAGTGCCACTCCTGTTGACTGAAGTTAAATTTCATCTATGAAAAAATCAGGTTTACAAAAACCAGTCTGATTTTAATTGCATTTCAGGGCCCCCATAATTATTATTTTGTAAAACTGGGGAGATTATTACGGTGTATTTTTGAGAATGTACCTACGTAATTTGAAAATTTTTTTTCAAAAAGGCAATACCTGCTATGCATTTTGTGAACCACTTTTGCATTCATGTAAATAATTTTACCAACTGTGAGTACATTAAAAAAATAAAGGCGTAGAAGTAATTAATAAAAAATTTTACACTGTAAGACTTTTTGAAAATTTTTTTTTCATGCTTTTCAGTGGATAATGCAGGCTAATAATACGGCTACATTTAGCAGCAACTATTAACTGATTTTGCTTTAAAACTATATAACGGTAAAAAAGTGGGGGAAACTCAGGGGCAGTACCCCGTCTTTTCCATCATTCAAAATGCATAGACGGACATGCTACCTTAGAAATCACACTTTCATGAAGTGAACTTAATGCTAAAAAGGAAAATTTTACACTACTCTTATTACACCTAACAAGCCATCCTATCCACTGGGGGTGTTTATGCAACCCATAAGAAAATGGCCTTTTCCTATTCTAAGCAGCACATATGCAATAGCGTGAGCATAGTTCTGTCCATCAATCACCACTGAACTGTGACTGATGCTACCCCAACTTGGCCTTTTATCTACTGGGGTGTGAAAACAAATTAAACAGGGGTGCCACAATATGTTTTCTCCCAAACTAACAGAAAAGGGACCCAGATTACTGTAACTTTCAGCTCTCACATAAATTACACATTTCCTTCTTAATTATGGGGAGAAGTTGAAAAAGGCCTTTAGAAGCCTTTCAAATTGTAATATTTAAGCCATTTCACTGGCTTTTTTTTGGAACAGAGCGGGAGATAGTCAGGCGCCCCCTCAACATGAAACAGATGAATTTCAAATACATTAACTGTTTGGCAGGCTACATGAAAACATCTCTATGAGGTTCTGATCAGAAACATATTGTAATGATAAGGAAAAGTGATACATTATCTTATAAAGCAGCTATGACAACTGCACTGTGGGTTTGCAAACATTGAGTATTACACAAACGACACTTTTTGAGCTGTCTAAATATTGCTAACTTGCAAGACGCAAGACTAGTAAACTTATGAATGACGTGATATTGACTGGCTCACAATGTAGTCAGGATCTGGAAAGAGATTCCAAAAGGGTCAAATAAAGGGATATATGTTTGTAAGGGCTCACACCATGTGGAAGTTGAATGGCAAAAAACCCTGGCAGCTCCCAAACATAGTGGGTTTATCTATACTAAGGATCATGATAAAGCATACTCTAAATTAAACACTTCAGTAGAATGAGTAATATGGTTTGGAAGAAAGAAAATCCATATTATGCTAAAAAAGCAGTTCCGATATGAAAGAGGAACACAGAATAGAGCAGTGAATGCACTGAAAGTATAAACAATGGCTAAAGGTCTGCTTCACAAACAGTAAAGGTTTTCAAAAGAAAACCAAAAAAATTTATATTATCTTACTATTACGAAAATAAATGCAATGTTTGTAGTGATACTCCGATTTGAGTTTAAAATTACCATTGCAATGGTCCCGGCAGTATCTTCTAGTGCGGTAAACCCCTACAGTTTGCAGTTAAATGGCCATAACATTACATTCAGGAAACCCCGCAATTTGGTACGAATTGCACATCTTTTACTACAAAAAAAAAAAAATAAAACTTACATAAAAAAATATAAAAAAAAATAAACAAAATTTTTTAAAGGTTTGAGAATCCCTAAGGACGAATGGTAGGAATAAATTTTTACACAGCCCTTTTTTCCAAACAGAAATTACAAAGGATTGGGGGATAGATTTTTGGTGCATCATTTTTGGCCACGTAAAAGCCACTGAAAAAAAACAACACAAAAAACTCTACCCCTTTGTAATTGCTATGTGGAAAATGGTCTAGGGTGATACCTATTTAAAGAAAATAAGCAGTCCCCCAACTTATTTTGAAAAAGCAGCAATCTCCTAAAAAATCTCCCTTATTGCCTTAAAAAGTAAAAGTATCTTTTGAAGACTTTTGGAAATAAATTAATATCACAACACCAGGTAAAGAAGGGAAATTTATTCTCCAAAAATTTAACAATTCAGAAACAAAATATTGCACATGATAGAAAGGGCCATTAGAATTAAAAAACCTGGGTATACTACGTAATTCAAATAGGGTGACTGCATTTTTTTTTTAAAATATAGGACAATAATTTTCCCCAATCCCTTGAGCAGTACTTTTTAACTTTTCCAAAACTATGATTCTGGTCCGCCCTTAAATTTTAAAATGGGGTGCATAGGAAAAAACAAATCTTGTTTTAAAAGTTGTAATTTTCAACGTTAAATATAGATAAAGATTTGAAAAGAAGCATCCAAATGAAAACAATTTCTTTGAAAAACGAACTCCTACACTAAAAGCTCATACTATGTCTTTTTACCCAATCCACGTAGTTACTTAATAGCCAGGAAAAAAGATGACTTTCGCTACATTGATGTTACATTACTGCTTAAAAGAAGGGTCTATGCTCTGATCAAGTTTTGAGTTAGGGGGTAATTAGTCTAAACTATTCTGTGAAAAGCATTTAAACGATGTGTGATTCCCCAAGATATTGAAGGTAGGGTCACATTTTTAACCCCAAAAGGGAAATTGAAGAAGCATATAGACCCCGTAGCCTCACATTAGTGAGCAGCCTTTTTTTTTTCTTCAAATTTTTAAAACCAATTTCTCCTCCACAATCCCCTTATCAGAATGTGATTGCATGAGAGGGAGAGAATTTTACAAACTTACATTCTCCCCAGGAGGTCCCACCCTATTAACTCAAGGCACACAACAGCACAAAGAAAAACAAAAGGAAAAAAAAAGCATTTCTCATCAAAGGAGGGAGGATTAACCCTGCGCCTCAACTCACTTTTGGGGCACAAATGTGCACCTCATTTGTGATATGGAAGCTCATGTCACATTAGAATTGAAGTTTCACCAAATTGCTTAGATTTTGTTTCCCCTTCCACATATGAAAAAATTTTTTTTTTGCTTAAAAACTTTTTCCCTTTTAAAGGGGGTTTTAGCAACAATACAGCAGTACCAAAAATTACGTAGCTTTGGTGGGTTACAACTTTCATGACACTACTTTTGAGTCACCACTCATGGTCAGGAGTCTAAGACTGACTGTAAACAACTCCAAGAAGAATTCCCTGTAATGTCAGTAAACATGCAAGACATGACTGTTTCATTTTCTTAAAAGTTTGTATGTTTTTTTGTTTTTCAATTTTTACTAAAGTATTATACTAAAAACTGGATCCTTAGTTTCCTTCAGCGGACCATTACAATTCTCTGACACTGGTACCTTTGCTTTAAAAAGTCTGTCGTGTATTAATACTCCATGGTAAAAGAGAACTCTGCAGTCATGACCTCATTGTAAAGAATGCTAGTTGACCTCTAAGCTCCTAAGGCCACTGGGTACCCAATTCCAAAATTAATGGAGTTGCCCAAGCATAAAGGTCGTGTGACAAGCCACAAAAAAGGTGTTTCACTTGTCAGTTACTGTAAGAATTAAGTCCTCCAATGAAAGAGCTGTTGGAATTATTTCAATATCTTTTACCGTTCTCAAAATATACATCTTCAAAGTTTGATGGTTTCTAGCGAAACTCATTGTTAATGCAAAAATAATGATGTGGACTGTTGCACAGTGCTAGGATTTTTTTTGTATATAAATTATCTCTTAATTACTGATCAGACAGATTACAGTTTTTGATAATATCAAATTTCTGAGGAAAGAGTTTTTTCTTTTATAATAACCCGTCAAAGGGAAAACAATGCTACAGTGTCCTTGAAATTAAAGGTTGAAAAAAACAAAGGCTAAACTGAGCCATACTTGATGGTATGCCACTTTCGATGTCACATATTTGCTACTTAGTCCATGTTTATTCATGTACAAGTGTGAAAAAGAAATAACCCCCTAAAATGGTAATATTTGTGATTTAGATGGAATGCAGCTATTTTCCGAAATTTTAAAGGTTTACTCAAAAACCAACTATGTAATTTTCAGTCACCCAACCGTTAATAGTATAGTAGATGCCCTTTTGTGTAGTACGGCTTTAAAAAAGAAACCCGGAAGGGTAAGGCCAAATGCCCTTTGGTCGGGCAGGGAAAATTTGTCAGGAAACCAAAGGCCCCAAACAAAAGGGGAAAACACAAGCAAAATTGAAACTAAGATTCAGAAAAATTAAAAAAGACCAAGGCCCCAAAAAGGCCTTTTATGTTTATAGTTTTGGGGGCATCAAGGAAAAAAAACAGGTCCCCAAGGCCATGGCTTCAGGGTTTTAAGGTTATTTTAAACCCTGTATTTTCCAAAATCCCTTAGGGCTGGGAGTGTTAGCTGTAAATTGGGCAAGGGGGTTCCCCGAATACAACAAAAAATTGCCAAACTTTCCCCAATACGGCCTGGCTTTTACCTTTCCTTTTCATTCCCATTAAGAAAGGGGCCCTTAAAAACAAAAATACAAAAACCCTGAAAAAATCGTGTGAAAGTGATTTTAGTTTGATGAAATGATAATTTTCTAACCAATGACAAAGGAACTACAGCACTGACTATTCATTTTCACAAGTCCTTGTTTTGGGATATGATGGATGGGGGGGGATATGTAAATACGTAGTTTTTTAATTTTCACTCCCTTAGCCTCTTTTTGTCGGGAAAATTTATACCATCATGTGGGGTGGGGATGAGACAAATGGGGCAAGCCATATCAAAACCACCTAGATCCAAACACCCCCCCAAAATTTCCTTTTTCCAGCCATAGTTTTACATCCTAGTTTTTGGTGGCGCCTTCATATGTTGTATGTCCCCTTCACCAGACGGAAGTGGAAAAAAAAGAAGGAAAAAAGAACGCATCTTTTGAAGAGGCCGATACCACACTGTCAGTAGCAAAAAAAACAGGTGTTTTGGAAACCAAACAGCCAACCAATACGGAAAAAACATGGTAATATACTTTCCCGTGAATGTCCCAACAAGTTCCCCCAGAAAAAGCAATGTTGAGATAATTCAATTTCATGGGACTGAAAAAAAGGTATATTTAAAACATCAGGAATAGCGAGCATTGTTGTGTCCCCCACATACCTTAAAAACCAATGTGTCCCTCACAAGAACACAGAAAAATTTCCCGCATGGGGGACCTTGTGGGAATTCAGCATGCAAAAAAGGGCGGGAATGCCAGCCCCCCCCTTTCAGAACAGAGGGCAGAGTTTTTCCCTGCAGAACATCAGTACCCTACCATGAGATTTTCCAGCAGCATTGAACCACAGGAAAAACCCTATCAGAAAATGTGTCCCAAAAAGGAACTGTACAAATGGGAATACAAGTGGATAATGACTGTCAAAACAAAAAATTGGGACTATCAAAAAATCAGCCACAGCGCACCTACAGAAAAATTGTCACCTCGTACTTGGTAGAACTCCTTCCGGGAAAATGATGCCATCTCGTTTGTTACAGTACCTTCTTTGGGAAAGCACTTAACCCGTGAACAGACAAAAAAAAATGGAAAAAACATCCAAGGATTCAAAAATGCCCAATATCAAAATTTCTAAATTTAAAACTGAGTTTTTTTTCCCGGGTCCCGAAGTCCCAAATCATACAAACTTTGGGGGAAATTTCTGGTGGGTAAAAAAGTTTGAACACTTTCAAGAGATACTGTCTGTAAAGGGTTTTCCTTAAGTAAGGGGGGCCATTTCTGTATATGGCCTGGGTATTGCTTTACCCTTTAAGGGGTTAGGGATGGGCAGAGATAAAGGGGCATGGGTTAAAGTGCCTATCTGAGGGGTATTTTAAAAAAACCTGTAAATTTGACCCTGTTTGTTCAACAGCGTAATTTGGGTAAAAATTTTTGGGGGGTGGGATTGTGGGTGGGGGGGCGCCATGTAAGGGGTTTTTATTGGGTTTTGGAAAATAATTTCCCCTTTTGCGCTCAAAAAAAATTTTTGTTTAGCAAATACAGTCAGTACCCACCCCGCTATGCAACCCCCGGGGGAAAACCCCGATATCTGTAATGCACCAAAGGGTCATATTGTAAAACCCCAACCCCCATTTAGGATCACCACTTTGGATTCCTGGGGTGCTGGGGTCTTTACCTGCACAACGAATGGGCCCAAAATTCTGTCCGCATAATTTTCCTTTGGGTGTTTTTTAAATTTTTGCCAAAACTTCAACCTAATTTCAAGGCATTTTTTGGGCAAAGTTTAAAACTTCCTTATAAGCCTAAAACATCGAGACTGATACAGTTACTTATACCGGGGAATCCCGGGGGTGTGTTCACTGGATCAGCATTCTGATTATCCAGCAACCAAGTTCATGAAAACCTTTATTAACTACATAATCAGTCAGTTTGGGCCCAGTATCATAACCCAATGAGAAACCACATACATCGTTACACATTCTTTGATATGTATAGCCCCACAGTGAAAAAAAATGTGGTGTGTTGGGGTGGGGGGGGGGGGGGGTGGAGGGGCGGGTGGGGGGGGGGGGGGGGGGGTGGGGGGGGGGGGGGGTGGGGGTGGGGGGGGGTGGGGGGGGTGGGGGGGGGGGGGGGGGGGGGGTGGTGGGGGGGGGGTGGGGGGGGGGGGGGGTGGGTGGGGGGGGGGGGTGTTGGTGGGGGGGGGTGCGGTGGATGGGGGGGGGGGTGTGGGGGGGGGGGGGTGGGGGGGGGGGGGGGTGGGGGGGGCGGGGGGTGGGGGGGGGGGGGGGTGTGGCTTGTGGGTGGGGGGGTGGGGGGGGGGGGGGGGGGGGGGGGGGGGGGGTGGGGGGGGGGGGGGGGGGGGGGGGGGGGGGGTGGGGGGGGGGGGGTGGGGGGCGGGGGGGTCGGGGGGGGTGGGGGGTTGGTGGGGGGGGGGGGGGGGGGGGCGGCGGGTCGGGGGGGGGTGGGGGGTAGGGGGGGCGTGGGGGATGGGGGGGGGGGTGTGTGGGGGGGGGGGGGGGTGGGGGAGGGGGGGGAGCCAAAAATTTTATTTTCGTATATTTCTCGAAGTTTTTACTATTTTAAGATTTGTCTATAATCCTTTCTCTAACCCTCCATTCATCGACTGATCGACATACGCACTGAATTGGACTTAAGTGTGAGTTGAATTATGCATGTGGAACAGTACAACCACTGCTGGGGATTAAACACAAAAATGTATCCAACCCTAACTTAGTGTCCTCTGGGAGCTGCTAATTGGGCCAAAAATGAGGTCCAAAACGACATCTAAGCTCAATGATCATGGAAAAGATGATTATCGAATGCAAAAGTTCTACGTATTTTATTGTGTTGAAACCGATAGGAGCTTCGACACTGTAACCACATAAATCAGCTAGAAATTTCCTCATTTTTGGTGGTCTTCTTTTTGTTTACATTCTGGTCATTAGTTAAAACTAACGGCAGCAATTTGTGTTGAACATTCAGAGGTGGGATGCATCCGAGCATGGGAGCTCATAAAAGCGAGATCTTTGCTAAATCCAGTGTTACAGTGTTACACAAAACGCTGGACTTATCAAAGATCTCGCTTTTATGAGCCCCCATGCTGGGATGCATCCCGATAAGGCCTAGCCTCCTACGTATACATGTTTTAGTACAACTGATGAAGAGCTGTGTATACGACGCGCGAAATATTTTGCTAAGTGTTTACGTGTGGACGTTTAAAGTTGAAAATTAAAATATCATTTTTTCTCGATTTTTACTTCCTGTATTATTTTTTCCAACACACGCCAACAAGACGACGTTTTGCTGACCGAGTCACCGAGCACCTGAGGTCAATCAAACAGAACCTCCCAGGGTTCCCGGTAGCCACCCACTTCAATCCCCCGTCAACATGCTCGATCCGTGACTTGATGGTTTCGGCGGCCATCTCGTGTCGAGGTTCCGATCATGACCGCCTAGCTGCCGAAAACCGCCTAATCATGAAACTTGGAACCCTGTCCCCACATGGTCTGAACGTTAGACTTGAACTGTTATAACGCAGCAATTCCTGCATTTTTTTGACTTGTGGTAACCACTTAACACTGTCTGTTTTCCTAGCCGAGGTTTACCGTTCCCAATTTTATTGTGTATTTTTTAAATTGTACGTTTGGCCGTGTCAACGATCAGTTGCATTTTTGCCACCCGATGAAGGGTTTAAACCCGAAACGTCGTGGAATTTTTCACAAACTTTTAGCACTATTTACTACTTTATTTTTACCTATATATATATATATATATATATATATA
Source organism: Holothuria leucospilota (assembly GCA_029531755.1). Taxonomy (NCBI): domain Eukaryota; kingdom Metazoa; phylum Echinodermata; class Holothuroidea; order Aspidochirotida; family Holothuriidae; genus Holothuria; species Holothuria leucospilota. The sequence goes on along the minus strand of CM055967.1, from coordinate 58,942,279 downwards.
TATATATATATATATAATATATATATATATATATATATATATATATATATATATATATATATATATATATATATATATATATATATATAAGTTCAATGAATTCAGCATGAAATTGAAGGTAATCATAGGGTACTTTCACAAGAGTGGGATATACCCCGATCTACGAAAAGAATCAAAGAACGTTTAGCCCACTGCAGGCTTCAGATATGTTGTGTGTATCATATAGTTAGCGCAACAACATTCGTAATCGGTTATGGGTGGATCCAGTATTTGGAAAGGGGGTTCATTCACCGGGAGCGTAACTAACATAAAAGCTGTAAAAGGCCGGGGACCCGGGCAAAATTTGGAAAAAGGGACTCTTAGATGAGATTCCTCAGGTTCTGAGAACCTGACAGTCCTAATCAGGACCATATAATTGCAGACTTTTAGTATTATTTTTGGTGGTCGAACAGTGATGCCACTGATGCGTATCGGAAAAGTGAAGGAGCTAAAAGATAACCAAATTGTCAATAGCAACAAACACATGTAAAGCTAAATTTTCGTTTGGAAAAGTGAGCAGTTAGCGACTCATTACGTCACTTAGATGTAATACTCGAAACTGTTATTTAGCAGGAGTTTAGACCTTTAATACTTAGTTGCCTTTCAAGGAATGTAGGAAAAGGGAGAGCTGGCAACTTTTCTTTTTTGTCTGATCTGAAGTTAAATTCAGTTCACTTTCTCTTTCCCCTCTCTTCTTTTCCCTTTCTCCTACATTTCCCTTTCTTCTTTTCTTTACTTAGCCTTTTTAGCCCCAGTAGTTAGAACTGTTCTTCCTCGTCAAAAACATTGGGCGCTCTGTCTCCTGCTACCCAGGCCCGTAGTCAGGCCGGGCACGGGGACCGAGCTCCCGTGCCGACCATTGTTCCCCCCATTCGGAAAATCGATCGAAAATAAAATTTACATCCCGTGAATAGTGACACCGGTATGCCTTCAAGCAATTATTGAACAAGATTTAAAATGAAGGCGTCTAAAGATGCAGGTATTTTGTTTTCTGTAACATATTTTCTTTAACTACAACAAATTTCGCTCGTTACGCGCGCTTTCATCTTCAGTTTTTGCTTTTTTTTTGGGGGGGGGGGGGTCCTAAATGGGTAGGATAAAGTATGCAATCCCGACGACGACCAGTCGCTCCACCGAATTTCGTGGTTTGCTCTTAAGAAGGGCAGACTCTTCAATGAAAACCCCCAAATTTTCCACCTTTCCTTAATAAACACCAAACATTGTCAACTTTTCTTCAACAGAACCTCAAATTATTCGGCAAGCTTCGCGCCTTAAATTTCCCGTTCACCACTCCTTTGGCAACCCGTCGCATCTGTCGGATCTTCACGTAACTGGCCCCTTCTTGGAGGAGGCTCGACCCGCTGTCGGACAAATTCCGGCACCATCCCTGGCTGATCCTGCATACAGGTTTTACCATTATCAATCCTGCATGCCGGTTTTACCATAATGAATGATTTTCCTGAAAAATGCCCTTGCGAATTGCGAGCAATTCTCGCCACTCGACGCTTTATCACTTATGAAGCATTATTAGGGCTCATAAATACTAGTGAACATGATCTAGGCCCTAAAAGTAGTGTATCACTCAAAAGTTATAAAGAAGATGGGCACCAATGGGGTTTCCATGTAGCGATCTAATACTTTGAGTAATTCTTCGTACATGGCGCAGTTATGACTATGACTATGTGGGTTTGAGGCTAAATTTATTTGAAAAAAAAAAATACAACGCAACTGTCTTCAAAAAATTACTTTTTTCTGCTTGAAGAAAAAAAAAAAAAAAAAAAAAAAAACATGGTGACTGTACATTTCATCCTATTGTACGCTGTTCATGCAATATTAAATACGATAACTATTATAATTCTCAACTGAACTGTGACCTGGGAGGAGCTTGTTGAGCTTCAGTGTCATTTGCAAGTCAGCTCAAAACCCCATGCTAGTGTTCCCATTTTGTAAATACCTCAAACATTTAGGGAAGTTTCCCTTTGGAACCCACCAAAGTTATACTGGACCACACGAGGGCCTTGTGACAGCCCATGGTCCTCTCACAATTGGCAAAGCACTCAATTCTTCACCTGCGCTTGCGAAGCTGAAGAAGTGTAATCATAATTGTAGAGAATTTTCACTTCTCTGTATTGCAAGAGGAGGGGAAATTATTTTCAGGGAAGGAAAATTTTCGTGCGCTTTGGGAGGGATATTCAAACAAAGAACCTGTTTCTCTCGACACCACTGGCTACAAACATAACTTTCTTCGGTGCCCCCTATGTCAGTATTCCTGGCTACGCGCCTGCTGCTACCCTGCAAGGTGCTCTAACAAATGTGGTAATTTTATGACATTTTTCACATTCTCACAACAGATTACAATTTCTATCTGTAGCATTTAAACATTCTTATCCGCAAAGTGTTCATTCGTGCGATAGTGTGCGGAATGCGATACACTACCAGTAAACTCGTGTGGTCCCGGGAATGGTGGCATTACTGGGTTAGTAAAGTACCCGCTACAGATCATGATGAAGTCGAACGTCTGCTTAACAACTTCTTTCCCCTTTGTGGAACGTGAATGGTCCACCTGCCCGTAATGTCATAATCCTCAGCCTAATAATGATGATGATGATGATGATGATGATGATGATGATGATGATGATGATGATGATGATGATGATGATGATGATGATGATGATGATGATGATGATGATTTGATGATGATGATGATGATGATGATGATGATGATGATGATGGTGATGGTGATGGTGGTGGTGTGGTGGGGGTGGTGGTGTGGTGTGGTGGTGGTGGTGGTGGTGGTGGTTTGTGTGGTGGTGGTGGTGGTGGTGGTGGTGGTGATGGTGGTGATGGAGATTGTGATGGTGATGGTGATGGTGATGGTGATCGGTGATGGTGATGGTGGATGGTGGATGGTGGATGGTGGATGGTGGATGGTGGATGGTGATGGGAGGGTGATGGTGATGGTGATGGTGATGGTGATGGGTGATAGGTGATGGTGATGGTGATGGTGATGGTGATGGTGATGGTGATGGTGATGGTGATGGTGATGGTGATGGTGATGGTGATGGTGATGGTGATGGTGATGGTGATGGTGATGGTGATGGTGATGATGATGATGATGATGATGATGATGATGATGATGATGATGATGATGATGATGATGATGATGATGATGATGATGATGATGATGATGATGATGATGATGATGATGATGATGATGATGATGATGATAAACCAACAACAACGAACTCATAAAAGGTGGATGAGATCGAACATTGGTTTTGTAAGTTAGCCAAAAAACCAGCAATGACTCCATCTCACACGAGAAGCATTGGGACATCAGTCATGGCATACGGATATCAGTGGTAAGTAGTGGTCGAATGGGGACCATCCTGTTTAACGATTGTTGTTGCAAAGACGGGTTGGAGAGGGGTGGGGACCTTTTTCTAAATTTGTAAAGCTATAGGGCCCCAGTTTTCCTTTTTTTTTTCTATCATTTTATTTCAGGTATGCACTACGAGGGAAAATATTTTACCAGGAAAATAGTTTTAAGGTACTGTACCATCCCCTATTTTGGGGATGAAGTTAAGTAAACATTTTTTTTTCTCGAAAACCATCTGCTAACCTCTTTTACAAACATAAGCATTGGGTCTTAAAAGATATTTAAGGTTGCTACCTTCTGTTCAAGGGGAGGTGCCAACTTATTTATGGTACTACTTACCAGCCAGTAATACAAAATGAAAAACTTATCCATTCAATCATCAGTCGATAATTCAAGGAAGACAGTAATAAATCAATTACACAACTTGCCATATTTCACTGTTCTGAAAAATCTCTCTCTTCAATCTGTGACTTCCAGTCTGGGTCAAATTATTTTAACTACAACGAGATACTCATCGAGCTGTCAAAAACATTTTATCACCTGTTATAATTATTTCCTTTAACTCATTCTAAGAAATATTACGATTTCATTTACCTGTAATAAACGAAGATACTGTCTATGACTTGGAAAGGGCGGGCTTTCCCGTGACATAGGAAAGTCGCTGAAGCAAGCCATAATTTTGCACGTGTTTAGTACCAGAGATTTGTAAATACGAGCAGAAGATGACGGCGAAGTGTCGTCATCGTAATTCCACATGCCCCTTGGTTTTGGAACAAAAGAGTCATATTTTATTGAACAATGGATGTGTAAATGGTTTAAGCCATTCGTGAAATCCAACACTAAATAGGCATTAGTCAAAACAATGCTGAATATTCTTATACGACGTTCTTTTGTACGGTAAGCCTGATATTGATAACACAGCATAGCTTGAGCTTTGCAGCTTAATGCAGGGACGGATCTAAATTCTCTTTTGAGGATGGGGGGTCCAACATGAAAAGGGAATTTCCCTAAGGTTTTTAATTTTCATATAAGACACCGATTATATAGTTCACATTGCATATTCCCAAAGAATGAATACACTGACCAAGAAACATCTAAAACAAGAGTACCGTGCAATCACACTCTCGTCTGTCGTGAAAGATCGACAGCCGTTTATCTTACTTATAAACACACTGAATGTAGGGCACTTCCAGGGCTGTGACCGTGACGAAATACATTGAGGAGGGGAAGGGCAGTCCAATCGAGTACCTAGGATAGATGGAAACTGGGCGGATCCTTCCTTTGTCACATGTGCTGAGAGGACTCATTGGGTAAGGTTTAGGGGAGGGTGACATTTATATAATGTGACTTAAATTGAAAATGGTTAAATATTTGTGAAAGATGGCTTAGATACAAACTAGACGTATAAGAGGGAAAGCTTTGATTTTATGATATATTTAGAAATCGTATTATTTAGTGATTTTTTTCTGCTGGATATAAGTGAAAGAGGTAGGGTGTCTTTTGCGGGAGCATTCCTCCACTTTGAGAATACTTATCTATGCAATTTGGCTTAGATCCAAAGTGGTACTACCTGTCACTGTCCCACTTCTTTTTGACATGGGGGAGGGGTAAAAACAGTCACACCAACTAAGCAGAGTACCATCATTAGTTGGCACATTACAAACCAACAAAATTTTTCCCAAATATTACTCCAAGACTGAAATGCAATAGTTTACACTTTATAGGCTTTGTAAGTTCCGTGTAAACATTATTTTGATATCTCATGAACGAGATATTCAAAATCACCAGAGAAAAGATAAGTTTGACAAACTTTAACCCCCAAAATCACGTTGAAAGAGAAACAGATCTCTGCTTTACTCATTGTCCTTATACCAATGAGATATATAGTTCAACGAGAAATTGTCTAATTTTTAAATTCTGCCGTAGCGTAAACCAATCCTTAGGCACATGCCATATTATATACGTGAAAAGATAATGTGTTTTATAGATAGGATTTTTTCAGCAGGAGGGCGTACCGGAGGGCATTGGGCATGAAGAAGGAGTCTAGGGTCGGTAGCCTCCGGAGCAAAATTTGCCATCTTTTCAGAGCAAAATTCATATCGTAGCTTCTTGCGAGGGAGGAAATCTTTTACAGGAAAAAGGAAAGACAACCAATGATGTTTTAAAGCGCGTCAAGGGCGCAGAAAATTTTGATCGTTATGTCGAACATATTCTGTGCAATCTTGGAAAAGTGTTGGAAAGGAATGGGTGTTCGCACTGATCCGCCTCATGAAATATTTTTGCTTGTGCGTAAAACTGTCAACTCTACAAAGGGCATATCTACTGAGACTGAAATTTGGGTGGGGGGGGGGCGGTCCGGACGTCGCCGACCCACTGAATCCACTGCTGTTAGTAAGTTTTAACAGTTTATACATTCATCTCTAAAATTGACAGTTCTGTTTTGGTTTAAACAAATGGAACCATGCGTGACCCTGGCTGATAAGAGGTACTTAAATTTTACAAAGAAAGTATATGTAAGGCCGTCTCTTTTGTTTCAAAGATGACATCGTGACAAATGTGACTTACTCCGGCAAATTTGCTGCTGTAACCAGCACTTTCACAAAGTAAACGTATAAATACTACCAACGGTTCGTAGAGATAGGTGGAAATTCTGGGGGATGGACTCCCTCTTTTTGAGAATGTTCAATTTGACTTTCCCTTTTTCACACAGTGACTTTTACATCAAGGGACCATTAGGTAGAACTTATAACGTCCCTGCAGCAATTTACAGTCAAGTTTTTTTGAGATGTCCTAACACACTAGGTGATACGCAAACCCATAGCCAAGGGTGGGGGCGGGGAGCAGCCCCTAGACGTTTTTGCGCCCCCTAGAAAATTCAAAACTACCATTGTCTTAATGCATTTTAAGATGTCTCTCCCTCCCAGGAAAATATTCCCCCTGGAAGCTATTTTGCCCACACCCTTCACTGCATGACCGTACGCGCCGGGGGGCTGGGGACGGCCACCCCCCAATGTAAAAAAAACCTGACTAAATCGGGCAGATATTTTGTCTCAGTCGGGCGGAAAATTGGGCAGACTCTCAGCGCTCCGTGCTACCATTGGTTGACGCGGAGCGCAAGAAAATTTTGGCCCAAAATGCTTCCCAGAAAGCTGGAAATGGCACTTCCAAGACCTATTTACCGCATATTAAAAGGGGAAACACTAGCAATATTGTAAATATAAACTTTAAAAAATACCAAAAATATGCTCAGGGGAGGGGCTGCTGGGGCCAGAGTGTTGATATTTTTATTCAGTTCCTGTTTTGAGAGTAGAAATTTACACTGAGTGAACTGTTAAGAAATGTTGATGTATTTTCTTTATTTTTTCTTTATTTTTTCTTCGTTTTTCAAGTTTTTGATTTTCCGGGGGGGGGGGGCAAGTGCCCCCTTGCCACCCCCGCTCCGAACGCCCATTGTCTCATTTTTGTCTAGCGTAAAGAGAGACAAAGGACAAAAAAATTCGTATCAGCATTGAGATTTTCTGGCAATTTTTTTTACGAAGTTGTCTTGAAACAAAAGTGCAGATACACCCAAAGAGCTTACGGCATTCTTAGAACCCCCTCCACCTTCCAAAAAGGACTTCCTAAGATCACCAAAGTGAAATTAAATGTCCAGGGCGCTTTCGGCCGCCTTGAAAAGTCTTTGTGAATAATATCCATCACATATATAAACCAGGGACTTGTCCTAAAACTTCCCAGTATGAACAAACACGAATTCCTCCGCTCTTTCACGTTCTCCTGCTCCTGTAACATATATTTGACAGATGGCTTGCCCTGGTCTGAAGTAAAAAACCGTGGGTAAAATTAAACCCTAAACGGTGTACATACTTTCTGACGTCTTTGCCAAGAGGTCGGAAAACCGAGAGGATAGGAAATCGAGGCAGTTTTCACTTTTTCATGTTGCATACGCTAATCAATTTGCTTTTAAATAACTTCCCAATGCAATAACCTGCTTCCTTAGTCCTATGTGATAATACCAAGTTTGTCTTAAATGCAAATAGCACAAGCCATTAGAATAACATACACTCATTCGACAATTTTCTTAGCATTAAAGTATCCATTACATACAAAATACACTAACATAATAACTTGCCATGTTGAGGGAACAAAAGTCAAAACGTACTCTGTTATTACAATACGAATCCTTCTCGAATATTTTATATGTTCATCTGTAATTTCATTACTATTTGCCAAATATGATACCAACGGTAACAGCAAAACGATATACCTTACTCACATTACCACAAGTCCTACGGATGCAAAGTGGGGCTCCCAAATCGTCAGCCCCCCACCTCTCCGGCGTCAGGCAGCGCTGTCCCTCTCAGAAATATAATTTAAAAGAGTCCCCGGGAAAAATCGTAAGCAATATACATGTCATTCAGAAAGCACTGACGACTCAAGGTTGATGCAGAAAGTTTTGTGCTTCAAAATGACTTTACAAATATTTGGCAACACCAGTGCATCCAAATGATTTAAACCAAAATGACATCTAGCTACCAATATGATATCTGAAGCAAGAGTGATGGACACCCCATCCTTGATACCCTGCAACCCACAGCTCGCTGTTGTCCCAAGACGGATCATCGGGTAGCAGAGTGGTTAATCCCAACCAATGCGCACCATTGTTTTTCTCAGGTGCGTGGATCGGATCCCGCTGGTGGTGCGTGTTTTGTGTGTGTGTATGTGTGTGTGTGTACTCCGGTTTCTTCCCACTTGGCAAGGCTGACCAGTTGACTCGCTGACTTCGCATTGATTCAGTCCCAAGATAACTTCCAGCAATGACTCTTTTCATGATTGCAGTCTGAACTCCATGATAAAAGATCTTTTCATGCACAATTGGGCAAACCATGGCCTAAACAACTTCATTAAATAGAGCCACACCTATGTAGAACCCTCTGTTTGTAAACTTTCTTAACCCCTTTTCGTTAGACTCAATTTTCCAGGCGTTTGTAAAACAAATTATTTTCCTGCAGAATGGCACTTGATAAATTTTTATGTTATATCTTCCTCTGGTGGTATCATCCCGTTACACTCATATTTACTGCATGCAAGAATAAGATTTTAGCTACCTTCACGTTTCCGGCTTCTTTACTGTCATGATGGTTGCCAACTGCACTTACGTCTTACAATTTGGTTTTAACAAATTGTATTTATTTTTCCATACGTTTAGGCATTTAATTCATTATTGCACAATTTATATTTTAATATGCTGCACAAAATCAATTAAAACTTTTATAATTTAACAGGAAAAAGCATTTCTGGATGCGACATTGTGACCGACGTTAGCTTCTCAGCAAAACAGGTAATGAACAAATTCAGCCTTGCTTTTATTGTATATAGTTCGGATTGAAGTAAAACCTGATAAAATTAAAACTCGTACAGCTGTAGAATGAAATTTTCCATCAATCGAGCGTAAGAACACCAGCAAGAGGGCTGGGGCCGCATCCCCCAGGGGAGACGTCAGGATTTGCCCTCTGGGGAAGCTCTCTGACGGGTTTCCAGCAACCCGAAGCCCCAGCAAAGACGACGGGTTGCCGGAAGGATAATGGTTGAGGAAAATTTAAAAAAATGATTTGCATTGGAAAAAAATAAAAAATTGGTTTATACTTTATTGAGAAATATTCGAGATTATGAAGTTTTGTCGAAATAAGTTTGGAAATGTGGGGTGTTTATTGAAGAAAAATTGGAAATTTTGGGTTCTTAGGCCTCTTGAAGGTTAATCGGCGCCGGAAAAAAAACTGGAAAGTTTACCCTAAGGGGTTGGGGCAACCTCCCCTGAATGGACCATCCCAAAGTCGTAGACTGCGCATTACAGATTTCGTCGGCTTGGACCCAGGTGTTACAAGACGACCCGTCAGGAACACCAGATTGAATCCGTCGACGAGCGAATGGAAAGCTCCAGAGAATTCAACTTCAACGCAGCCTTTCTAGAATTGTCTAGAAGTGAGAACTGTTTACGTAATGTGCCAATTATAGCAGCGGCCTGGCAACACTTCTAAGAAACAGTGCCATTGTTTTCTAATACCGTGCATACAAGGAACGTTCTCGTAATTGCTCGACTGTGTGCACTGGAAGTTTCTATTAATTTCCATAGATTTCTCGATTGAAAGCCTAGCGTATAAAAGGCAGTTCAACAACTGTTATAGGAGAGAGATATCATAATACTTCATCGAGACCAGACGCTGTCATTGTCCGTCGAGAAGTTATTCTCTGACCGAATCAGCTGAAGCCGGCCACTGACACTGCACACTTGTGATAAATTGCCATACGCCGTTTCTACACTGTATATTGAGATCGTCATCATCCATCATCGCCTAGCCTTGTCGTTATTCGCCCGTGGAACCAGTTCCTACGCTACAGCACGCTGCAGGTCTACTACTGTACCATCGTCGACGTGCATGCACTACCAACCCTTGGACCAGACCAGGCTAATATTAAGTAAAGGATTGTGAGTAAGTATAATTAATTATTGTAAATTTAAGTAAGATAAGAAGATCGTAAATAATAACTAAGTTGTTGAATTTTAATCTCGTTCTTCTGTGATCTTTCGCTGTTATTGGTTTGACTTGCGACCACAAGCTGTAACACAGGACATTTATATTTTGACCTTGATTTCCGAATCCGCAGCAGTGTAGTGACGTATTTTTGAGGTTAACCTGAAGATACTGTTCATCCATCTTCAAAACATTTTAGGGAGCGATTTGTATTTCCACATATGATGTCACTAGAATCGGATTCAGTCGCTCAATTAATTATTTGCGGTTTTCTATCATTAAAAAATCGGCCAAGGCGTGACGCTCAGTTTCAAGGGGCTGATTTTTTAATGGGAGCAGGCTGCAGTTGCCCCCCCCCCCCGAGATTTCCAAACCCTAAATGAAAAATTGCCTACTTAAAAAATGCTGAAATGCTTCAAAGTTCACTGTACTGATTAGGGTATGTTTTCAAGGCCTTCAGAACTTGGGAAATCGTACGTGTAAAGGTTCAGTTTCCAAAATTTTCCCCTGACCCCGGGCCCGCCTCAGACGGGGTCTCATGCAGGTAACTCATGCCGTCAAACAAACCTTCGTCCTCATGCATGATGCACACAACACAACTGAAGCTTTCAGGTTACATATCTCAGGAATTTAACTGATGCGTTGCTTCAGCATGCTTATAAATAGCCTATAATTATACCTTAAATTCAGTGGCGTAACTCCTATGCGCTCTGAGGGGGCGAATTCCCGGGCACCCGGGCTAGGGGGGATCCGGTGGTTCTGACACCCACGATGATACTTTGTTTGCAATGGACGTTTGGAAGTGGAAACCTTTCCCCACCTCCGCCTGGCATAGGATTATACTTTTGACCATAACTATCGAAATCTTGAGAAAACATCAAGCTGTCTCATCAAAGCTTATGATATCTATTAGTATACTAGTATACTAGTATCGAAATAACCGCTTTGGACTGAATGATCATATTGTTAATAGTTTTCTTTATTAGTCTAACCGTCCATTTTAACAATCTTAAAGGTGAGGGTTCGTCTCAAATCTGAATCGATGAGCAAATTCCCTTGCCCCGTAATCGGTTGACGTCACATTTCGCTTTGTTAATTAAGCAATTCAGCAATTGTGGTACAGACTCATCCCTTCTATAATTACAGTATATTTTAGCAACTAGTCACCCAACTTTCGAACAATTGGCCTATACGAACATGAACATCATGCTACCACTGAATATGACGACCCGTCATCTTTCACATACATAAATAAAAATTGATTGGAAAGTAGGTGTCATTTGTAAGTGCCCGTGGCTTTCAAAACTTAATTCGCCCTACTGCATCATGCGCATATGTCATTTGGTCGTGGGGGTGGGGGTACCCAACCCATTCTTGCCCCGGGCACCCTGAACCAAAGTTACGCCACTGCTTAAATTACAGACATTCTAAAATCAATGCGCATGTGAAGTACTTTTTAGCTCTGCCTTCTCCTTAAAAGTGATGTTCCTGAATAAGTTTTTCAAGTTTAGCTTTTCTTCTTTAAGTCTTTGTTTCTAAAGTATGAAGTCTCAATAAATGTTTAGATGCTACCTTAGAGGTCTAGAAAGTGCCGTTTCCGTCAGTCTGGGAAGCATTTTGGACAAACAATTGACAGGCTACGCAACGCACCAATCGATGGTGGCCGTCCAAGTAGAACACTCAGAGGAGAAAGGTCGGAATTGGTTGTGGTATGGCCCCGTGCCATACCACAGGCAACAAAACAATAAATAATGGGACATTATGAAAATATTATCAATTCAAAGTTTTGTCAATGTAAGCAACATTTTGTATCCAAGCAACCTCACAAAGGCAAAAATTTCTCAAAGAACCCCTTAATAACAAAAGAAATTAAGTTTCGCTAGTACCAGCTAAGTACTGTTTCTATCTGCCCTGTCACAAATACGTTAAAGGTGCACTATTGTTATTTTAAATGTTCAGTCACCTGTTTCATTTGTATGGGGAAAAAACACTAGACCTGACTCTGTTCCCAATTAAAAACATCTTTTGTCACTCTTTAAAAAAATTGCTGTCCTTAAGACAGTGCCCTGTTCAAAGGGCGTGGGAACAATAAAGCCTTCCACCACCGTAGCCAGTCGGAGAAGAATCACTTGTAAGAGGATTTTCGATAAAGGGAAGAAGATGAAGATGAGAGTAATAGCGTAATTAGCGTGGGGGGAGGTGCGGCAGGGGTAGGGGTGGCTCTCGCCTCAGACAAATTGGGCCCCTTGAGATTTCTCAAAAAGTTGATCTCATAATTATATTACGCACAGGGGGCATCAGGGGCCATCCTTATTCAGATGGAGTGGAAAGGGGCCCAGCTAGACTTTCGCCAATCTTCATCAAGAAAATGGTCAGTTCCACATTTCTTAAAATATGTTTTTCGTCACTATCCACGCACACCCATCGCTGATGCTTTCTACCCATAGGACAGCTTATGTGAAATCCTTGTACCTAGGCCTAACACACGGCAACCATCATTCATCCTTCCCACAACGACCTCCTGCCTCATCAAATTGTTTGGCCCCTGGTAAGATTTTTTACAGTGCAAAAAAAACTTGTGATTTGTGGTCCGTTTAGTACACATCACATGTAAACGAATGTAGCTTGATGCTTCATTTTAGTAACCACAATTTTGAAATTACCTCAGGGACTACGTTCTCCAACCTCCACGTGGGGGTTGAACCCTTAAATGAATCCACTGGCAGACCCCATGCCTCTACTCCCCCAGGAAAGCGGTAGTTTCGACACCACTTGGTTATTTCCTTCCTTCCACTACTTCATTTATAGGAGTGGGCCCCGTGAGGATGTTTTTGCTCTCCCACCAGGCTAGTTAGGCCACTGGGTGGCAGAGACGATGGAAACAACATTAATTACTTTATCCTCAGGTCCCTGGCTAGGCTGACGGTTCTCAAGTCCACGATACTTGCACTTACCTACAATGGATCGACCTGATATTCAAAGCCACCTCGGTGCTCCTGCGATAGTTGGCACCCCGGGGATCCTCCTATGTCCACCCATACACAGGGTGCCTTCTTGGGGAAATTGGGACAGGGGAAGTTCCCCTGTGGGGAACTTTCGTTCATGTATGACAGCTCTGATACAAAATGGGGCGATGTTCGTAAACACTTCGAGCTGATCATATGCTAAAAAAATGCCATTACTTAGTGAATGTTCATTTCTTTGGGGTTGTTTCTCAGGAGAGGGGAAGGGTGTTACCCGTCCCCCTTTTGGAAAACGTATGTATAAGGAGGCTTAAGGTTGAAATGTTGCAATCTTTGGGGAAGGTTCAAAGTGATTATACGTTTGAAATTTTAATTGCTTCACGACTTTTTCTTGACTAGGTGTGCAAGAAGTCGTGTCGTCTAAGGCGATGGGTGAAAACTACTCCCCTTTGAGAAATTCATGTTTGAGTTAGGTCGCTACAAGGCAAAATGATGCTGCTTTTGAGAAATATTTAAACTGATTACTTGTTTAGAATTAGATATTTTCATTAGTAGGCCTACGTAGTTTTTTGTTTGGCTGCAGCATGTCACCAACCTCAAGGGTGGTGCCCAACTGAGTGGCAAAGTGTACCTTAAAAGTTTTAGCCCGGAAATACGGGAGCATATCTCCTCATTGAGAGCCTAAGTAGATCAACATGTTTGGGCAGCTGACTTCTAATAAGGATCATTGTCTGTATGCCGTCGGAAATCACTCTTTACCATGGCTTCCTTCTCCTGGACAACTTTGAAAAGTTCCCTCAAACTATGGATAATCAGATTAATATTTATCTATAATTCATATTGATAATAAAATAACATCATTTATCTGCTCCCGTGAATTGCCAAACTTCCCCGACTGGAGTGAGATAGAACTCCCGACGGCGTAGTTTTTTTTTCCCAGGACGAGTCAGGGAAAATCTGGCCAATGGACCAATCAGCTTCTTGGAAATAGGCCACACTTCTAATTCCAAAATGACAGCTTTGCGACCCTTTTTTGTAATTTTGACGCCGGATTATGAAAGAACGGGCCAAATAACCCCAATCCACGTACCCCTAACCTTAAACCTAACCCTAACCTTCATTTTGAAACAAATTTAAAATTTTTTGAAAACTCGATTTGCCCACGTTCGTCCTGGAAAAAAAATAATGCCTCCCGACGGGAGGCTGCCCTCATCACCTCCAGTAAACGGAACTAACGCCAAGGTCCTAGATAATTTGTGCATTCTTCAACAGGGCTTAAAATATTTCTGAGCATTGTGCGCTTAGGTTTTACTGTTTGCTTCTCTTTCATAGTTTGGTTCATATGGCGTAGGTGGACAACCCCTCCCCTTACCTATTTGCCTGTGATTACATTATGTCACGGGTAGGGTAAAGCAGACACGACCGGACGAAAGACTACGAGAAAACACGACCTACCTTCCATTTCAGCCTTACAAGTACGTTTATTGCACCAAACTAAAACCCTGGAATAAACGTAAAATAATACGGAATGTAGGCTATGTACAAATATTTAACAGAAAACATCCTAATTCGGTAGTTGGTTAAAGAAAGCCTACATAATATAAGCACAAAAACAATAAAAGTGACTGGTATTTCCTTGCCTCATCTTTTTTGAGGCGCACTATCTAGACTCTTTCATTGCTCTTACCGTACATTTACACTCTACACTTGATTTCATTAACCTCGTGACTTTGTCTACACATATTTTACTGTCGCATTTTTCCACTATACGCGCTACGTTAGGCAAATTTACCTCCTTGGGCGCCTCTGACCAAAGAACATTTTACTACCTCAAAATATAAGGTTTGCAAATAACATGAAACAAATTAAAACAGTTAACTGACAAAAGTCAGTTATTTTTCCGGCTTTTGACAGGAGAACGGCAGGCTTTTATTAAGGATGGTCATGAAAACATTTTTTGCGATATAAACTCAACAGCGGGGAGCCACAAATCCCCCAGCAAACTCGAAACTAGCTCCCAAAGGCGCTAGAAACTGCTACGGGTTAACGCCCAACGGACGTGTCCAACTGCTATCGGTTAGTAATGACGAATGCGAGCGCACACAACCACCTTCTCACTGCCAGAACCGAAATTTAATGTCACACCCTAGCCTTTCCACCTGGTCTCTTGAAACCTCCCATTGAGCATTTTATGCAAATTAAGCTAAAGAAAAATCTATAAACCCAGTAAACACACCCTAGCAAGATCGGTGAAGCAAACAAAGCGCATTAAAGTTTCGAACCGTTGCTGCAGCGAACTTTCCGCTACAGACAGAAAGCAAATAAATGATCATGGAGCAAATTTCTACAGTTGCACGGTAAACTTGAGTCAAGCAGTTTAAGACTTGTGCCAAGCATACTCGTGACACATTATGACACAGCTAAATCTTTTACTGAATACTTCCATAGGACCCTACATTTGTTGGCATGCTTCGCGCTCCGTTTACTTCCTTCAGAATCGTTTTAGACAGTTATTTGCTTTTGCAGTGATTCAGTATATTTCTTTCATGAATCGGTAAATATTGAGTTATTTTTTAATAAATGCACCCAGAGGAAACTGTAATTTTGACTCCATAGTATATGTTGACGCTTGGCTTGTAAACACGATATCTCAAGATAGGAATGATGCATACTTTTCATATTTGGTATATGGATATATCATATCCATATATGGATACATCAAAGTATATATGGATATATCAAAGGCTGGCTCGTATGTGAATACTCAAGACTGAAGTTGTGCAAATATAAAATGTTATTAAATTAACATTTATGAAACTTTCTTTTCCTGGAACCGGCCTTAAATTTGTAAGTTTTTTAAACGATCCTGATTTCTCATCTATCATAATCCAGTCTTTATTGCAGGCACTCTTGGTCTATTCCAAATCCTTTGGCTACCATACTAGGCCATTTCCCGGTCCAGTGCACTCCGATTCCGAGTCTACCTCGATTTCAGGTTCTCCAATTTCGGACTAACTCCGAGTCAGGCTATTTGACAATGAAGTATTTCAAACAATAGCTTCTTACCATATTTTATGAATACACTTAATTTAGGGGCCACTTTTAGAAGTTAAGTTTAAATTCGAGGTCACCCTTCCTTTTTGGTGGTCGTATATGTTACTACTCATTAAACTGTGCAATGTTCATCAGGAACATTTATAAAAACTTTCAGTTGTGTGATTTCGGTTATAGAATCAGCTCCTGTTCCGAGACTCAGTCCAGTTGAACTCATTCCGGTCTTATTCCGAGTCTGGCTTAAAACAGACTCGGGGTCGAGTCCGCTCTCGGACGTTACAGCCCTCCCGTATTGCGTTAGACAGATGTAGTTCAAGGTTGACTGCTTTAAAGGAAATCATCAGGATTTTCCAAGTAATGGTCATAGGCTTTATTCAGGAGCGTTTGCACAGGCTGGTTTGAATAGCATGTTGGAACGAACGATCGACCGAAATGCTATTGTAATACAAGGTAAACGAGTTTGTGTGTTACGCTGAAAAGCTCAAAGAATTTCTCTACGAATTTTTGTATGATTGACACTAAAATAATGCAGTATTTTTTGTTCCCTTATGAGGCAATAAAAACATAACCATTTTGTATCATTCTTACTAGCTGATTATCGTAGATTGACGAGGGTATTTGGTGATCTCGGGTCGCCTCGTTAAACCAGGGAGTTGTTACTTCCAAATACCTCCGACTCTTAACACTTTATTTTGCTGCGTGCTTCGCGAGCATTTCTTTTTTGAACTGTATGAATACTGCCTCACTGAGAGATGTAATCAACAGCTTCGTTTCAGCATTTACATTCAACAGCTATGGGAATTCTGCGGACGTAAGTCTTTCCCCTCCACGCAATTCCCACAGCGGTCATCTTTAAGTTACATTCTATGTTCGACAACTGTAAAAACAAAATATTCGTTGCCCTTTTTAAAGCGTTTCCACAATATGATAATAATAACCTCAATCGATTAATGTCCATTGGATACCGGTGTCTTCAAATTTGCAAGAGTTAATTTAGCTCTAGTGGAGCTTCGCCGGAGCACAGGCACTAATACCAGGGGTAATTGACAAGTGAAACCTCAGAAAGGAGTATAGAAACCTGCACAATATTTTCATAGATACTTAATTCCGGAACTTTCTAGCCACTTCGCGCGCACCAGGGATGGTCTAAGTTGGCGTCAGCCACTTAATATACTTTCAAGGCACCGAAAACCCAATTACCTTATCCATGGGTTTCCCCTTCCAAATTTTCTCCGGTAGCCCCGGTGGATAAACCTTCGATGCTCTTATGTGAAGCTTCCCTTTAGTACCATACCTAAAAGGTTGTCTCAATATTTACTCCTATTGGGTAGTATGAGTGGATTTATTTTTAAACGAGCTCAATAAGAACCTTAACAAGACCCTTTGTCCCTACTGACCCCTTCCTCATTCTCATCATGAAATTGTTAGTCGAGAGTAAGGCTAACAATAATGGTCAAATTGTGAGTTCCATTTGGGGGCCGGTGAAGTGCGTCTTCAAGCCATTTAAGATAGTCTTATGCTTTAGTCTAATGGTCAATATTTATAAATACTCAGCACCCCCGACCCCTCAATAGATCGTTATCCCTGGGCCAACCCAGGGCCCGACAGTAGGTCCCTAGGCCCAACGTCTACAAGGGTGCCCTTATTACGTCACAGGTGACATAACCTCCCTCATTTTGATGATCCCCACTAGGATGTTTGTCCCTTTTGTACCCCCTGTAGCCCCCATACACCCCTTTTCCCCAAAAAGTCTGTCAGCGCCAGTAGGTTGAATAAAATTAATGACAAAGTGATATTCATTAAGGCCCTCATTTCAAGGCCCTCACGTCAACTATTTGTAGCAAACTGAACGACCCGTCAGATTGTGAGCTTATGAAATGATAGAGTACGATGATATACAGCAGTTTTATTTAGACACGTTGAATTAATATTGCTAAAAGTGGTCGGACGGAATATAACAATAAACCATCATTACTCGTTAGTCTGCTCCAACCACAGAACATAATTTAAAACATGCAGCCATTCTTTCTGATATATTCTTATGGGTTTTTTTTTTCATTATTTCAAATTGCACCTGCATGGTTTTTGCCCATTTGCTTTCAATTTGTAATTTACTTTACCCCATTCATATGATTTGAAAAGATTTGACTTAGACCTTTTCATATTCATGCTTAATGTGAGCTCCAAACGTGTGAGTTAACAACCACTCGAGGTGCATAGCAACATAGTTCATACAAGGCAGGGTAGAAGCTCGGCCCCTGGAATTTTTTTCGAAGATCGTAAACAGCTTTAATCTGCACATTTTCCAGATATTTTGGTGGCCAGGTGATAACCCTCAGTTGATTTCAATTACGAAAATTTAACATTTAAGTAAATTTGGTTGTGCAGGCGGATTGGGAATCACCACAAGTATTACTCAGGGGTAAGCAAAAGTTTCAGTTGATGATTGCTCTTTGATTAACATCAGAGTTACAAAATTCAAAAAATGCTGAGTATATATTACACATCATGCACAGAAAGTGTTTTTATTATACATTAAGGCATTAAATGTTCACCGGGGTATCGCTTTCAGCGATAAACTAGCTTTGGGCCGACTGCACTAAAGGGTCGAAGCTAAAGTCAGTTATGAGAGGGCTAGAAGTAAGTTAGTTGGGATATTTCGAACTGTCTGGGATAACGGATCTCTATCTTTAAGTCACACCATATATCGCCAGCCCTTTCCTTTAAATAAAGAGCGCCAAGTGTGCGTGCATTTCTCTTGTTTGTTGTGTTTTGATATCTTAATAAATAAGTGTTATGACATATTATCCAAAAACAGGTCAAAATTAAAAAAAGCCCATCTGCTGAGATAATCGGAGGTTGTTCTGTGTTTGGACGTCTTTAAGATCAGAACGTAAGTATGAAGGTAAGCGTTACAAAAAGGGTTAGCTATAGATTGAAGTATTACGGAGCACAGAGATGCCGATTCATAGATGTGAATTTAGCATATATTATCGTCTTCAGCCTTTCGAATATTCTATCAAAGTAAATTCTTTTGAACCTAATGAGCGTTATTACTCTGTTTTTGTGCTTTTCTTCCTCAATTAAGCAAAAGAGAAGAGTTACGTTAGTCAGAGGTTCTGTATTCATCTCCCATTTTGCCAAAAATGGGACATGTATCACACCTTAATATTATATATAAGAGTAGCACAGTGTCCCACTGTTTCATACTTCATATTACTAAAATTTTGGACATTGACCGCTACCCAAGTTTTTATTTGAGAAACGTAGAATAACCTGTTTTGAATATATCATAATAATGAGATCTAGCGTTACTTATTTGTACAGGGTTTCCCTTCTTAATAAAGCAAGGCAGAATTACGCTTTGGATGGAAAAGGACTGCCGTAAACGGGACTTGAAATGTATATTCTCTCCCATTCACATGTTGGTGGTTACGTTTCCAAATATTCATTGATATTTTAGTTGGAAATCTTTAACAATCATCGAAATACGATTTAGCAAAGTTTCTTTATTTTTTTTTCTTTTGAAGTATGAGAGTGATGCATGTTACATTATCCTCTTCTTCGTCTATGTAATTAACTGCTACCTCTAACTTTGGTAAGTATCCTTCCGTCGTGTGTCCCACTTTGCCATCATCTCATGTAATACTTGCTATACTTACAAGGACGTCTTACTCTTCAACAAGTTGCCATTTCAAATTTACACGTCGAACTCTCGGGCCTGGAATAGAAACGATTGAAAAACACCAGCCATTGGTTGTAGGTGTCATGCTAGGAAGTCATATCTCCATTAAGGGGAAGACTTTCACATTGTCAGATTACTGACTAAGTATTCACTGACATAAATGTGCGTGTGAATGCAATACCGGGAACGTTGTTAAATTATACATTCTATCTAAAAGGGAATACAAACAACTGAAAAATCTGAACCTAAAGCAAGATCAAGTTAAAACATGCTTACAAACATACAGAAGTATGTACCTCGGTATATACTAAGAAAAATATTTTGGTACTGTAATTTGCACAGTGAACTAAGACAAATAATTCCAACGCAATTCCAATGCTAGGCATTATTAGGAAGATATCAACAGATCACCCTCACAAAGTGCAAGTACCTTGTATTGTATGGCCCCAACAGAGTCGTTAGTCCACCATTTTAAAAGACTCAGCTATAGTGCTACTGAGGGTGGGGATGTTTTCGACCCACAAAGGATACAAATGAGGAGATAGATAAGCCCATAACAGTGGAAAAAGTTTTGAAGTTATTTAAGAAGTAAACGAATATTAAGGCTCAAGGGTTGGATTTGATTCTGATTGAATTTAGTTAACACAGCCCAAACCAGTTAATTTGTGTAATTACGAAGCTATTTAATACCAAGTATTGTTCCTACAAACTGGACGACAGGGATTATTAAGCTGATTTAATAAACAGGGAAAGGAGCAATGGATGTCCTGACAATTGTTCGGGAATTACCCTTCTTAGTTGCACTGGGAAGTTCCCAATCAATGTATCGCCAACTTTAGTAATTGCGCAGGTTTTATTGGCAATAAGCAAGCAGCTTTGGAAGTTATTACTCAACCTTAGATCATATTGATGTTTTCAATATAGCGTCATCAAATACCAACTTAGCAAAAAAAAAAGATCATTAGTGACTTTATCGACTTAAAACACATTTGATACGATAAATAGGTCTTTCTTGTGATCTAACCTATAGGCAATACAAATGGTAAAGTATTGAATATGATTTATGCTATGTATGAATGTGCTAAGTCGTGTTTGCTAAACGACGAAGATACGTCATCTTGTAATATTGAAGTAAGGCAAGGGTAAAACCTTTCTCCAGTGTTTTTTAGTATTTTTCTCAATGATTTTGACAAGCACATGAGTCGTTATTATAATGGTTTAAATACCCTTTCCTCATCTGCGAAGAACGTGTTAAGTACGGATGATATTGGAATATTCTAGAAAGTGTTTACATTATAATATGCAGATGGTACTATTTGGCTGAAAACGAGATGGAACTTCAAAAATGCACTAGATGGGGTTAAATCGTATTGTGATACGTGACAGCTGGCTTTAAACACTTAAAGTTGTTGTATTTTCCAAGCGTATAATAAGACGTAAACCTAGATGTATCCTCAGACACTCTACAATGTATGTTGTTGAGGGTTATTCCTACTTCGGTTGTACTTTTAAAAAAAAACAATAGGTTTACAAAAACTGTCAGTAACACGTGAACCAAGCTACACGTGCCTTATACAGTTTATTAGGTAAATATTACAATTGCAAATTCAGCTCTTCGGTTAATTGGTACTTCCTTTTCTGCTATATAGGAGTAAGATTTGGGGTGCGATAATTACAGTCAAGTTGAAGCTTTTCATAAAAAATTTTGCAAGCAACTTTTTAAACTTGTTTGACATGTTTGGTATATGTTGAATTAAGCCGTCACAAGTTATATGAAATAAATGAGGTAAAAATGATGTATGTTTTGGTGTAGGTGTGTCAATGAAAGTTATTTTTATTAATTATCTGACTTCATGTACAAGTTTCTGATGGCCCTTTATTATCAAAATATTTATTTCACTCCTTGGTTAAGCACGATTAAAAATAAACTCGACAAAATTGGTATGACATTTGTTTGGAATTTGCCAAACTTTGTAAACCATAGCTCCTTTTCCAATAACCAAATTATGCCCCATCCATGATTGAGTAAAAGAAGTTCAGTCAAAACTAAGTGATACGCAAGAGAAAGTTGGCTCGCTAAGGTCAATAGGAATTCCCATTTGAATATATACAAGATTTTTAAGACCGGTCGTGAATTTGAAAAGTATCCCCTTTCGAAATCATAATTCTTTCTGTAATAATCATTGTACGAATACTCATATCCTTGTTTTTTCAGGAAGATATAATAATTTGCATTTCATGGCCGAATATGCAGTTCCTGTAACAGTAGTAATTATTTGGGGAATGAGTTTCATTATAGTCTAGAATGAATGGTTTCCACTTGAAAAAGAAAGCAATTTGTTCCTGAAACCTTATTTTAAAGCAAGGCCTGACCTCTTTCCATTGAAGTCTTAATCTGTTATAATTTAATCTTGTTCTGTGGTGAGATCATGAAAGCCTTCCATAACATGATTGTTCAGCCTCTCTAAAATGATCAACTGCCAGTTTTCTAGATTTACTAAAGACTATAGTTCAGGTGAAGATGTAATTGTGAAAACACATTTTATTGTCACAAACGTCTTGCCCCCAAAAACCATTTGAGAGCTCTCATTTTCAACAGCCTTAGGCTACAGGATTGGTTACATTTAATACCCCATTTAGACAATAGAATGGTGGGGTGTGTGAAAAACAACTTTTTAGAACAGTCAATACAGCATGCATTATTCTCAAGTACAACACCTAGCACATTACCTTGTGCTGATGCCACTATGTTTAGTTACATATGCCAAGTAATTTAGTCTTGAATGCTTTAGTTCTGCATGGCATTTCTGATACGAATGTCATCTAGATATCTAATGTACTATTTTTATACAGCTTCCACTTTTGTATATCAAGTCTCATAGAGGATACATGGAGATATAAACTGAGACTGAAGCAGTCTGCGAGATCACAGAATCCGAAGTAGTGTTTGCTTGAGCTGGGCATAGCAACTGGGCTTTTCTGGAGCTGGGCATGACCAGTTCGAGTGGTCCAGCTCAGTCCAGTTGAACTGAACCCAACTGGACTGTTCTGGAATATAGGTGGCTTGTAGTTTGCATTACGTTTCCCGAAGTAATGCATATGGGTAATTCAAATGTAATTGTGTAGTACTTCAAAATACATTTGAAGACTTTTTCTTAAGTCCTCTTGACTGTCTGGCGAAAAGCCAAGGGGAGAAACCAAACGTTAATCTTGAAGGGGTTCTGCGACCCCAAGAGAAGAAACTGAACTGACCATCCCCTCGAGCCTCAGATCTCTGCTTTAAGAGTCTGTCATGCGCAGTCCCGTTCTTGACTGACTGAAGAGAACGGATACTACACCTAATCTTAGCCAAAAGACCAAGAAAGAATGCTTTATGTGCATGCATTACATTCTTAAACAACTGTTGTACATGCAATTGAAGAGTGCTTTTCACAGGCTTAGAAACGGACACGGTCACGGACACGGCAAAAACAGAAAACCGAACAAAGTCAGACGGAAACGCAAACACAAAACCAAGTGTATTACTTGAAAAAAAGTAAAAAAAAAAACATCAGGTTATATCTTACAGACATCTGTCTACAGAAATGTGTCAAGATATAGATATTTACTCATGTAAAGACTGGATAATAGTAAACAAAACAAAAATGTTAAAACCAATTCAATTAGGGATATTCTTGTTACATTCTTGTTACATAGTGTTAGAGTACGAAATAAAAACCACGGCAAAAAGTTCTGCAAAGGGCCTGGTCTAACAAAATGCATTCCATCTAGAATACTCAAATTAAGATAAACCATTTAAAGTCAACGGATTTTTTGCATAGGCGTAGGAAGCGGGGGCTGGGGGATTTAGCCCCCAGTCAAAAATGTGGAGAGGTGGAAGTATGCTTCGGTCCCCTCAATCCAAGGATGAAAACCCCTTATTTGTTGCCTGTGTCAAAGTGTCAAAACTTTGCAAAAATTTTAATTCAAATTCACCCAATTTGTTTTACCAAATTGCATCTATGAGCCCCAAATACTAAACAAACTACCAAGGGGGGACACCCCCTCCCCTTAGACCCCTTCCCCAGGACGGCCCTCCGAATCAAAGTTCAGCCCCCCCCCCCCCATCTCGAACAGCTTCTTACGCCTATGATTTTGTGGACTGGTTCAACTGGACTTCAATGGACTAGGTTAACTGGACTTTACTGGACCATTTCAAGTGGAAATCATTTATAATCCCGGCACACTTTACGTGGATGTCAAAAAAGTGTGTTAAATTGGAAAAACAAAAATGTTTGACGTGCATAAATGACTATTTACGTTTCTTTCAAAGGCCTAAATGTTGAAATCTTTTCAAACAGATATAAACTTACCACGTAGCGATATTCACTGTCTGCCATTTCCAGTCCATCCGTCTTCTGATTTAAGAAATATAAGAAAAAATGAAACAAGGCTTTTATGGAATCCCTGGATAAAGATTGTCAAACTTACATAAACTAAAAAATAACATGCGGTCCAAGAAGACATAAAGTTCACTTCCCGGTCTATGAATATTTTTTTTTGAAGTCATTGAAGTCTCAGTAGAAAGTCGCTTAATTTAACCGGTGTAGGTACAATACATGATATGTGCTGCAATAACATACTTCACAACTAAGTGACATTGCGCGAGATCGTTCTTTATTCCTCTGTACCTTTCTACGATTTAGAGATAAAATATTGCAACTTCAAACGAATGTACTACTAGCTAGAGAAAATATGTTTCTTTATTTATACAATCTCATTATTTATATGTACTCTTGTATGATCATCACCTTGCATTATAATTCAGGTATAATTCCGAGTCGTCACACAAAAGACACCAAATCCCATCATTGTACGGTAGAAAAGGTTGTGATCGGTTATTTTATAGAAACGGGTCCTAACACTTATCGATAGTGTATAGTACTTTAATATTTTCTACCTGTGAAAATCAAATTGTATCACACTGTTGTACTCTAAGTGTTCAATAGTTCATAGCTTTACCGACATTGTGATTTGTCAGGTAAGATAACGGTAACTTAAACAAACAGACTCCCTTTTTGTCAGCCTATACCCCATAGTCTGAACTAGAGCAGTTTACAGTATGACACATAACCAGTAAGGCAAAATACCGGTCTATCGGAGTAAATACATGTCGTACTCTTCAAAACTGGGTTACGTGCTGCAAGTAACATCTCCCTGATCACACAAACTTACATCGTTTTCTTTACTGATATTAAAAATGACGTCATTATTCATAGTTTTTTTTTTTTTTTGGCCTTACCTCCCATTTTCCTGTCTGTAGATTAAGTTTAACCCAGCCAACGGTGGCGGCATACCATTCAACTGTTAAGAAAAAGGGTTTGTAGTGCCGTGTCTAAGTTTCAAGTGATAATAAAAATTTAATATGTTAAATGAAAGGTCGCAATGTTTTTTGTACAGATATTTTACTTTAAATAGTAAATCGGTTTACTCTGTCAATCAGTGAAATGACTCTAGAAGAGTTTCCAGGAGTCTATGCCGTCAGATGACTTGAAATTCAGTCACGTTTTCGTCAGAAGTGGCGCTACCTTATTTAGGACTGAAGCAAAGATCTGATCTGAATCCATTCATACTGTTTCACCGGAAGGCTGGAAAAAGTAAGCAATGCACAAAAAACAAAACCAAAACAGCACAACACACCAACCAAAAAAGGCAACACGGCTAGTCCCAGCCAAGGAGACCAGTGCCCGGGAAAGAAGAATACCAGAATCCACCGTCCCACGAAAAACCCACGGACCAACACCACTCCGAAACCCCGACGACGCCCGCCCTACCCAAGAAGCCATGGTCTCTCGAGACAGTACTACTGTTAAACCATTTACGATGAAAATGGTAACCTTCTTCACCGGTCAGAGCTAAAACTCTATTGGTGGCCCAGAGTTGAGTTGAGCACAGAGTGTTGTAAATAGCTAGTTTGTTCTAGCAGGGAGCTGTTACGAACAGCTCCCTGGTTCAAGGCAGGTATAAAAAGTGATTAGAATTTGAGGAGCCAGGAATATGAGAGAAAAGTTGTAAGTGTTCCTAGATATGATTTGTACATTTTAAAATAGGGTCAAAATAAGAGCAAGGTGGGAAAAAGCTAACCAGGTTAAAAAAAGGGAAAAAGCTAAACTAAAGTCTAATGAATGGATAAAAAACAAAATATCCCACGGCTGCTGCCTTACAAAAAAATTGTGTGGCAAAAGTTCCAATACCACACTGGAAAAACCGTGTCATACTGTGTAAAACTATGGTTGGGTGTGAAAAATAGTGAGTTTTATGTGATTATTTGTAGGGCAATGTGTGATTTTAATAAAAATTTGACCCACTTTTTAAGGTGCCATGTTTTTACCTGCATTACCGCAGTTTGACGCATGTGACAAAGAGTGGAGAACTAAAATACATTTTTACAAAGGCAAACATGTGGCAAAGTGGGGTAAAGTAGAATATTGTGTGTCAAATTGGTTCCAATCCCACATGTGTCACCACTCATTACTTCACTTTTCCAGTTATGTATTTTCCTATACCCTGCCACATGTGATTATGCATGTTCACATGTGGCATGCCCCACATTTTTTTGTAAGGGCCCTGTTTCACTGAAAAACAGCCATGAAACTCTCAAGAGCTCCTGTCGGAGGTTACTTAGGCCTGCCCTAGAGAGACCCCTCCCTCAGTTAGCAAATCCAACTCCGCCAAATCTTTAACATGAAGAATATCTCGGGGTGATTTAGTTCTATTTCGATTTACTTAACAGAGAATCATGTTTTCAACTTTTCTGTCAATTGGGAAGAGTTTATTGACCATATTATTATATTATAGGCCCTATTACATTACAATACAATACACTACACTAAACTAAACTACACTGTGCATTACCATACTTTACATAACATTATATGACTTCACATAACATGACATTACAGCACAGTACATCAAATTGCCTTACATTACATTATATTACATTACAGCACATCACAGCACAACACAACCCCGATTTGTCCAGGCGAGAGAATGAAATGAGCGAAATAATCGAAATAGCGATGGGAGTTCATTTGGAATGGGTTTTTCGTATATATACATTATTATTTCATGTAGTGATAAGTACGGGGCTCCTCTAGTTTCATAAATACCCAACCTCTAGATGAGATGTCGAGATCCGAGATGAGATATCGAGGCTTCATATGACAATATCGAAACAAATTACAAATATATCGACACAAATATACCAAGTCGTAGTTCCGGTCTCTAACAGCATTGAAAACATTCCCTAACTTCTGCGCAGGCACTGAAACTTTCGGCGAGATAGTGGGGTGCCGTTAGTTTTGTAAATACCAAAAGTGCAGATCAGGTATCGAAATTCAACATAAGATCTCAAAAGGGTCATTGTCAACAAAGCAATGGCCACAGATACACAAATTACCCTGATAAGATTTCAAAACAAACAACATTTAATTCAATGTAAATGTAATGGGACATTTTATTGTATCTCATGTCTTTCCAGCCTCAGAACTACAGAATTAAAATAGGTAGAAGTGGCTTCGCACCAACTGACGATGATGTTTTGCAGCGAATAGAAGGAACACATCTTAACACTAGCTGGTACACAGTTGGTAGATCCTACATATGCGGACAACTTATGTACGCCTCTTTTGCGTAGTCTCATACATGCGGACTACATTATCGAAAGTTGCCTCGCAAAATTCTTTCGTGTGTTGATTGCACCAATTATTTTCTTCCTTTGAATAGGTCCGACATAGTTTTTAAATATTTTTGCGTATCTTTTGACAAAAATAATAATCTTCAGTCTTATCACTTACTCACAAGTAGCCAAATTTATGAAGCCATTTTTTACCGAACGTGCTCTTTGCACGTAAAACGACCGTGTAGGCTGTTGCTTTTGGGTGTAGCGCATATCGTCAAGTCGCTGCACAGAACAGGGATTAAGCGAATTCTACGTATTATAATATTGTGCTCAGAACGTACACTTTATACACCCATACACAAAGGAAATTTTCACTTCCGTTTACCTCCCTTAAAAAAGAAATTACAAAACAATTTTTAAAAAACAGAACAGATTGAACGAAGAGAAGGAATATTATGATATTTTTTAATTAAATATTACATAAGTTGTTTAATTTCCCAACATACAGCTTAGCTCTCATGCCTTTGTCACTTTTAAAATCGTATTTTTTAATTAATACTCATTGTGAAAACATTCACAGTAAAGCATGGAACCGTCTGGTCATGATTACCCTGTCTTAAAGGAAAGTGTTTACTCATGGTCAACAGGGAATCCAAACAAAAAAGTCCTGTAAAAGGGTTACCCCAAAAATAGCTCCTATTATGGACGCACTTGTACCATAATACTACTAACTCTCCTTAGTACCTTGTAAGATCAATGTCTATGCTTCTAATGCTGACCTCTGTGCCTAGCAGAGGCTCCAAACGTGTACAGGAAGCTGTAGGCTTGCAGCCTACAGTTCAGTGACAGACTGACAACTGCTACCGCTAAATGGCCATTGACTGAAACAGGGTGGCTTTTTGAAGACCGAAGAATTGATCGGACGTATATGTAATGAAAGAAGGGTCTTCTCTGTTAAGGTCTACGAATTTTGCAACATGTTACACATTGGAAACGATCAGTTCCTATTGTTGAAGCTTTCTCGTAGAAATCTTCCGAGCACGAAAAAGGGGTTTTTCTTTTCCGTTATTCCGTTAATCGATGTTCTGATACTGTAATACAATCACTTTAAGATGTTTTCTGTTTTTATTTAATAATTACATATTTGTCAATAATATGGCAACAGTCCAAAAATATGGAGACAGTCTAAAATCACTATTTCTAAACTTTGACAAAACTAATGTCACCTATCCTCTAGCAGGGTTGGAAGACTCGAGCCAGGACTCGGACTCGAGTCCGGACTCGAGTCCAATTTTGGGGGTCTCGGACTTAACTGGGACTATAGGGCCTCTAATGACTCGGACTTGGCCCAGACTCGGATCTCTGAGGACTCGGACTTGACTCCGAGTCCAGTCAAGTCCACTAGCATTTACTACTTGCACAATCTGGCAAAAAGTATATCTCTTTTTGAGTGATCAGAACTTTTTACCTTTACGAAAATGACACTGCTACAAAGTTGCATTAATGGCAGTGCTGTGTTGTGAACCATGGCTGTGTTCAAGAGCGCAAATCTCCGTTTCAAAGTGAGGGGGCGAAAACGAATACGGTGTACCCGTGGATTTGAAACTGTGCACGCGTAGCGTGCACCGCGAGCGCGAAGCCCTCGTGGGTGGGGTTCAGGGGCCCCCCTTAGGGCCCCTGGTGGGTCCAAGGGCAAAGCCCCCGTGGGGGTCCGGGGGCGAAGCCCCCGGAAGCTCATGGGTTTTAGTATTTCAGAAGCTGCAGAAAGATTGTTTCGAACGGAAGTTTTTTAGTGTAAAGGCTCCTGGGTTTTAGAACATTTACACTTATCAAAAGGGTTAGTTACGGCACAAAGTTAATTAATACTACTGTTGTGCTTCACTGGATCATAAGTTTTGAAAGAGCTGGGATTTTTTTTAAATGTACAAAAGGCAGGACAACGTTTAATCATTATTCGAGACGACCACAGATTGACTTACGTAATTGATAATAAATCTAAATGGTTTTTTTTTAAGGAACATACATAGAGGACAGATTTTTCTCCTACAGCCTATAATTGTATTGTTGTCATGTGTTGTTATCAAAGGGATGACAAAAGTAACCAAGCGGCGAAAAAAATGAGTGTTGCTATTCACATTTGGGGGGCAATTTAGGGTTCCCCCAATTTTTCACTTGAGGGGCAAAGGCCCCCTTGCCCCCGCGATTTGCGCCCCTGGCTGTGTTGCACTACCTATAGTACCTATTACTACTACAGTATCAAAGCCAACTGCAGGTCTACAACAGAAGCAGAAAGCTTTACAGGATTATACAAATCTCCATTTACTGAATCTAAAAAGTTTAAGAACAGAGCTATTGCTTTTCTTGAACCTACTGCTCTCATTGGCTTACTCGGACTATTACACAACTTGCACAATGCAAACAATGAACATGGGTTGTGACTTGCCCAGCAGCTCATTGTCAGTGAACTTGAATCTCCGTGAAGCTCCCTATTCAAACAGACAAGTGCCATACTGGACTCTAAAGAGTACTAGACCATAGTTGTTTTGTTGTTACATAGTCAAGCAAGGCTTAGTAAAGCTATAAAGAGATTTCTTGCATTTGTAAGTGGCATCCTGGTCAGATTAGTAAATAAACTGTCTAGCAGCTAGCTATGTAGGTTCCTGCTGATCTGCCATATGAAATGTACTGCAAAGTAACTTGGTGCAGACTGGTCATGGAGTGACTTGTACATATATGCACTCACATTATAGAGCCTGAATTTACTTGAAGCAGTCAATAATTAAGACTTGCTTTCCCCTTAAAAAGTCATACTTGGAAATGATTATCTGTCTTTGATATATCATGGACTGGGTACGTATTTATGTGGCTTGTGCTATGTATTGTTATGGGGATACTTTTTGTGTAAGGGGAAAAAATGAATCAAGATCAGCTGTGTAGGTTATGTTATGTTTTCCTTATCACGTAAATTTCAGTAGTTTCAGATTTGACCCAGAAAGCTTGAGTTCAAGAATGAAATGGGTCGGAAATAACAGTCAGTCAAGTACAGTATGTAGGCCTTCTACATCCAAAGGCGTTCCGATTTGTATGTATGTATATATATATATATATATATATATATATATATATATATATATATATATATATACATATGTATATGTATGTATATATGCAAAAAACACTGGTAATGTCCTTGGTTCAAACATAGTATATATATATATACATATATACATATATATATATATATATATATATATATATATACATATATATATATATAAGTAAAAAAGAAGTACTAAATAGTGCTTAAAGTTTGTGAAAATTCCACGACGTGGCAAAATGCAACTGATTGTTGACACGGCCAAACGTACAATTTAAAAAATACACAATAAAGTTGGGCACGGTAAACCTCGGCTAGGAAAACAGACAGTGTTAAGTGGTTACCACAGGTAAAAACAATGTAGGAATTGCTCAGTTATAACAGTTCAAGTCTAACGTTCAGACCATGTGGGGACAGGGTTCCAAGTTTCATGATTAGACGGTTTTCGGCAGTTAGGCGGTCATGATCAGAACCTCGACACGAGATGGCCGCTGAAACCATCAAGTCACGGATCGAGCATGTTGACGGGGGATTGAAATGTGTGGCTACAGGGAACCCTGGGAGGTTCTGTCTGATTGACCTCAGGTGCTTAGTGACTCGGTCAGCAAGACGACGTTTTGTTTCTCCCACATACAGTATATTACAGCGTTTACATACGAGAACGTAAACAACATTAGCTGAAGTACAGGTAAAATGCGGATGAATGTTAAACCGGTTGTTGTTGGGACCTATAATGGAAAGGATTTTGTCATAACTGACAACCGGGCAAGTATTGCATCTCTTACGGTTGCATGGAAAAGTTCCTGGGGTGTTAGGCACTACTGCTTGAGGTTGAGAGGCACGGACCAAGTGCTTAGATATGTTCTTTTCAATTCTGAATGCTGTGATGGGGGAGGGGGGTTCAGGGAAATGGTCACGGGTGGATGGGTCATGACGGAGGGTCTCAACATTCCTGTAAATGGCACGTACAATGGGAGTTACAGATGGATGAAAGGATAGGACCAACGGGATACGTCTGGTGGGTGTTTGGTCAGTTTTGGGGGCAAGGGCAGAGGCCCTATCAACACCTTGTATGCGTTTCACGGCATTAGAGAGCACTCTTTGTGGATACTGGCTTTGTTCGAAGAAAGAAATTATCTGTTTGGAAACTTTAGCGAAATCCTAGTCGTCGGAACAAATCCTTCTGGCCCGTAAAAGTTGTGAGTAAGGAATCGCAGTCTTACAAGATCTGGGGTGGTTGGAAGGGTGCATGAGGAGATGGATAATTCCGTGTCTAAAAACACTACTGAGGAGTTGGAAATACAGTGAGTGAATTTCAAAAAACGGGCAAAACGTTTCAGCAAAGTAATGAACCTTTCCAAATCGTTTCGAGGACCCACTGCGACCCCAACAATATCGTCAATATACCTTTAATAAAGTATGGGTTTCGTCCCGTTGAAACGAGATACTTTCTGCTCCTCAAAGTGACCCATGGTAAGGCAGGCCACAGAAGGTCCCAATTTGGCGCCCATAGCTACTCCTTTAATTTAAAAGGTGGTGGTAGGGATGTTAGGGTCCTGGCGCTGATCAAGGTAATGGCGTATGGCTGCTAAAACAGCGTGATGGGGGATTGAAGTGTAGAGGCTTGTGATATCCATGGTGAATAAAGTACGTTCACTGGGATTCTCAGGAAACTCAAAATTTTGAATTAACCTAAGGGAGTGAGGAGTATCCTGGAGAAACGAGGGTAGGGTTGAAACTAATGGGGGAAGTACAGCGTCTACGTACTGTGAAATCAGAACCGTGGGGCAGCTGTGGGAAGACACAATGGGACGACCAGGGTTATTGGCCTTGTGAATTCTGGGCAGTAGATAGAAATTGGAGATTTGTGGGCAAGGGTGCAGAAGGGCTTTAGTCGATTCAGGAAGATGTTTTTGACTTACAAGGGTAGCTAAGGTTTTCTTGACCAAGGTTTGGATTTCAGAAGTGGGGTCCATCGGAAGTTCGGTGTATGCTGTTTGGTCTGAGAGTTGTTTCTCAGCTTCAGAAACATAAAGATCTCAACGCCAAACAGCAGTGGCACCGCCTTTGTCAGCAGGCTTAATAATCAAATTCTTGTTCTTGAGGGACAAAAGGGCTTCTACTCGTCCAAAGAAATGTTACGAAAGGGACGTTACGTCGTGGAATTTTCACAAACTTTTAGCACTATTTACTACTTCTTTTTTTTACCTACCTACTTCATAAGTGCTACGCAGTATTTTGACCACATACAATTTTCTGGACGAAGCTTACAACTTGGCCTATTTTTACACTCTTACGCTCACTGTGAACCTCTCTGATTTCTTTCAATCACGTCGTTCGAAGAGAAAGAACATTCAACATCTCTTCGGGCACAACTACGGGCATAATATCACTTCTAATTAGAATTATTCGTAAAAAATGGACTCTCAGCACGTTCTTGGTTACACAGACAGATGGCGTATGATTATAACCTGCGCAGCCATCTATGCCGTCTCGTAAGCGAAAACACGCAGCGCAAGGTAAAGCAAAGCAAAAGAACGTACGTTCGCTATGCAGATAGCTACGTGTAGCGCCTCATTTGACAAATCCTATGTAACGTGCGTTGTGACTGACATTCATTCCAGAGCCATAGTTGTACTAGCATGGGTACCAGTATGATGAAGTATCAAATGTATATTCCCAAAGCAATGACTCATGGCCCTGACAGCTCATAGACTACAGTATGGTACTGCTTGTTCCCAATGATACCCCAAATGTTCAAAAATAAAAACTACAATAATAAACCCCAGATTTTCCAAATTTCTTCAAGAAAAATGGACATGTTTTAAATCTTTGATTGTTCCCTCATTTTTTCAGTTTTTCTCAATTGAACCTATGAAGTATGTAGAAAACAGTGACCAATTCATGTCTTTCTGAAAATCTCTTCCGATGTCCAGATTTGCCGTTTTGACCACTCCCCAACTTGTTGGAACCCCCCCCCCCCCATGGTAATCTTGCATGGTACTAATTTTGATAGGCTACTGTGCTATTCTCAAAATACCGCTTTTGAATACACTCAACGGTCGGGGCCAGGCGCCGACAGCACGGCGACCTGAGTTGGTCGTAGTAAGGTCGTAAGTCGATCGTATCGCGGTCGGATAGAGGTCGTATCTCGATCGTATTCCACTCGTGCCTCAGTCTTAGTGGTCGGGGTAGGATCGGGGGTAAATGGAATTCAGAGGATATTACCCAGACGATTCCGACTATCACACGACCTATACGACCATATTCCGACTATACGACGACTTTGTGAAGACCCAATAATTCAAAATCAAGCCAGTTCGGTGGGTTCTTCACAAGTGCGACTGCGCCACGATCGGGATCCGACTTAGATGCGATTGGTCCAGGACCTTCTCAAGAATATACCAGGACCTCTCTGACCTCTGTAGGACTTCACTCCGACTACCAAGGCCTTACCCAACTAAAGTGAGACTATACTAAGACTGGACTACGATCACTCCGACCGTACTAAGACCGCCACCCGACAATCTCGACAACACACTGACCGAGCCAATATCTCGCGAGGAGGAACTTCTGGTCACGTGATGAATCTCCCCTAGCCCACGTTAAATCGGGTCTATAAATACATAACATACACACACATGCCTGTAGACGCCATGTGACTCTTCATACAGAGCACATAACTATGGCACTGTGAAGAAAAACGAATGAAGTGTTTTTTTTTTTTTTTTTTTTTTTTATTGCTAACCCAATCGCAGCAAGTAGAACTGTAGAATGGCCTTCTCCTCGTAGAGCAAGGCAAGAATCTGCTGGCTGGCTGTCATGGCTGTGAACGCTGAACTCGAGTTCAGATGAAGCACACGCGTAGAAGTACGTTGTTTCTGACTGGATATAAACAAGCCATACGTGTCTTGGTCCTAACTTCGTCTTGGTGATCGTGTCTTGACCGTATCTCGATCGAGGTGATCGTATCTAAGTCATTATGATCGGAGTAAGGTCGGATTAGATCCTGTCTCAGTCGCAGTCAAGTTGCATCTCGGTCCTCTTTCGATCATGATGACCGGGGTACGGTCCTGGATGGGTCGGATCAGTTCCTGGTAGGTTTCTATCTCGGTACTGTCTTGGTCCTATCTTGGTCCTTTTTCGGTCGGGTTTGTCGTTGTTTGGTCCAATTCCACTAGCGACTGTGACAGTCAGGGTCTAGGTCTGGGCCTTTTTCCCCCGACCCAACCCCAATCTGGAAAAAATGTCAAGTCGGCATGGTCGCGTAGATCGTTGAAAGGCAGTGTCTCTGTGTTTTGCCCCCTCACACAGAGCCAGGACCTTAACACGGCCATGAGTGAAGCTGGCTTGGTCGGGGTAGTCTTCTTTTAGTACATATAGGCTTGCACCAAGGTCCCCGCAAGATCCTGATAAGGGTAGTGAGGCCCCGAACGTTTTGAAATCTCCAAACCGGTCTCGGCCACACACCGACAGCACGAGAACCTTCTTTGGTCGTAGTAAGGTTATAAGTCGATCGAATCTCGTTCGGGGAGGTCGTATCTTGATCGTATGTCAGTCGTGTCTCAGTCTCAGTGGTCAGAGAAGGATCTGGGATTAATAGAACTCACAGGACCTTGTCCAGACGATTCCGACTATCACACGACCTCTAAGACCATACCCTGACTGTAGGAAGACTTTGTTAAGACCCAAAATTCCAAATCAAGCCAGTTTGATGGGTTCTGCTCAAGTGTCGACTGTGCCACGCCCGAGACCCGGCTTAGACAAGATTATTCTCCAGGACCTTGTCAAGAATGTCACGAATGAACCATGACCTCGTCACTGCATACCCAACTTTTCTAAGACGTCCCTCCCACAACCAAAACTAAAACTAGACTAAAATGAGACTTTACTAGGACTCGATTATGATCACTCCCACCGTACTAAGACCGCCACTCGACAATTCCTACAACAGGCTGACCGAGCAAGAGCTCGCGAGGAAGAACTTATGGTCTTCTGGTGACACTTCAAAAGCCCACGTTAAATCGGGCCTTTTAATGTATTACATACATTTGTAGAGGGTTGGAATTTCCAAGAGATTCTTTATACATGCCATAGTCAGGTCTTTTAAGCAGCCGCTTTGGGTCCACATACTCCTATTCTTAGCACCACTGTACCTGCGTTGCGAATCTGTTTTCTTTATCGTCAACTCGAACACAGCAAGTAGAATGGCCTCCTCATAGAGCAAGAAGAGAATCTGCTCATTGTCTACCGCAGCTATCATGAATGATGAACTGGAGTTTAGATGAAGCACACGTGTAGAATTCAAACATTGTCATTTCTCTCTGGAAATGAAACAAGCCGTGCGTGTTTTGGTCTTATCTTGGTCTGGGTGATCGTGCTTCGGTCCAGTCTCGATCGGTATATGGCTGTTCTGAGTCATAATGATCAGAGTACGGTTGGATTAGATCAAAATCAGTCGTAGTTCAGTTGTATCTCGGTCCTCCCTCGGTCATGATGATCGAGGTTCGGATCTGGTTGTGTCAAATCAGTTCCTGATGAGCCTTTTCTCGGTCCTCTCGTGGTTCTATTTCATTCAGGATGGTCGTTGCTTGATCCTATCTCAGTTCCGTTTGTTAAAACCGGCGTCTAGAAATGGACCATATTTACCCGACCCAACTCTGATATGGGGAAAGATGTCAAAACGGCATGGTCGCATAGATCGTTGAAAGTCCTATCTCTGTGTAAGAGGGGCTATTGCAATAACCAGAAAGCGAAATCCTTGACAGGGGTGCTTTGTTGGAGTAACGTTCAGCCCTCAAATTCTTACTTCTTGGTTATATCAGTTTTTACAATTTTCTTCACAGTTTAACCTCTGCTGACCTAACATGACCTTAGACCTCCACCAAAAACAATGGGGTCCTTCATCTTAACAAGAAAAATCTATATTTCAAATGTGAAAAGTGTCCATTATTCCCATCATGAGACATTGTGTTTATAACTTTTTCAGTCTTTGACTTGGGTCACCTAAAATGTCCTTCAACCTTCACCAAAACAATAGCTTTATTCCTCTAAACATGACAAATCTAGCTACTAAATATGAAAAGTGCCTTTCTTTTCTACTTTAAGATATCTAATTATACACACTTTTCAGTCTTGAAACTGTGGTGACCTTAAATGACCTTTGACGTCCGCCAAAAGCAATACGGTACTTGCTCTCAACATGAAAAATCCATATACCAAATATGAAAAGTGTCGGTGATTCCTATCTTGGGACATCGTATTTACAACCCATTTTCGAGGTTTTTCGCAAGTTTACCTTCGGTGACCTTAAATGACCTTTAACCTGCACCAAAAACAATAGGGTTCTTGCTCTCAACACGTCAAATCTATGTACCAAGTATGAAAAATGTCGGCCATTCCTATCTTGAGTTATCGTTATTACAAGCCATTTAAGAGGATTTCGCAGTTTTACCTCCGTTGACCTCATATGACCTCTGACCTCCACCAAAGATAATAGGGTTCTTACTCTCAACAGGACAGTGCCACATTAAAAATTTTCGGTCATTCTTATCTTGCAATATCATGTTTACAAGCGATTCACGAGGGTTTCGGAAGTTTACCTGTGGCGACCTTAAAGGACTTTTGACCTTCACCAAAACGACATGGTTCTTCTTCTCAACATTACAAATCATGTCAACATGGCTACTCAACATACCAAATATGAAGTGTCGACCATTCCTATCTAGAGATATTGCGATTACAAGAAGCGTCACAAACTCACACATACACCCTTACACACACAGCATCACCATCGCATAGATTCTTTGCCTGCCTTCGGCAAGGAATCAAAAAGTGGTCTAGAGGTTGATTTTTGTAATCTTTAGTGTTCCTTAGGTCATTGGGTAATCCGACGATAGTCCAAAATTGACTGATGGTGCCTCACTGTTCAGTTGACAACTTCGTAAATACCCGAGTGTTACTTTAGGGCTTTGTTCCTCATTCTGCACTACGATATGCCTAGATCACACTAAAACGCCCGGTGGACACTAAAAACGTTTGTGGAACCCTATACGTTTCTCCAATCATCCTTAACTATTATCACTCTTTTAAGTATTTGTTATCACAAAAAGGGGTCAGCCGTTTGAGTTGCTAACCTATTTAGGACCCACACGTACAACCGATTTAGGTGAAGGCCCCACGGTTTCGTTCAACATGTGTTTAATTTTGTTGTTTAATCCACAGCATGTTGCTATGTTATGAGTGAAAGTTGGGGGTATTGATGTAACGATCATTTTGGATTGAGCATTACACTATCACTGCTACTGTAACTCGT
Source organism: Holothuria leucospilota (assembly GCA_029531755.1). Taxonomy (NCBI): domain Eukaryota; kingdom Metazoa; phylum Echinodermata; class Holothuroidea; order Aspidochirotida; family Holothuriidae; genus Holothuria; species Holothuria leucospilota. Next base: position 58,904,557 of record CM055967.1, on the reverse strand, counting down.
CTGTAACTGCCTCGTTGCCCCTATTTGAAGCTTAACTGTTGTGAGCAGCGTTTTTATTAACACCGTGCTTGGAAGGTGTACTTAACGTGTAAATCATGGATTAAATAACGACATAGGTAAGTCATGGACGTCACCAAAAATTTTTAAAAGGGGGTCGTATTTTGTGCGAAGAAGGAAGTTATTACCGCCTTAGCGGCACCGCTCGCGCGTACACCGCGAGCACTTCGGCGTGGGGTCCAGGGGCGGGGCCCGGTAGGGGTCCAGGGTTATACCCCGGAAGCTCTGAGGAGTTAGACATTTCAAATGCCTATAGTACGATGAAATTATCATCAACATGCTAGTTTGATAATGCCAAAAACTATGCTTTCATACAAGAGCAAAATGTGAATCCATGTCAAATCTTTTAAGTCTAAAAATGACAATGGCACCAGAACGTTTTTCTTTTTAAATTTGAGCGCCTATCATAGGATCTATGGCTCGGTAAAGGGAACCAACTGATAGAATCCAGAGGCAAATGATTCCCTGGACAAACACCCTCGGAATCACGTGGAATATAATGGAATATTCAATATTAAGGAAGTAAAAATAGGCTAACCCGAAATAACAAATTATAGAGAAGTTTTAAGCAAATTGAACTCTGCTACAATTCACAGAAATTTAAGACAACCGTTCAAATCTGTAATGAATAGCATCTCTTAACTGCTTAAAGGCCCTAATCTCACCCAAGGCAGTAACAATCCTCCCTGCTAAGCTAACTTTAGCCCAGGCTTCCAATTTAAACAAACAAATGTCTAGGAGTAGAAAAAGTCCAAGACAAACCCACAGTACTCTGCAATGAGTTTCAATTGTTCATGGCAACATTGAGAAACAATCTGTGTGGGACGGTGGGCTGATTTGGGAACACATCGGACTGTAAAAGTCATCGTTGGCCAACCACAGTGGATGTGATATTGTTCGAATGAATGTCAATCGAAGTACAGCCTCCAACTGGATTTTAAAATTATCCGTATATGCCTAAATATAGTTTGGGTGCCATAGCCTTCTCAAATTATTAAGCACTATAGAACAGAACAATAAGTTTTTGCACAATGTGGTTTTACAAATTTTCTTTGTTTTTTACTTTCAACTTTTCTCCTACAAAACCTTGAAAATACTGTGCATGTTATTTATTCCATAAAAACAGGTAATAGAAATGTAAAAATTGAAAAAGACAAGCACAAATTGGAGGAAGAACAGAAAATATGGGTTGAGATTTAGAATAATGAATGACCCATCACTCAGTTTGATACGTATGAATCATTTAATATATAAAAAGAAAAAATTGTACTTTGAGATGGCAGAAGAAACCTGTTTCGATTTTTGTTACATCCTTTAAACATTTCTGCAAGAACAAAAACTCCCTCCATTGGTGTGGCCCATATCACGTGATGGCAGTGTTACAGGAAAACATAACACAATTAAGATGACTCACCTTTACAGTTTTTTTTATGTAGTCTTGCCAGGACATCTTTCTCGTCAAACGATTGCGGTAGTAAGCTGCGGGAACCGCTTGAAGAGTGAAATCTACAGAAAATTATACAAAAAGGTAAGTTTACAAGTTAACGTTAATCTATGGACGAATTGTAACTTTTCAAAACTCGCTTATTTCTTAAATTCCGGCTCAAGGTAGATTCATACTTGCAAGTTTTCAAGCTCTGTAAAGCTGAAGAACGAACCATGTATAATCAATCCTCCTCCCCCACCCCCAAACCAACCACGGATATACCTCAGAGTTGAACAGTGTTCAACTGTCATAGCGTTTAAGCACTATACTAGAACATGAGCCGGCCTTCATACTTCACGATAGCGCTATAAAGCTCTGGAAGTTGAACACGGCTCATTTCTGAGAGTTGAATGGTCTGGAAGAGTAAGAGAAAATTACATGTGGTTGGTCTGATTATATCGCGCGTGAATATTTGGAAATATGTACATGTCTTTCACACTTTCCCATTGTCAGGCACTATGGAGCAGTAAGGTTCATATAATTAACTCTGCTGCCCTTGAACAACGGCGTACATAGCTCAGGGTTGGAGAGTTTTCACTTTCACCCTCAACATCTTACTTTTAGGGGAATGTTAGAGTGGAGTTTTACCTTGACGAACATGGATAAAACATTGACAAAAGTACCCCACTTCTTGCCCAACACTGGGAGTCTATAATAACATACTTGACTAACTACGTTGGATATACAATTATTTCAATGACTGGGTAAAACTTTGCCCGATTGTTGGTCATATCGTCATTGGGTAACTGCTGAGTATACTTTCTGCCCATCAGTTGTGGAAATCGTATTAATAGGAAAGGCATTAGCGTCTTCCTGTGCAATCTTTTGCTGTTTATTTGGCACTGGACTTTCTTTTGTGCTATCTATTGTGCATATAATGCTAACTAGCAATTTGATATAGCTTTGTATAGTCTTTTTATAGCTTTCTATTAACAGAAAGTCTGAGCAAGATATGTTTTATAATACATTTTTGGTAAACCTGTGCAGTAGCACTGTTGCCCAATGAAATTTCTTGAAATGGGGAAAAATTCAAGTCGATTTCTGAAAAAATTTAAAATGACCCCAAAAGGTGTTTCCGCTATAGCTTTCTTTAGGGTAGCTGGTGAGGTATTTTTTTTCTATTTTAATCATTTCCTATCATAATGGTTCTCAATTCTCAATCTATCGGAAAGTTTGCAAATCCTTTGCAAATATCAAATTTTGGGGCGTTCCGCCCACTTATCAATACACTCCAGGAACAAATCCCGAAGAAGGAAAGGTTGAATGCTTCCTTCAAATTTCCACTCAGAAGATTTGCTTTCTGATTGGCAGATAGTTATATTGAGAAATTGACAGTGTAATATTCAGAACCTAAAAAGCGCAGGGGTTTGTCATGAAAACGATATCAAATGCATAATTTCACTGTTAGCACCATCTCATGACCATTATCAAGGTAATGATACCAGAATCTCAACACTTTTCGAAGATCTAAAATCTCCAACATCTGTAGGGGCCTCACATCAGTGTGGGATCTTTGACCAATCTATAGTTTGTCGCATTATATAAAATACTGCAGGTATGTGCTATCCGCTTTACATTTTCCAAATATTTTCACAACGACAAATCATCCTGAAACGCGCTTGTTAGTCCTACACCCATTTGCGGTACCTATAAGAAAGGTGGTATATACTACCTTTCTGTACACCTATGCTCTCCCTCCCGCTCATTCCACATTGCTCGAAGCTGTTCATCAGAATTCTAGTTCAAAATTAATGAAAATACTATCATTGTAAAACGTTGTACGTCATATTCTTTGTAGTTTCATTTGGATATCAAGTAGTGAGCATCATCTTGATGCCCTCTTCTATATTTAATCCAGAGCTTCCATGAGACCTTATTCCGGTCTCTGCCAGCCTTGCGTAGCTTTTTTGTTATAATGCAAATGAAGCAAAGAATTTTTTTGTAATAATCCAAAAACATTTCTGTGGACTCCACGCATGGAGGCTAATTTGCGAAAAAGGGGGTTTCGGGAGATATCTTGACAACATACCCTTCTAGTAGGAATTTTCTGTTTTACCTAACTTCAAAATGAAATATTTTTTAACCATGGATATTTTGCAACCAGTTTAAAAAATTCCTCAAAGGTAGCACAATTTTGCATCCCCGGGAACGATACCCTCATCTAGTGACAAAGAAGGGTTCCCAAACTACAGTGTAGTGCATTCGCAAGGGTACATAAAAAAGTTACAATTAAAGCGGACTCGTAGGTTAACTGAGGTCGCATTACAAAGTTGTGTCCTGTGCCCCTCAATCACCAACTCTTGGCGGTGCCACTTGCACCATGTGGATACATTTAAGGGTTTTAAATTTTTGTGTAATGTAACAATTTTCTATCTGGAGTAAAAAATATTAAAAAAATTAAAAATAGCCGCAATTCCCATTAGAATCCATCAGATATTGACCATTTGCAAGACAATTACTGTATTTCATTTGCATTATGAATAAACTTGAAATACTTATGCAAATTTGTGACGTCAAAGAGGGACTGCTCAAAAGGTGTGATGTCATCCTTTGTCTTGTTTTTTGACTCTCATTCCAAGGTCAACTTATTTTTGGAGCCCGAGGGGTTAACGTTTGGAGTAGGTATTTAATTTTTTGAAAACATCCACATTTAACACCAAACTAGAAATTAGCAAGTAATCTACAGACAAATTGTACAGGACTTGTAAAAGAAATACAGGCACTGTGCTATTCAAGCAATGAGTTAGCTCGGAAACCTCCACACAATAAAGAGGTATATGTTGAGAACGTAAAGTATTCCATTAGTTCTAATGTATGTAATAGGGAAATATAATCCTTCGAAGAGCGAATCTTCATATCTTGGATACCATGATGAATAAAAACGAAAGTTAATTTGAAATGAGACGGCATTTTTACAAGAGCGCAGTCTATGAAGTTGCAGCTATCATCTACTCCGCTGCCATTTTAAATCCGTCGGAAAAACTAAACGGTTAAGGATGAGTCGGTAGTAATAGGATGACAAACTTTTTTCCACGAAATTTCACCAAATCAATTCTTTATCTACATTTTCCTCTTTGGCCCAACCAGTCTTGACCAAATGCATTTTTGAATATAACCTTATCAGTCCTAGTATATCTTGTGGTTTTTTAACCTACATTTTGACCTTTGACTCCACCTTTAGAAACCAGTAGGCACTATTTCAAATATTATCTCACCAGTCCTTCAATGTAAAGTGGTTTAATTACTTTTTTAACATGCTATGGGGAAAACATTGGCAAAACCCAGTTTTAGCAATTGGCCTTTGATCGATGACTTTTGACCAATGACGTCATTGTTTATTGATGCACGTAACTCATTATCAGGTACCTACCTACCAAGTTTGAAATTCATTGAACTTGCAGTTAAGAAAGAGTTTACAAGACTCCTTTTTCAAAATTTGAGGACTCTGACCTTTGCACTACATTTTGACCTTTGACCACACCCTTAGCAATCAATAACCACCAATTCAAATATTATCTTGTCAGTCTTTCCGCATCTTGTGTTTAAATTAGTTTGTCTATCATAGTAATAGCCATAGGCCTATTACGAAAACAATTGCCAAACTCAATTTTTAGAATATTTGACCGATTACGTCATCGATTAAGCATGTATGAGTTTTCAGATACTTTCCCATCAAATCTGAATGCCATCGGACCTTACTGGTTAGGAGTTCGCTACACACCTTATCAACACACACACAAGGACACCCACACACTAGCACACCTAGATACTCACATTTCTAATTTTTAGGTGAAGTACAATATCTTATCTCTTTATCATGGCATGTACGTAAAAGAGTAAAAAACAGACAAAGCTGCGTACTGAAAGAAATCCATTATATTTGTTGCTCATCAAATTTTTGGGACCGAATTTTGAAATTTTAAATGAAACAAATTCCTTAACTCTGATAATGTTGAAGCTGTCTCAGGTGTATCGGTTACATTAAATGGTTTAATGATTATTACACCTACTGCTATTGTATGCCAGGTTGGCGCTTCTCAGGGATTATTTTCCTTCAAGTGATGAACTAAAACAACTCTTTTTTAACTTGTCATCATAAGTTTAAATCAAGTTCGTAAAAAGAAATCGAACTTTCCATGATAGTACCTGATGATCATACTTACGTCAAAGTCCCCAATGCAACACTAGCCCCAGAGAAATCGAGGATGTTTCTGGCGCTGTCACGTAGGTCATGTTGGCCATAAATCGCCAGATCCTTGAGCGTATCAAGCCTCGGCAATTGTAAACCAAATGAGAGACATAGACATTCTTCCTTCAGATCAACAGATTGGAAACAACCTACTAGTGACACACCAGAGATTGGAATCTGCATAAGACAAAGAAATGTTAAAATACTCTTATATTAAAACTTTGAAGGGGATTATTTAAACATTAAAGTAAAAAGAACGCAGAAGGGAAGATTTCTGGAAATTATACACTTAGGCAGAAAGATGACTCATTTCTTTAGGACCAGTAGTAATTTTTATACCAATGCCACAAAGTTCTTAAAATATTTCACCAACACCTTAAGTGATAGATTGTCAGAGAGTCAGAAATAACTCCTCTTTGTTTTTGATTTCTCTGTTCACATCACCCCTAAGAACGGTATACAGAGAAATCGATGTCCGTTTTCTCTGTCTATTCCCCACTTTGGTAAGGCACAGTGTGGGAAAGCAGAACAAAAGTGCCTGGCATGGATCTACCTCGAAAAGGTGGCGGAATACTTTGATTAACTAAAAAAATTATTTGTTTTGTAGAAGTTTGTAGAAAATGAGTATCCTGGCCCTCGGATTTAGGGTGAACTTTGCTGGACTTTTAAATTTGACCCCTTTTTGGAAAAATCATGAAAGAGTCGTCCATTTTGGGAGGAAAAGCTGTTGGAAAAGCAGCTGACTACGGCCCCAAACCCTTCAGAGTGTTCTAGAAATTATTGAGATATAACAACAAAGTCAATATCACCATGGATACTTTGGACATAATTTACTCTTTAGGAAATTTGAGTGGTTTTTTGTCAAAATTTGTGAAAACTTGAATTAGAACTTTCTTCCCATTTCTGGGCAAATCTCTTTTTAATTAATCCCCCTAAAAATTTCATAAAAAAGTTCTTTTCGTGATCTTTGTTATGGTTGATAGTATGAAAGAAATTGACGCTTCACAGAGTCACTGCATACAGCACTGTTATTGCAAGAAGAAGCTGGAGGTTTACATGTTCAGTTTGTCCATAAATATGAAGGGTTTGTCCCCTCAGTCTGCATCTTTGTCCACTTTCCCAATTTATTTTGTTGACTTTGATGAGATGAGTGGGCACAATACATATTTCAAGATGGCTTTGTTGAAGAGGCAATAAGGTACCATGCAGGTATTTGAAAAAAGTGCATGGCATTTCTCCTTGATAAGTGTGATACAACAAAATGATTTTATGCCCCCAAGCAATGGCGAAATCTAGCGGTAGGTGCTTTACACTGATTTGTAATTATTCGAGTCAAGGTTTCGAGTGATTTTCTTTCTTGCTTACCCTTGCCTTCGTTAGGCTGGCAAACCTGTACAATGGGCTGCATAAGTTCTCCATTTCTCGAGAATTTTGATTTCCTCTTAACGAGAGAAACTCCCGACTGCTGGAAAACTTACGTCTGTTATACGACGCAAATGAAATTCTTTGCAACGTATCCCAACTGGGGTGTCAAACTTAGACCGAAGTATTTGTTTTACTGCAGCCACCAAAAGTGTACCTACAACTGACATTTTTGATTTATTGAAGTTACTGAATTAACTCCTAGCACCTCAAGCGCTTCATGATGCAGCATTCCACTAGAGAAATATTAGCCCCCTGAAGCTCTTTGAAAATCAGTGTGAATGTAAAAATGTAAATGTGTATGTGCCTTGAAACCTTCTAATGGAGATAAAACCAAAACAGTTTAATTTTAAACGGTGGCTCTTCGTCTTGGTAAATAAATTTCTATCACATATAAAGCAGCATGTCTTACGTATTGGAGTTGTAATCAATGGCCCCAGCTCATTTCCGTTCTCGACAACTGGATTTAGTTCATTTATGTTACTACTTTTTGACATGCGTTTAAAGGTGAAAAATAAACGGTGAAATAAGAACAAGTTTCTGTGTTGGAAAAAAGGTAACCTGGCATTTTGACCTCTTACATAGGGTGAGAAAAGTACCATCAGTTACGTCTTAACACAGTCCAGTGACTTTTAACTTGAAATATGGAACATCGTTAAATTCATCCTGTAGCATGTTTTATTTACTGAATGGACGCCCCAAATTTAAAAAAAAACGTTTAAAGTGGTCCTGACATGAATTTCTTGCCAAATATTTTTGGCGAATTGCAAGTGATATTGATAGAACAAAGAATCCTCTACAAGGTGCATCCATCAGCGTTTTCTAAAATGACTCTTTTCTGTCCTTAAAGATTAAGAGAAACTGGGTGCTTTTTGAGCTCGATTGAAGGGAAGTAAAAAATTTCTGAAACCCATTACGTCATGTGACGTCATAAAAAGAACCCACATGAGACTCGATGCTAGCAATATGTACTATATGTGGGGATTTTGCCTCTCCATTTCATGCGTTCTCACCCCTATTCAACGTATGCATTTTGGGTTTAAATGCCAAATTTGCGTTGACAAGTTTTTTCTGAATGTCTCCATGGTCACGAAAAAATCAGAGAACCCTTAATTTTTGAGTAAAAGAGGTTATAAGGTAGACTCTGTTTTGGCCGACGAAGCAATGGAAAGACCGCACGCACTCACGTAGGTACAGTAGGTTACGTACACAATAACACAACACACCAATACGCTTTACGTACTCTTGCACTTGAAAATCTGTGACTAGCCAGGTGAAATGAAACGTAGTACTGTGTATACTGTACTGTACGTTCGTACGTACGTACGTACGTACGTAAGGATATGCACATCAACTGCAGTGTTACTAACGTTACAGTACATTGGTGGTTTCGGTAAACTCTCTGACAGCAAGGCTTCTTTTTCTAAAGAATAAATAAATCACTGCAAAACCGGTGACGGAGTCCGGTGCCGATCGTACCGGTAACGTTTCCAAGCTAATGAAGCTGCCACGGTCGTCTAGCCAGCTGAGGATTTGGCCATAGAACCGTATCGAGCATCGGTTCGAACATTGTCTATGTTCTATGAGGTGCGTAGGCCTGCCTACTGGCCTACAAACTTTGCACACGCTTGGGCTGCTTAAATATGGATTAAAAATACTGATATTCTGTTCTTATATTGTCAAACTGCTTAACTTTTCGCAATGGAATGAAAGTGGATTTTTCTAAAGGTATTCACGTAAGTCATGTCAGTATTTGGTATTTTTATCAAAAAAGGAGAAAACTGCTATGAGGCGTGGTAATTATCACATAGTTGTGCAATCAAAATGGCGTAAGTAACGTTGGTCACGCAAAAGCTGGTAGGCCTACAATCGCTTTGTGAACTGATGATTACAGCTATGAATTTCAGTTTGAGGATAATTCCAAGCTTGTGACAAAATTTCCTACATTCTTGGCGAATAATGAACTTGGAGTGTTATTCTGGACATTTTTTGACGACAGTGCATGAAGCCTCGGTATAGTTAATAGCCTACAACGCAACGATACAGTGAAGTTGTGCTTTTAGTTTTACGGTGCTTCTTCTCGTGTTGAAATTACAACCACTGGTGAGTATTATTACTTCATATTCATCGTGGCCCATTTTCCTTTTGGTTAAATACATTTCGGGACGATTTTTCCATGTTTCCATCCCTGCCCAGTGTATTCGTGAGCGAAATTCAAAAATTGGTGACGAGTTATATTGCTTAGTTAGTATGAAATCAACAGGTCATGGGTTCAGATTCCAACTAAACTGCGTGCACGTAGATGCGTACAGTCAATGGCCATTTTCGTACACTCTTGCTTTCTGTGCCGTCTTTGCTACATGTACGTTAGGATCGATGTCCCATTTCTGACGTCATGGTTTATTAACTGTGCGCTTGAGAATGCCAAAAACGGGAGAGTTTACAAGAAATGCTCTCATTTTATGAAAAGTGTGGTAAATGGGGCTGTAAAACAAGATTTCATGATAATTTGTACTAATAATCAACTCATAAATATTTCCTGGGGATTGTTGAAACTTGTCAGGACCACTTTAAAAAAGTGTTGTAATCTCAAACATATTTTTGAGTGTTGATGCGTCCTTCAGCTTTGGTGTAAGCTGTATAAAGTCTCCTGATGCCATTATATAAGGAGATGTTCTCTACAAACTTTGCATTTAAGGCACTACAAACCAGAAAAATAAGCAAATCAAGCTGCTGGGTTGCTCTTCTAGACTTAAATTTTACATAATTTTCCCATCCATATAGAGAAGTGTTTTATTAAGAGAGGACCAATATTTTAGAATTTAATTTCAGAATTTGCGCTATTGAATATTTTTAAGCGTAAAAGAGATCAAAGTAGGGTGACAAATTAGGAACAGGCCTCAAAAAAAAAAAACTCCAAGGTGTAATTTTACGTTGTTATCTTATTCATTATCCTGTTTTATATAGAAAGCCAAAAAGGAAAAAGTTGCTTGTTACGATCACTATATTTTAATATAGGTGACCACACTTTTGATAAATAAACACTATGTTTATGATGATAATCACTTTTTCGATGATGAATATAACTTTTTCGTTTTCAGCGTTTTTCAACATTTCAGCGTTTTAAATAAGTTACCTGAATATTTCATGAAGGTTTCATGTTGGCTAATATTTTGATGATAACAGTGTGCTCTGTGAAGATAAACGGCTCACATACATCTTATTAAGTGGATAAAAAATGAATGAACACCAACCAAAGACACATAGTAACCACTTGTTTTAAATTGTACCTGTTACGTGAATGTTACTGTTTCGGGATTATGCATAGGCGTAAGAAGAAAGAGGGGTTGGAGGATAGTTTACCCCAGTCAACGTGAAGAGTCCCATTATTTATCCACTTTGTGGAAATCATCAAATTTCATTGACACTTTTGAATAAAACTTTCCTGGTAGTTTCCTAAACTGAGCAAAATGCCAAATCTAATTGCATTTAAAGACGAGAAAATATTCGTTGCTCGAACCGCCCAGCATAATCAGGTGGCTCTTCTACTTTTATTTATTATTAATGTTCTCTAAAGGATCAACTGATACATGTAGTATCAGTTGAAAATAATTAAAAGCATAAGCAAAGTTAGTTTTGGTGACAGAAAAGGCGCTTGAAAAAATGCAGACAGGCTTTAATTGGGACCGATAAGGTTTGGGACAGAGTTGACGTGAAAGTTCATGACCTTACAGCATTAACCTTGACCTATGTCAGGTAAGAGCCTGAGCCCCAGGGTTAAGACCTGTGACTCGAATAAGGTAACATACTCTGTGACTAAACCCTATGGCGAACTCCGTTTTCACTTTATAAGTTTTTCGAAGCCATACGTCGGGGAAAAATGTTTTCGTTTGTAGCCTACTTTTGTTTACAAGGTGAACGGTTCCCGCTAAAAGGCAAGATGAACTCATACTTAGATGGCGCTACTACATGTAGCGTAGTCGTTACAAAAATGTCGAACGTTTCGGAAGCGTTCGTTTTATTTTGCAAATTCGTGATCCCAGTATCTTCAAAATACCATTACCTTGAGTTACCTTCAATTTGATTGAGTTTTTCTTTATTTTTTTAGTTGTGTTACCTCATAAATTTTTTCTTGGCCGTCATCATCAAGGAGTACGTCTTCTTTTTAAAATGAAAACTACCATCTTTAAAATTAAGAATAAAACAACGCCCGATACAGCAATTGTAGTTACCTTGTCAGCAAAAAAATTTCACCATTCATAATGGCTTTCGTGAAAGCAACCTTGTCTGGTACTTGCGGTTTATTAGAAACACGGCAGTTACAGAGAAATTAAAAAGGACTTTCCGACAAGGGGTGGGTAAAATTTTTAACACTTTTTTACTTGCATTTGTTCAGGTCCTTGAATTTTGTCTCTGGCAAATAGCGTTAAAGAACTATTGCATATGTTGTTAGCATAGGGAAAATAAAATAATGCTTGCGCTCTTTATTTTTTTTTTTTTTTTTTTTTTTTGTGCATTGGGTGAACTACGCATATGCGAACTACACACATACCCTTTTGTAAGATGAATATAACCAAAGAAATCTCCAAAGTGTTACCAGTTTCTATTAAAAGAATTACCTGATTCTTTGATGCGATATTTAATAGTTGAATCCTTGACCTTTGCAATAATTGGTTGTCATGACTGTCGAATGTTACACGTTTCGAACACATTTCCTTAACAACGTCTACGATGTCATGAGTTCCACCAGTCTTTTCCAAAATGCATAAGGTAGCATAAGAATCTCCGCCTGTAATTCCCTGTAAATAAGTGACGATTCTTCTGGTAGCGGAAGGCTTCAACCCACATGCAAAGCGTAACACAAACTGTAAGTCTGATGGATTGACTTTAACTAAACTTTTATTCAGTCTAAAGGCAAATAAAGAACTTGCAAGTTCAGCTAAATAGTGTGCTGCAAACCACTCTGCAAACAGTTTGTGGTAGAATCTCACAGTGTGTCTTTCCTTCACATACTCGTTCAACGATGCATTAGGCACGTCATTTATTTCTAGGAAAGTTTCTTCAATTAGAATGCCTATTTTAATTAGTTCATCAAAACATTTTGTTCCTACGTTCATTTGAAACTGCTCCTTATCCCATACTAAGGTTTGATTACCACCAGCGAGTCCATTAAATGCAACCTTATTTAGTCGTTTTGTGTTTGCAGTGGTACAGCAAGACACTTTTCCATGTTCCTCTTCTTTTTTCCACATATGGCTGTAGAAACAATGGAGCATGTATTTAAAGAAACTTGTCACGGAATCACACTTGTAAATGTCTTTACTCTCGTTAGCCATGTGAGCAAACATGACAAAAAATAATGGCACCTGACACAAATCACACATTATGGGATTTTTTAGAAGGTTTTGTCTAATTTCGTTGGCCTTTTCAGCAGAACCACCAACGATAGCGTTACTCATGTATCTATCACGTGCATCTACATCAAATCCTGTGAGACGCACTCGTATTGTACGAGGATCAAGACTTGACGGTAGACATCCTGATCGCGTGCAGAGTATTAACTTGAAATTCGTGAACATCTTTCCTTTGATGATTTCCATAAAATCAGAATTGATGTCACTGTCTATATCAGGATATTCGTCGAATCCATCCAAAACAATAACTACTGATGAACATGAGTCGATTATGTCTTTTATTTCAGATTCCAACAAATTGCAATCACGAGGCAAGATAAAAAGCTTGACAGCTTTGTATACAGATACTATACCTTTAAGCAGTCTAAGTGGGAGTAAGATGAACAGTTCAACACCCTGCAGTGCAGAAGATGGGGAGTGTTGTTCACACCAATCGTAGGCAGCTTGAAGAGTTAATGTAGATTTACCGTAGCCTGGTTCTCCTTCAACAATAACACGTTTAGAAGGAACCATACCATCATTAAATATATCCCGATATGATTTGAGAGGCTTAGTTTGTTTCTTCGGTGGGCTTGATGAGGATGCAACTGCGGAATCCCCTTTGTCTGTGGCATTGATTATTTCAATCCCGCCTTCTACAAAAACGTCGTTAACACAAAACAGCTTGTCACGTATGTATGGAATAGGCTGAATAGCTCTATACATGAGCTCGTAAGCGGCTCTGAGATATCGCTGGAGTTGATTAAGTTTACCTGTCAATGGAATATGCAAAAAAGACGTTACAATAAATTACAAAAGTTGAACCACCGGTTGGTGACCGAGAACAATCACGTAATTGATGAATTATTTGTTGTTTATTGTTTGTCCCCTGCTCTCCTATACAATGTTGGAGGGTAATAACGTCAAATATCCATCTTGCAACAGTTTCGTATGGGCACAACATGATATTGAGGGATGGCGTTGTTATTTTACTGGGGGACAGGCAAGCCCGGATTTCCCATCGGGCCAGATGGGCCCGGGCCCAGGGCTCCAAACTCAGGGGCCCCCAGATTAAAGGAGTGAAATATAAAATGATGGGAAAAATAAAAGCGATAGTCTCAGACAGAAAGAGTACCAGAGTGGCCAAGACACTTACCCGAAAATAAGAGGTAGATCTCCATCCTCTGTTTGCAGTGGGCACCATGAGGTGTCGTTTGAATAAGTAATGGATGTATTTTAATCATTTTCAATCAGACACCTCTCCCTAGTTGCTAAATTTTTCGTGCGCTACGCATACTTTAATTTCCGTTTCTATATTTTTTTAATTTTTTTAAATACCGTCACACTCGCATTCAAGTGTTAGTGGGTTTTACAGCAGTTGGAAATGCGCTGAAAAGTTATGGCTGCTTCACTCGCAGTGACACAGGCATGGTTGAATGTTCACCCCCCCCCCCCCCCCATCGACTTCCGATTTTCCTTCAGAGTCATTTAAGGTACATTTCTGTAGGGGTGTGGTTAGGTGTGTTTTGATTTAGTCATGGATCTATTTTAAATATGTTTCATCAAAAAATGGTTCTCAAAATACCAATATTTTCACGGCTCCTGCGCTTCAGACCTTAAATCAGTGTTGTCTGTATTGTCAATACCTTTTTGGTAACATGTCCTGGAGATGCACAACAGCAAATCCTATTAAAAGCTTCTCGCGAAGTTTTGGCGTGGAAATAAATCCACAATTCCACACGCATTTGTCTTGGTTTGGACTTAATCTCTTGACCATTTGTAAAGTAATAGCACAGTTAAAAAGTTTTTCAAATGATAACATTTCACATCTTGGTGACCTTAATTTGACAAAAACTTTCTCAAAGAGGAGGAGGTTTTACGAACCGCCCCCCCCCCCCCCCCCCCGCCCGGCAACACCAGAAAGTTGTGCTTGTGTGCATGTCGTAGCTACCTTCCCGAAACCAATACGGAATAAATGACATGACATTTTTGGCCTTCTCGACGAGCGCTGTAATAGCCGTTACTTGTAAACGCCTTTTTAATGTTATGCAAGTGTCCTTCCAAAATGTTTTCCCGAGAAGCGAGCGAGAGAATTTGATTACATTTTTCGGGGTAGTTGTTACCCCTCCCCCCTTAAATTAGGCTTCGCCCATAAAAGTGACCACAACCTTTGCCCTCTTTTCGTGACTTGCACCACTGTTGTCTTGTGGCGAATTATAGTCGAAAGGGCCCCCCACATTAATTGGTTCCCAGGGCCCCCGCAAAGTTAGATCCGGCCCTGGGGACAGGGGTTGTGCTAGAAAACTAGGGTTTTGTAAATAGTGCACGATATCATGCATTGACACAACGGTGGGGGTGTTCCAACAGTTTTGTCTAAGATGGTAGCTCGTGTTTTTAACAGAGACATCGCCGTAAGCTTGGCTGATTATTGAGTATAATGTAGCACATAACAAGTTATTAGTATAATATTATAACTGAAAGCCCACTTCATAAATTATCCCAAAACGATTTGATGATAGTTCAAAATACTGCTGTTGCTTATCGAACCACGATCAGCGCTGCTAGAGTCTATAAAAAATAGCTTCAGTTTTCCTTCCAAACCAATGATTTTAACTCGATAAAAAAGGAACTTTATTCATAACGTTCGTTACCTCCGTGTTCCTCCCGTGTAAGAGTGGAACAATCATTCCGAGGAATGGTGGTTCCCTGATGTGTTACGGATTCGGGTGTTAAAAACGGCAGAGGAAGGGGACCACCCCTGCCTTTTACGGAAGGCTGAGCATCAAAATGTCGTCACTTATTGTCCATAAACATTTATCGTCAATGTTTTTGCCGGAGAGTGTATGAAGACCTACGTTTCAAGGGAAATCTCAAGACCTGGATACATGACTACCTTCACACGTAAAGTATGGGAATGTTGACAAATTGGTATAAAACTGGGGTACAAAGTTAAGTGCTATCAACTTGTTCTGGTATATCAACTAAACACTTTTGCGTGATAGATATCTCAAAGTCACATTTGAAGCCTACTAATTTGCATAAATAAAATGGCTGTTGCTGAAATTTTAAAATATCCAGTTTTGCCCCTTTCCTGACTGAAAGAATACTTTACATGTTGCAACAAGTGCCGACTTAAAGTTTTGTATAAAAACAAAACCCATATTATATTTCTTCATTTCAAATTGGAACTAACTTTGATGAATCCAACGTGGCCCAAAATTGCATGAATTTTGATGATATACATATGTAAATACATGATTGATATTTTTAGGTTTACAGCATATCGTTTTAATTACAAAATGATATTACATATTGGCATGTTACACAATTCATTTAATGGCACAGCCTGGCTAATTTGCATAAACAAAATGCTAAATTTTCAAATTATTCAGTTCTGACCATTTAGAGTTAACCTTTGTTTGCATAAATAAAATATGGCGTCATAAATTGATCAGTTATCATGTCATAACTTTTGTGGAAGCTTAATTTGCAATGATGTCATTTTGAACTATGATTTGTGTTTTGTTTTTAACTATCTTTTTTAATTGTAATCCATCGACTTCATGCACTCTACCACAGTACCGATTAACTATAGCCTAAACAACAGTGATATTTGCAAGTGAAAAAAATAAGTGTTGAAAGAATCATAAGTATGACTTTTACAACATTAGAGAACAAATTCAAAAGTGAGTTGATAGGCTATATGCAATGAATTGGTAATGATGTTTCCAACGAAGAAAAAAAAATGTTCAATTAGTAGTGCAGGGACGGAGCTTCCAGGTAGTACATAAGATATACTAAATTTTTAGCGTTTGACCTGCTGTAACCTTAAGAGACGCTTGATCTCTTCCAAACATTGATTGTGGGGTTTTTAGACTTAATATGGATCATCTAAATGCTAAATCTCAGATGTCTCAAAGTTGTCCCTGGAATATTCATGTTAACAACGTGTTCCGATTGCCCTCTAGTTACCTCTTACAACCTTAAACCAAATTTCACCAAAATAAATTCAATAAATTAAATGCCGAGCTTACACGGCATACTTAGTGAAAGATAAATATACCGAAAAGGTAAGATTCGGGAATAAAATGTTCATCAGTTTTCTATCATTCCACAATCGCCTCAGATGTCCTTAACCCCGCCAAAATGATAAGGATCTTTGACGTAATGTAGGTCATCTGCACAGACGGGCAGCCAGACCATTTGGTTGGGAGGGAGGCAATTTATATACTTATCGCCACGATTTCATGGATTTTTAATCATTGTGGAGGTTGGTCCCCTGATAAAAAAGCAGGTGCAACAATGTTGCAGTAGCTCAGCTGAGTACATTTGTAGTGGTGTTGTTTGTCACTCTAAATCTGGCTGTGAAATCACAGTAGTGATGACACTAGAAAAACTGTTAAAGCACATTTGGCTTATAAATCTCGTCTGTCTCCCCAAGACTGAATCTACAGTCTTGAGCCAGCAACTCCTGAAAAGTACTACCATCTCCGACTTCAGCGCAGGCGTGGCTCAACGGGGGCCAGGAGGCGAATAGACCCTTCAAGACATTCCAAGCCTACCCCCCCCCCCCCAAAAAAAAATACGCAAATTTTTATATAGGCTAGTAAGGGTGGAGACATTGATATGCTCAGAAATTATTCCACATGGGCTCTTCATCAGGCCCGTAGGCAGTAAGTTCTGTAAAAATTCTTTCTATACCTCCAAAATATTCCGCGAGCTACGCGCGCTTTCATCTTCAATCCTACGCCCCATTTCAAACATATTGAATTTATTTAACGTCAAAAAATCCACAAATATTGTTCTTGCGTGTAGTCGTGATTCTAGAGAGACAAAAAATGCATCGTTGCGAAGTTCTAACCTCTTTTTCCTATCTTTTGTAAAGATTCTTTCTTCAACCTCACCATCGTGGTAAGCACATTTTGTAAAAAAAGAATCATTTTCGTCGGGGAGCCTTAATGGGAAAGACAAAGAATGTAATCCCCGACAACCATTCAGTCGCCCATCAAATATTTTGGTTTGCTTTTAAGTAGGGCAGATTCTTCAATAAAAACACAAACTTCCCAACTTTTGTTAAAAGAAGGGTCTAAGCTCAAATCAAGTTTTCATACGATTAGAGGGGTACTTATTCTAAGCACTGGTGAAATTCCAATTGGAATCCGATGTGTGATTCTCAAGATATCAGCAGTTAAATCTGTCACACTTTCAACACAAAATGAACTTGAAGCAAGCACATATGACATCATAGCCTCACATTAATGAGCAGTCTTTTGTTTTTCTTTAAACTTTACAACCAATTTTCTCCCCAACAGTCCCATGTCATCGGAATGTGATTGCATGAGAGGCATGGGGAAAACTACAAATTTCACATTCCCCATGGGGAGGTTCTACCCAATTATCTTCAAGGTCAACACAACAGACTGAAAAAACGAAGGAGACAAAGAATTCCTTGTCAATGTGAGGAAGTGATATAACCCCTGCTTGCCTCAAGCTCACTTTTGGTCACAAATGTAGTAGTAACTTCATTTGCTAATATCTCAAGTAATGCATGTCCGATTTCAATAAAAGTTTCACCAAATTGCATAAAGTTGGTTCATCTTTCACATATGAAATTTAAATTTTTGCTTGAACCCTTTCTTTAATGAAAACAAAAATATGAAATCTTTTTCAATATAACCCCAATTTTTTCTGCTCGCCTTATACTTGAGTTCGGCATCCTTTCGGCAACCCATTGCATCTGTCGAGGCTAAGAGAAGCTGGCCCGCAGTCAGGGCGCTTGGCCTTCATGTCGGCAAATCTAAGCACCACCCCTGACTGAACTTGCATGCACTTTTTTCATTTGGGAAATTAGTGTACCCCCAAATTTCAGTCCACGTTGTACCACTTATGAACATTATCCGCACAAAATTATCAATGAACTTTTATCTAGCACAAACTAGGTGTAGTGTAGCAATCTAATATTTTGAGCAACATTATTTTGTAACACGCCAGTGATGAATTTATGTTTTGTATTTTTTCGAACCACAGATTAATTCAAAAAATACTTTTCCGCCCATGATGAGCGTACATTTTACCCATTTGCAAGCTGTTTAGGCTATGCAAAATTTTATTCAAAGTAAAGACACGATAACTGTGAACTGAATTGTAAACCGTAAAGAGTTTACTGTGTTATCAGTGTCAGTCGGAGGCCGCCTCAAAACTCCATGCTAGTGTTCTCGTCGTATTAATAAATATCTTAGACATTTCGGGGGGTTTTCCTCAGTCTGGACCCCACCAAATTTATGCTGAATCACACCAGGGCCTTATGGGATCCCATGGCAGCATGATCCCCTCACCGTCCGAAAACCCTCTTCATCTACGCTTGCGGAGCTGAAAAAGCACCACCAAGACCATAGCCAAGTTGTTCCGTTCCAGGGGCGGATCAAGGGTCTTTTCTGAGGGGGGGTCCAACATAAAAAGGGCACATTCATTTTTTTAAAATTTTGGTTCCCATAAACGTCAGCGAATATACAACTTACCGCATATTGACAAAGAAAGGATAGTTTTAAACCAAAAGACATGAAAAAACTGGAATCAAAATCTGGAATCTAAAAGGTGAAATTGCAAAGCACGCGAAGCGCGCGAAAATTTTTTGGGTAAGCCTACACTTATAAGAATTTGTACTAAATTAAAGCTTACATCAGTATATAGAACAATTGAGCGGATAGTTGGGCCCTATCGGGCATAACTTTATTGTACTTCCCTCCTCGAGTCACTAGTCGTACCGTACGACAGACACAAGTGAGCGTTAACCAGGTTTAGCGAAATGCGATTCAATTCCCGACATTTACATAAATCCATGTATTCTACTTTTTAACTTGAAAAGGGGGAGAGGGTTTGTACCAAGTATAACTGAACTGAGGAAGAGTGGACAAAGCGTACCGAAAGTTTTGGGTTTTATCCCAGAAATTACCCTTATGAAAGCCAAAATAAGTAAACTGACCATGGGTGGCGGCAGAATTTTTCCAACAGGGGGCCTAGCAATGTCAGCTACCCCAAGTTCCGACATTCCCTGTTTCGAGGGTATGATGAGAAGGGCAAATGTGGGAGCCTCATTATCCCATGTAATTGCAGGCATATTTTGCATTATATCACTTAATACTTCCTGATCCGAGTTGCGCACTGATAGTGCTCTTTGAATCTGGATCGTGAAATTGAAAAGCGCGCGAAGCGGGTGAAATTTTTTGATAGGCTTACACATAAAACATATGACGAAACGAAAGAAAGAACTGTAGGGTTTGTAGACCGTATCGGGTGTAACATACATGTATCGAAAACACCTGGACTACACGATGAAATAGCCAAACTTTGCTCCGTAAGTCGCTCACCAACTGATTGTATCACATGACACACACAAGAGAACACCAACTAGGTTTTGTGATATGGGATGAAAGTTACGACCTTTACATAAACTATGTATTCTGCCCATATGTTACTTGGTAAGGTGGGCAGGACTTGTGCTATCCTGCTATGTGGAATGGAACTATTGAAAAAAATAGAGTGACTCTACAGCGCGCGTAGCGCGCCGAAAATTTTGGATTCTTATTACAGAAATTATCCTCTTGAGGGCAAAAAACAGGTAAACCGTCGATTAGTTGTCGTCGGAGGCTGCGTACTTTCGACTGAGACTTCCCTACGAAACTGTTAAACTTCTTCAATAGGGGGCCAGCCTTCCCAGATGGGGGCATGAACCCTTCCCCCACCTGGCGCCACCGCTATCTCGACTGGGGAGGAGGTTAAAATACTGTATGTTGTGTTCCCTATAAAGTTGCATCGCAACTGTCAAAAACACTGTCAGAACAGATGACTGAAGTCGAATGTTTGCTTTTCATTTGCGACAGCAAACCGGTCATCGGTCCAAAGACGTCAAAAAATTGAACCGACTGACATGGCGTTATTTGACATGGTGGTGATTTTATATAGTAATTTTAAAATCAAACAAACACCGATTCGTCTATTGTGACTTCTGTTCAACTCTTGGCTGTGGACTTTACCTAAGACTGGCTTTTTATTCCCATCACTAGGTCAACACTATTAAAGAAAAGAGTAATTCCAGACTATAAATATCATAGCGAAACATATTTACCTACTCTCTCTTGTTCACGAGAGGATGGATACTAGAGGGTGGAGGGAAGGTTTCGTAGATGTAGCGTTTAGGGAGTGTGAACAGATCATTATTTTGTAAGACCAAAAGACTGACTAGCAATGACCTTTTGGAATCAATTTTAAAACCCAATAGTAATACGTTGCATAAAGCACTAGCTAGTGAGTATGACGTAATATCTGAATGCCCAAGCACGCCACACGTGGTTCCAAGCGAAAAGTGATTTAGAATGCCTGATTGTCACGCAGACATACTGTAGTCACATTCTCTGTAAAACGATTGCACTGTTCGGGTTTCGAGGCGACCAATATAGGCTACCGTAGTCAAATATATTACCGAAAGTTTCTGCGATACATGCATAGACTAGTGAATTGGTCGATACTGGATGGGGGGGCTCGGAATTGGACAACACTGTCATTACCTGTGAAACTGTCTCGCTTTTTTTTTTTTTTTTTGCTAGTGTGAAAAAAAAACATTTTTTGAAAAAGGGCACATTGGAAAATTTGAGGGGGGTCCGGACGCCGGCGATCCCCCCCCGGATCCGCCACTGCGTTCCCTTGTGAGACTTCTCACAACTTCCACCTCTCTGTATCGCAAGAGAAGGGGAAATTGTTGCCTGGGAAGGGGAACTTTACGTTCGGACGCTTCGCGCTCACGTTCACACGTAGGCCCGATTTCCTTAATATACCCGTAACTGGCTTGAGATATCATGATCCCCTGTGTTTTCCGCAAACTGCCATTATCTGGTGCTCACTAGGTACAAAAAGAATCTTTTCGAGGCCCACCTTTGCGTTACCGGTGCCCCTATGTCAGAATTCATGACTACGGGCCTTCCCTTCTTCCGGTTTCACCAGGCCTGGTCAATTGCAAAACAGCCCCCAAAATTAGGCTACAACCGAGCCTACTTTAGCGTCGAAATTACTCTCTAATCGTCATCAAGGACGACGTTTTAAAGGAACACTCCCAGTTCTCGAAACACCAGGTTTATAACGTGTCCTCACTGACACTAAATGGCAAAATTTTACATGTTGTCAATAACACATTTTGTTCCCCAAATCCATGCCGGCCCTCAGGACTTGGTCAGTTTAGGATTCACGCTCTCCGTCTGCCCTAGTTGCAAGATGTTAAATTAAGCAAATCCCGCAAATTTCCATTACAATGAACAGTCTGAATTAGCTAGCACAGGATTCGGCCTTACATCCAGCTTCAGCCTCACATTAAATGTGCTACCCACTTACAACTGTACAGGACCGTCCAGAATTACACAGTCTATGCTGCCCAACAGTCTTTGCTGCACAATAGTCTTTGATGCACAACAGTCTATGCTGCACAATTGTCTATTCTGCACAAGTCTGAGCACAACAGGTTGCATGAGCATTAAACAATGCTTCTACGGAAAGGCGAAACGAAGCTATTCTATGACCTTTGCTCAGTGGTGAAATTGTTCTTTAGCGTACTACGACGACTTTAATCTGCAAGCCATTTCATAATCACAGAGAATACCCGAACTAGATAGGAACTATGCAAGCAAAGTGAACTTCATTAGTATTGGTCTAAGACTTGCATGTCACAACACAGAAAAATCTCGTACTTTGGACCCTCAAATAACGACAATTTCATTCGATCTGTACAAGACTTGGTCCACGATAAGTCTGACAACACATTCACGGTATACCACAAAAAATAAAAACTGAAGGAAAAATTTGCTTTTTTACGTTTTGCAAAAATGACCTAAAATGACCTCGAATGACGTTTAAGTTTATCAAGTATGATTACATCAACGGTTCCTTAACTCTAAGAAATATCTCACCAAGTTTCGCATACATCGATCCACGGATCACAAAATGGCAGTGAAAAAGCACGGTGGCAAAACGTGACAGAAAGTTGGCTGGCGCGCACGATCGCTAAAGCTCAGCTGAGAGCTTTCAGCTGAGCTAAAAATTAAAGGAGCTGAGTAGTGGCGTACTTCCAAAATAAATACATCATACCAAACGAGATTATTACCCTCTGTGCGGGGCTAATTTTAAAAATATTAATCCTAATGCGTTTTATGTTCTCATTTAAAATAATCATGCAAAGTAATTTTGCAATAACATTCCTATACTATTTTTGGGGTTATTTGATTTCACACTTGAAAGATTTTTTACAATTTGTTTTTTGAATTTCTAGTTCATTACTTTTTCTTCTGGCACCGGCAGTTTTGAATCGTTTTCACTTGTATTGGTTCTGATCGATGCATCTACCCAGGTAATGTAGTACACTCAGCTCACAACGTACGTACTATGTAGTATATTAGCGTTACTAGAGGCAAGGCACACGCCTATTTCGCGCATCATCTGCAGGAGATTCATGAACAACATTGTGGATTCTGCAGGTTTTGAAACTGTTTTTTCGATCAATGAGTTTGTTTTTTGTGGTAGACCTAGGCCCTAACGCTAGCCTAAGTTAGGCTAACGTTAGTACTGTTAACGACAGTAACAAGTGTATACACCAGACACACTGCATGCATGGCTTTGACAAGTATCGGTATCGTATCGAATCGATAAACCAAGAAGCATAACCGGATGTGACGTAACGAAGTCGGCGGGTCCGAGAATTTATTCTACTTTGGCGACTACTCAGCTCCTTTAAGTGCACATAATACCTATTACCTCCTGCCCTACAACTGGGAAGGGAAAATATGGCGGAGTTAGAGGATCTTTAGGGTGTCCTTAGGGTATAGGCTTATCTGAGCCTGAACAAAGTATGTAACTATTTTAAATGGAATTGGATGCGCTCTTAATATAATATACTTCACAATTTGTTCATTCATTTTATAATAACCGAACTTGGACTATCGGTTGGTCGATTTTATGATTTACGTGAAAGGGTGAGTGTAGGCATAGCCGGATTAACCCAGTAATCCAGGTAACCTACAGGTTACGCCCCCCCCCCCCCCCGACTTAAAGGGACCCCCGAAAATTTCCATAAACGAATCACCCTTTTTAACTTAGTTTTCAATGCTGCTTCTGAGTTAAAATAGAAATCTTTATTTTTTTCCTACAAAAGTATGTACTCTGAAGCCCTAGTGGTATTAATACTGACAAGTGGTTATACATGCGTGCTTTAGAGGTTCGTTTAAACTTTTTCATATTCGCTGTATTATTGACATTTTTAAAGAAGGTTTAGCCGTAATTTGTAAGTCACGGAAAGTTCCATTTCTGACAAACGCGTAGCAAGCAGTGGCGTAACTCCTATGGGCTCGGACCGTTCTGAGCCTGAGTAACGGGGGCCCCCGAACAAAAGGGAGCCCCGTTACTCTGATGCACAGAAAAAATCCAGAAGCTCCAAAAAGTTGGAATTGTACCCGCAATATTCCTTGCTTCAAGAATGGGAAGAGCATTGAATTCTTTAAACATATCTGTACTTTGGGCATATCAGTAATCAAAGTATCAAAATTTTCGCGCGCTTTACGACCTTTACTGCCTCTCTTTGCAATCCCACACCCTGAGCCCGGCTTTTCATCATCTCTTTCTTCCTCCTCTCTGTCCTTATCTTTCTTCCTGCAACTCTGCCTGTCTCTTTTCTGGTCCGTGATTCCAGACCAAAACGTCTAACGCCCTCCCCTCCCCTTTCACTAGCGCCCTTATCATTTCTTTTTTCTCATGCAGTCTCCCTGACATCATCCCTCTTCCAGTTCAAGCCTTTCCGGCCCCTCACTTTCACGGTTCCTCTTTTAACCTCTTTCTTCACCTCAGATGGTTGGAAAACGACGAAACCAAACGTTCAAGTTGAATGCGTTCTGGCCTCAAGAGATAACATCCCCTCTGGAACATTGTGAAAAACGTCATAACTGCATAGAAGTTACGTTAGTTGCTGATCTGACGAATGCAAGACTGACCAATTTGGTCTGTCTTGCACGGTAAAATACATTATGCACGAATAAGTACCGGTTAAGCTTGGGGACTTATTCGTACATCATGCATTTTACTATGCAAGAATGACCAAATAGATCAGTGTCTTGCATTCTCACAAAGATATTCTATCTGCTGATGGGACACATATCTAATTGACTGCATACTAGTCCTAAAATTATGATAGGAATGGTGCTGCTGCTGTGGTGGGTTACCAACCAACACGCCACTTTATGACAACTCTGGGTGAAAGCCTGACCCCCAGCGCCATATAAGCAGTATCTCTAAAGACCATTACCAACATCGGGACTTGGAATGTAAGGATAATGTGGGCAGTTGTAGCAGCACAAGTGTGTAAAGAAATGAATGAGTGTAACTTAGACATACTAGGCCACAGTGAAGTAAAGTGGACAGGCGCTGGAAAAATTACTCTTGTAGATGGGCAAGTGCTAGCTTATGCTGGCACAAAAAACGAGAAAAAAAACCTCATGAATAGGAGGCTGGTATATTATGATGAGCAAGGAAATGACTAAAGCTTTAAATTGATGAAGTGGACCCCAGTAAACAACAGGATTATCACTGCTAGATTTTATTCAAAATTCTTAAAGATTACTGTCATACATGCCCCCAACAGAAAATGCCCCCCATGATGAAAAGATTATCTTTAATGAGGAGCTTGACTCAGTGTTTGTGCACTACAACAAGCATGATATGGTAATCCTGATGGAAGACTTAAATAAAAAAGTTGATGTATGTAATGTAGGCAGAGAAGATGTCATGGGTGCCGAAGGAATTGGATTGCTAAACGACAACTGGGAAAGGCTATTAAACTTTTATTAGATGCATCGGCTTGTGATAACTGTCACCAGATTGAAACACAATGATGTCCACAAGCTAACTTAAGTTTCTCCAGGCAGAAGGTCAAAAAATCAAATGGATCATTCAATGGTGCAACGAAACATGAGATCCTCGATTTTGGACACAAGAGTATGTAGAGGAGCTGATGCAAACAGCGATCACTTTTCGGTGAGGTCCAAAATTCGGCTGAAACTAAGTAGATTCGTCAGTTCAAAGAAAGTGAAACCCAAGATTAATCTTGACAGACTAAAAAACCCAGTAACTAGGATTAGTTACAATGTGACAGTTACAGATTTGAGGTATTAGAAACAATTGGAGTCGAAGAACAGTCACTACCAAAAGCTTGAAAGGGCATACGTGGAAAGTGCTGAAGAAGTGCTGGGTTCGTGAAAACATCAAACAAACCATGGTTATAAGCACACACCTTTAGCAAAATGGACGAGAGAAAACAAATTAAACAACAACTACAGAGCAAAAGGTATGAAAGATAAAAGGCAAAATTTCAAAGAGAGTGTCAGGGTAAGACAGGGAGATGAAATGCTGTGCAAGACGAGAAAAACTAAACGGATCGATGGTTATGCTGAAGAAGCTGAGCGTACACCCAAAAAGTGGAGGATGGAAGAGCTTTATATGCCAACAAAGGAGCTGTTCAACCACAAATCAAAGAGGTAGCTATTGTCAAGGGTAGTAATGAGGTAATTTTTAAAAAAAATTCGAAAGTAAGGAAAGAGAGTGGACGGAGTATTGCAGTAATGTTTTGAATAAGGGAGAACCAATTCTCCCGATTGTTCACAAACATTGAAAGGATTTTTAATGATGGCAGAATTGAAATTAACGTAACAGTCATTAGACTATATGAAGTTATTGAGACACTCAAGGTGGAACAGACTAATAAAGCACGTGGAATTGACCAAATATCTGCAGGAATGCTGATATCTGATGATGTAACTGCTGATAGATTATTATTTCTCTTCATTCTGGGTCCTGTTTTATAAAAAGTTAATCGATCTTAAGTTTAATCGGCCATGCAACCCTCATTTTGAAATCAAACTTAAGATTAATCTTAACCCTTTATGAAACAGGGCCCTGGTCTGACGAAGCTGTACCACAAATATGCAAAAACGGTATAATAATTAAAGATGACCTGTCGTCTCGTAACAATGCAGTGAAGGCGTATGCCGGATTTTGGGTGACGTCACGGCATACTTGTCTTGACCTCGATTGCGAACCGATTCGATACACCATAATGTACACATTCATAGCTTGTGCTACATACATGTAACGTTACTCATACGATCGAAGATTACTTCACTTGAAAGTAGCCGCTTCCACTCCCATGACTGTGTTCGCAAAAGAAGTACAACACCAACAACTTTACATTTTGAAAAACAAATGAAAGCATATTATGTTTTCAGTTGAGACTGTTGTAGCATTCTATGCGTAAAGGGTGGGGAACGCGTAGTTTTGTGAAAGCATGAATATCTTTGGCAAATTTGCTCAAATTAAAAGAAATTTTGGCTTCGTAAAGTGTAATTGTAATTTGATAAGTGGCTGGCCACACCTCTTTAGCTTTACTCGCAGCTCAGACTGAGTGCAGACAGTGGGGCAGTTAGAAAACATGAACTCATCAGAAATGTCTTCTTCAAAGGGTGAGGAAGGCACAGAAAGAAAGGCAAAAGGGTATTGATAAACATCTGAGGAAAGAACAAGCAGTATTCATGAAAGGCAGAGGAACTATGGAGCAGCTATTCATTCTACGCAACATTCAGGCGCGGTTCTAGACCGAGATTTTTTTTTGGGGGGGGGGGGGAGCTTGAAACGGAAGAATAAAATTTTCTGTCATTATCAATACCGACATTGGGGGAATGATGCTAAGGAGGACTCCATCAGTGGCGTACCCAGGACTTCTCTCACGGGGGGGGGGGGATGCAGTATGTTGTGTGATCGTCGGCCTGGGGGAAGGGTCTAAAGGGAGGGGGTGTCCCTCCCCTTTGAAAATTTTTGAAAAATTAGATGTACTTACATGCAATTTGGTGCCACATACGCTACATTTTGAAGCAGAATTTGTGTTAAAAAAATTTACGTATTTTAGGAACTAAAACAAAATTGGCATCAGGGAGGGGGCATGGCCCCCCTGCGTACGCCACTGAAAGTAATAATCATAGGCGTATGGGACTCTTACAGTTTGGGGTCCAGATAATTTTTTGCCCAAACTTCTCAAAAAGTTGCCAGAAATCCTTTGCAGTTCAGGTGCATGAAATAGACCACTCAACCACTACAGGCGCGCGAAGCGCGCGAAAAGTTTTGCACATTTTTCGGGCATTCGATCAAAAATTCGGGAACTCAGTAGAAAATTAGGGCAATCTTTTCACTTTTACTTCATCTCTGCCGGAATTTCAATTTGAGTGAGGTATCAAATGTTGTTCATGTCTGGTCTACTGTTACAAAGGCATACTGAACTGGATTTGAGCAATCACTGGATTTGAGACCGACTTTTTGGCGCTCAGAGAACGACTTTTGATTTTCACGCCCCCCCCCCCCCCCACACACACCTGTATTTACGCCCCTGGGACTGGCGTCGAACGTAAGAATGCAGCTGGGTAAGTTAGTAGGCACCCGCACTGTGCCTACCGTCGTAATACAGTACTAAGGCGAAGCGTGGCTGTCGTACTACATGCAGTCAAAACAACGGTGTACGTACGTAGACGTGGATACAAGAAACGTGATCACATGCCTATCTTGCATGACGCATTTGAGAAACTAAATCCACTGGACTAAGATGTGCACAAATGTATCGGACAATTTTTTTTTTCTCAATACACGCAAATATAGGATGAAGATAACACACAACCTCGGAATTTTTTTTTTTTTTGGGGGGGGGGAGGGGCTTGAGTCCCCAAAGCCCTCCCGTAAAACCGCGCCTGGCAACATTGTAGAGCAGTCTTACGAATGGAAAGCAACCCTGTACGTGCATTTCATTGACTCTGAAAAACATTTGATTCCGTTCACAGACCTAGTCTGTGGAAATTAATGAAGAATTACGATAAACCTAACAAATTAAAACAAAGATCGTGGTTTCAACTGTGCAGTGTTGGACGAACGTCAGTGAATTGGTAGACGTTCCCACTTACCCCACATGTCAAACAAGGCTGTGTGGTGTCTGGTTTGTTATTCCTATTGGTTGTTGACCAGATAATGCGAATTGTGACACGTTTAGAAAGGAACGGAGTCAGATGAAACTTAAACACTATATTGGAAGTTGATTTTGCGGATGATATAGCCCTGTTATCCTCCAAATTTGATCATATGCAAAGGAAGACAAATAGGTTCGTGATGAAGCAGCACGAACTGCACTAAAGCTGAATGCTAGTAAATGTAAAATCATGCGAATGAATACTAGAAGTGATCAAAAGCTTAAAGTAAACAACGAAAATTTGGAGGATGTCGATTATTATACTTACCTTGGTTCTAAAATTAAAAAGTCAGAGGGTGGATCAGAGGACACCAAACATGGGCTAACAAAAACATTGGCTTCATTTAAGAAGCTAAGTAAAATTTGGTATCAAATGAATGTGCTGAGAAGAACCGAAATTTTACTTTACAAATCGCTGGTAAGCTCTGTCTTACTGTATGGATGCAAGACTTGGAAGCCTAACACAACTTGAAGAACACATAGACACCTTTCAATACAAGTACTTGAATTCAAGTACTTATATTTGTTTTAACACAATCCATAAGATCAGATTCCTGCAAACAATCAGCTACGAGGAAGTAGAGGATGTGACGAAATTGGAGAGGATGAGCCATGAAATCAAAGCAAGAAGATGTAACTGGATTGGGCGTGTACTCCGTAAAGGAATAACAACGACACCTTCATGGCCGTGAAGTGGAGGCCAGAGGGAACAAGAGCTGTAGGAAGGCCAAAAACAACATGGAGACAGGTGGTAGAGAAAGAGAGCAGGGTGGAGGATTTGGAACGAAGCTAAGGTAGCAGCAAGTAAAAGGGCAAACTGGAGAGACGACATCACAGCCTTGTGTGCCTCTTGGCACAGAGAGCGTTAAGGTTAAGATTAGTCCTCAATATAGCTAATGTAAGAACCGTTTTTTTTACTAGAACTTCCATGGCCGCATGACAAAGAGTTAAGCTTTAAAACGACTATTTTTTTTCTCAGGGTAGCTTCGTCTGACTGAATAATGAAATAAAACCAACTGTAACCCAGAAGGGAGTTATCTTTCCGAACGAGATCATTGTAGGTCTTCAAGGACAGAAGGAATTGCAGGGATATCCGAGGTTACCAGAAATGTAGGTACCAAAACCATAAAAACCACTCGTGAACACGATAACTCAAGAAAGACAGTTGGTCTTAATCCAAACTGTGCTGTTTCGTGACCAACGAAGGAAAAGAGTTGACATTTTTACCATTCAAGAGATCATAGATAAAAGAAAACAAACCACATTTTTGACAAGAGTAATTCTGGTGAATTCAAGTGTAATTCTAGTTTTAGTAACTTGTGTTGCAAGTGTGTGAAGATGCTGTTGACGATATCATAAATATAAATAGAACTTGAAAACAACGGCTGGGCTCAAATCTCCGGAAACCATATATCTTCTCAGTTTTTTTTTTTTTTTTTGTTCAGTCGTTATCTTTTGTTACTGTATCATATTTCATAAATTAATTTCTATCATGAGATGGTGAACCCTTTTGTTTTAGTGAAGGTGAGTAATTATTTGAGGCAACAGAGGTTTAAAACCTGAAAACCAGAAAATACCGTATTTCCAATTATCAATCCATCATGTTTTCATACTTGCAGTGTGGGTGCGTTGTACTTAGTAAAATACATAGCAAAATACCACTAGATGCTACATTACTTTACGACATCTAGAAAAGTATAGAAAGATACTTTTTAACCACTTGTTTGAAGCATAAAATAAATCAAATATTGGACTTACGGTTTTGCATCTCCGGACTCTGCGAGGGATATCCCCGAGCTCCAACAGGGGAATAACCTAAAAGAACAAAAAACACAGTACTTCAGGAAAGGAATGACCAAATTTAGTGTTACCTTGCCGCGAGGAAACGTTTTAAATTTGAGTCTTTCACTTATGCCTAAACGCCAGAGAGCGAAACGTGAAGAAACTCACGCAGAACAAACTAGAGGCTCAATCAGAGATAGGGAAGTAAGGACGGTTATCTTTTATGATGTAAAGTTGTGAATTTGAAGCCAAGGAAAACTGCAGATGGAACGCAAGATTCTTCTGAACTAACATAACGTAACTTTATCGTTGAATTCAACTCTTATATACCGAGAATCCAAGCACATGAGAAGGGAATAAGATTTGCTTCATATGTTTCTGCAAGTTCAATGCCTACATCATCGTAATTGAATATCGAAAACGTTCCGGAAAAAGCCAGTTCAAGATAGTATCTGCGCATGCGTTAATGACCTTTCTGTTGAGGTTAACTAACAACGAAAGTAGGACACAGATACATAAAAAAAATCATGTCTGACAAACCAGACTGTTTTCAACTTTGCCGTTGTGTTTGTCCAACGTGATGCTGCAATGCCTAAATTTTTCACCTAAAAAATCCACGATTGATATAAACACTTTTATCCCAATTTTAACGTAAGCTTACTTTTTACGACCATCGCAGTTTGTACCTTTGGCGTAGAGCGGATTGGCCTTTCATGCACAATGTAAATATTTCAACATGCAGGCTAGGCCCAGTCAAGTCGCCCTCTTAATGTCATTCCATAAGACTCACACGCAAGCTGCAATAATAAGCAGTGTTGTAGTCGAGTCCCCACCTTGCGAGTCCGAGACCGAGTCCCAGGCGCGGATCGGGGGGGCCTAGGGACCCGTTCCCCCCCCCCCCCCCCCCCCCCCCCCCCCCCCCACCGCCACGAAAAAAACGAAAGGAGAAAAAAGGAAGAAAAAAGAAAAAAAAAGAAAAAAAGAAAGAAAAATTAAGAGCAAAAAATGAATAAAAGTGTCAAAGAACGTATTCAAAGTATATATTTCTGTAGGGGTTGGGTAGAGCTATAGCTGGATTATCTCTTAAGATATCTTTCAAAGTGGTTGGCGACGAAAGGAGAGCTACAATGTTCGAAAACAGGTGAGCAGATGAGTAATGATCCCTGACTAAAGATATAAATAAGTAAACATCGTAACATATGAATTAGGGCCCGGCTAGCTGCACTGAAATTTAGTAACAATTTTGTGTTAAAGAGAGAAATTTTTTGAAATCTAGAGGGATTGAGAGGCAAAGTTTCGCCATACAGACCTTACAGAATGAATACAGAAGACTGAAGCTGTCGGGTGACGTGCTGTTGTGCACAGTGGCACCAGCTGTTGCAGGCAAAAGAGCGGAGTGCATACTCTTTTCGATTTCGTAACTGTCTGAAAAGTTTAAAAATGAACTCAAAAGTCTTTTAAGCAACAGACAGTGGCGTCGGCACAGTGGGCAATGGGTGACGTGTGATCCCCTCACCCATTCATTCTTGAAATTTTTTAAAATGGTCCCAAAATTCGTTTAAGCTACAGATTTCTGTGGAGGGTGTAGGGTGAGATGTGTTTTTGATGATTGGTTTATTTGTTCTAAACATTTTCCTTCACAAACTGTTCTCAAACTATCATAAGTTTTGGAAATTCTCGACAAATTCCAAATTTTGTCCTTATTATCAATAGCTTTCGGTAACTACTCTACTTCTCTGTCAGAAGATTCATTTCTGAATAGCATAGGTTGGTGGGAGTGACAGTGTCCGACGCAGGTTTTGAATGCAGGTTTTGTCATGAACTGATATTTATTCAAAATTTCTGCTCGCTACGTGCGCATAAGACAGGGTTTACACCCGATTTCATATACCATTGACAAAGCTATGCCGAAAGAAATTATTCCAATGCAAACATTTTTTCTAAAAAGTACATCTCCTCTGTAGGGCTCTCATTATTATGGGATCTTTGACTAATCTAGTCTAGCACATGACTTGAAAGATCGAAAGTACGTAATTGCCGTTGCTTATTTTCCAAACATTTTACCGCGACGTTCAATAACGACGAAAATCTTTTCTTAAACGAATTTTGCCGGTCCACCATCCCTCTTGCTATAAGGTGATATATGTATCATATCTCCTCCCATATGGATGTCGGGTAGTGAGAATCCCGTTGGTCCCTCTTTTGTACACTAACTAATTCAGAGCTCCCGGGAGGTCTATACTGTTCTCTGTCAACCTTAGATATCCTTTTAAAATGTAAGTAAAAGATTTATTATAGTCCAAGAATGTTTATGTGGACTCCACGCAAATATAATTGCGTGTACAATTTTCCCATGGGCGTGGATCATGGGGGGACGCGTACCCCTTACTATTTTGGAAGGGGAACATCGTCAAAAAGTCCCCCTCACTTTTTCAAAAATGATGGAACAGACTGCAATTGTGCCTAGGAAAACGAAAAAACGAAATTTTTGGAAGAAAAATAACCTAAAAATCCTACACTTTTGTTGCACCAAATCGCATCTGAGGGCATTCAGTTCTAGAAAAATTTCCCTTAGACTCCTCCCCCATGTCGACGATCACAAAACTCATTGCCTCCCCGTGACGCAAATTCTGGCTACCACCACTGCTTCTTCCACCAGGACGGCGATTCACAAATGTGAAAAAGTCCCCCCCCCCCCCTCCCCAAACACACACACTTTTGGAGATGGATACACGCCCATGATTTTTCCTGGGACTTAAGGAGGTTTGAAGACAATATATTAACCGTCTCTTACTCCCCTTTTTCACCCGAACTAAAGTTAGAATTCACTAAATTGTGGACATTTTTTAAACATACAATCACTTTAGAATGACCCAAAGATACCACCATTTTGCATATAGGCTCCCTAAAATTAACAAAAATTTCTCAAAGGGGAGGGAAAACCCCTTTCCTGGGATTGCACTCTCATGTACTAACAAGAAAAGGCTCTCCCACTCTTCTATATAGCGTATACAAAATCCAACTGCCTAAAAAGGCATGGTTTAGCAGTTATCTGCGGTTCCCCCAATCATCAACTCCCGCCGGCACCATCGGTCACAGATTTCTAAAGGGTATACCCTTCAAAAATCCACAAAGAAGGTGATATATCATCTCTCCTCCCATATGGATGTCAAGTTGTGAGAGTCCTGTTGGTCCCCCTTTTTAGTGTACAATTTATTCAGAGCTCCCGGGAGGCTCTATACCGAAAATTTTCTGCTCGCTTCACGCGCAATTGTTTACGCTTACGGAGAGAGGTACGTTTTTATTGAGTGATGGATTTATTTTTATCACTTTTTACCAAAAATCATTTGAAATCTTTCACGATTTTTGCAATGTCTTCTCAATATTTCTTGATTTTCTCTTGATCTGCGCACTTTTAGCCTTGAATTGCTCCCTTTACTATCAATAAGGTCCCGAACGTATTCGCATTACTCATCGGTGGGGTTCTACCATAAGCCAATTGTTCGTGTGCATAAACGTGATTTCAGAGGAGCCAGCATTGTAAGGATGTAAAGCAACTGATATTCATTTTTTCACCCATCTCTTCTTATGAGAAATGAAAACTTAGTATCGAACCTACCTTCTAATTGATAGACACATATAAAGGGAATTGACACCGTTAGTCATCGCAATGGTTTTAAATGTAAATTCAAATTTTCGGCGCGCTTCGCGCGCAATTGTTTCATCTGATGTCCTTTATCCGAATACCGTATAACGAAAATCAAACACTCATTACGGCAAAAATAATTTCAAGTTACCTTCACGGGCTCATAATGTTGGCGTGTAAGTTTTAAGATAACTTCTCCGGAACTCTGCAGGTGCATATAGTAACTTATACTGAGCCATATACATCAAATTCCATGCAACATGAAAAGGTATAAAATCTCACTGACATAAGAACTGGAGCTGATTTCTGTGCTCTTAAAATGCAATATTGCGAGAGCTTCCGGGGGCCTCGCCCCCTGGACCCCACCGGGGCTCCACCCCTGGACCCCGCCAGGGGCCCTAACGCGGGCCCCTGGACCCCACGCGTAAGAACTCGCGCTGCGCGCTCGTGGTGCACCTTCGGTGCACATGAGATTTTCCATATTGCGCCCCCCTCTCGAAATTTCTGGATCCGCGCCTGCCGAGTCCTCACCTATCGAGTCCGAGTCCGAGTCCGAGTCACTGGCATTCGTCCGAGACCGAGTCACAGGGGCCGAGTCCGAGACCGATTCTCCTCTATGGAAAAGTGTACACAAAGAAAAAGAATTCATAGTCATATAGGACGGTATCTTGAAGTGTGCGTGTGTTGGGGGGGGGGGGTTGAAAATTTATGGTCAGCGGCTTCTTGAACGGTTTGTGATACTATCTAAGCGGAGCACCAACTTAAGTTTGCGCGCAGAGAACCATCCAAAATTTCGCTTATAATGGCTCCCAAATTGTAAATGGTACTTTCCAGACTCCATAAGTGAATCTGAACGTACCGTACTTGATTTTGATATGTCATGCTGCAGAAATTTGGTACACTTCCAGAAGAAAGGTAAATTGTCATTACGCTTCAGGTCGTGATAATCCTGAAAGACTACTTGGACATTCGAGCCCACCATCCTTACAGAGGGAGTTGGGAAGAGGGTTTGCCCTTGGCCTCAGTGATTTTTTTTTTTTCACCTACATGTAGCTTAATTGCGATATTGTGCTATAATTATTTTACTTTACGCACTAATCTTCATCTGTGTGGTCATGCACTAGCAGTTACTGTTTTTAGTGTCCAGGAAACGAGCATATTTGTATAACAAAGAAAAACATATGTAGGAATAATGAAAAACGAACATTTTTTTTTTTATCATGAGCCCGCAAGCGCTGTTTATTCCCCACTAACACAGACCAGTCCCGTAGCAGTGTAGTACTAACTGGGTGTTATTATAAAGTAGTGTGAAAACTGCCAAGGGCTGCAAAAGTCAGGTGGCGACAGGATTTGCTCCCGTGGGAGCAGCGACCAGAAGCCCCGACATCCCCAATGCCGTCGAGGGGTTGGTGAGGGGGGATTTGAAGAAAACCTGTGTACTATACTATGCCATTGCGAGCACATATTGCATAAAATTTGTATATACTATAGGAGGAATTTAGTTCCACTCTGATGTAATGTTTTTCCCGGAATCTAAACTGTGAAATTGCAAAGCGCGAGAAAATTTTTTGGGTAAGCTACATTAAAAAGAGTCTGTACTTATTTAAAGCTTATATAGATCATTATTGTCCAGGTAGTTGGACCCTATAGGCATTCCATACCGTACATTGCACTTCTCTCCTAGAG
Source organism: Holothuria leucospilota (assembly GCA_029531755.1). Classification (NCBI taxonomy): domain Eukaryota; kingdom Metazoa; phylum Echinodermata; class Holothuroidea; order Aspidochirotida; family Holothuriidae; genus Holothuria; species Holothuria leucospilota. The sequence goes on along the minus strand of CM055967.1, from coordinate 58,868,809 downwards.
TCACTGGTCGTACTGCACGGCAGACACAAGAGAACATTAACTAGGTTTAGCAAAATGAGATGAAATTCCCGACATTTCCATAAATCCATGTTTTCTACTTATGAAGTTGCTTGAACCAGAATGCGAGGCATTCACACTCGCGAATGTAAAACTGAAGGGAAAAGAAAGTATTCGACAGATTCATGTAGCCAACAGAGCAATTGAATCACGTGATATTTAAATAATATATAAACTCTTTAGAGCACCTTGCGAGAATAAATGCTAACAAATATGATGAAGTTATGCATCTAGTGGAGGGTTGTCTTTTATGTTATTGTCTTTAACGATGGGAAGTGCTCACTCAAAGGTAGTATGTTTAACTGGGGATCGTTCAACAGTTCAGCAATCACCCTTTGCTGGCGATGAACGACACAGAAGGCCTAAGTACTGTAGATAAATTGAAGTTTATAAAAATGACAATATTGTACAAGAAGTGCAGGACATAACAAGACAAGAAAAATGTCAACATATTGGACCTAACGACTGTTGCAAGTCAAAAACACGACAGATATACTTCGCAATTCGTTCGCAATAATAGACTATCGTTACTCTAAGTCCACAATTAACTGTATCAAATGTCGGGTCACGTGGGAACCGGCAAAGCAAGCACCTATTTGCAAGGGAAATTCAAGTTTCAGAAGAAACTCCTGTTCCAGAAGATAACTACGCAGTTAGTATTGCGCAATTTTTTCATCCGGGACACTTCGTTATCTTATCCGTTCACTGTGGCATAACCTACTGGAAGTCTTCAGTTCCAAAGAAAATAAAACCTAACTCTGTAGTTTGTCGTTCTTTTTCCAAGTATGTTTGATCTATTGTAAGGAGAGTTCACTCGTACAATTTGTTGCACACAATAACACAAACTTTTTCTTCAACAGATCGCTCAAACGTTTCAAAATATGAGCAGATAAGGGTGTGCGTCCTTTCTAAAATAACAGCTGTTGACAAAAACAATAGAAAGGCCGTTTAAGAACGTGATACAGTCGTTCCCGGAACCGTACAATTAAAATATCTGTCACGGAAAATGCCTCAAAGTGTAGTAAAGCTAGAGACACCCTAAATAAATTTACTCTATTTATTACTAACATCTATTAATCTACAAACACTTATAGATTAACAAAACCAACAAGACACAGAATGAAAACACTGTGACAAGTCCATAAAGCGACTGCTATACTTCGCATTCGCTCGTAAAAAAGGAAAAGGTTTGTACTATATTACGCGAAAGTAACGGAACTGAGGAAGAGTGGGCAAAGCGTAAAGAAAATTTTGGGTTTTATCTCGTAAATGACCCTTTTGAAAGCCAAAATTAGTAACCGACCATGGGTGGGCCGGGCCATGCCAGCGACCCCAAGTTCCGACAGCCCCTTTGTCGGGGGCGGGGGTGGTGAGAAGGGGATATGAAAGATATGGGATGAAATTTACGACCTCTACATAAACTGTGCACTCTGCCTACATTTTACTTGGTAAGGTGTACAGGACTTGTGCTATCTAGCTATGTGGAATGGAACTATTGAAGAAACTCGAGTGACTCTACAGGGCGCGTAGGGCGCCGAAAATTTCTACTTAGTAGAAAAATTGTTCTATTGAGGGCAAAAAACAGGTAAACCGTCGGGGCGACTGAGAGTCCCCGTCGAGGACTGCATACATCATCGTATCGACTAAGACTCCCCGAAAAAACTTGAAAAATTCCCCGACAGGGGGATGACCCCCTGCTCCCCACCTGACGCCACCCCTGGCAAAGTTGAAATAGGTGTTAAAAAGACATGTACTAATGATGGGAAAGAATAGATAATATGTTTTGCGTTGTATCATGCCACATACTGACATGCAAGAGACAAACTATGTGCGAGTTAGGGAGTAATTTTTCCAAAATAAAAACCTCCAGGATAACCCAATATATCTATGGTACTGTAGGAATGGTGGAAGAGTGTTTACTCTTTCTAAGTAAAGTAATGCAAGCTATTTCCCAATGCAAACGAAAGCTGAAACTACCAGTGGCGCCGCCAGGATTTTGTGATGGGGGGGGGGGGCATAACATATGATGTCATAATGGCACCTCAGTTTTACCCCCAGTCTGCTTAAATTGTACCATTTTTGTGCGTCCCTGCGATTGTACACAACAATATGGACTCCTTTTTGGCACTACAAAAAGGTGCCGTCCTGGCGGAGGGGTGTCCCCCTCCCCCTTTGAGAAATTTTTGTTAATTTAAGGTTGCCTAGATGCAAAATGGTGCTATCTTTGGAGTATTTTTGGAAGTAATCTTATATGATTGGAAATATCCTTATTTAAAGAATTCTAATTTTTGGTTAGGAGAAAGAAGAGAGTGTGCGTCCCTGCGATGGTATACAGCAGTGTGGAATCCTTTTTGTCACATAAAGTTACCGTCCTGGGGAGGGGTCTGAGGAGAGGGGTTACCCCTTCCCCTCCCCCTCCCCTCCCCTCCCCTAACCCTCCCCTTTGAAAAATTTTGGTAATTTAAAGTTGCTTAGATGCAAAATGGTGCTATCTTTAGGATATTTTTGGAACTGTTCATACATGGCTGGAAAATATCCATAATTTAGTGAATTCTAATTTTTGGTTAGGTGAAAGAGGAGAGTGTGTTGTCTTAGAGAAGGGTATGTTGTCAACAAAACCTCGCCAAGCCCCCCTTTTGGCTAGGCTTTATTTCCTTCTATTCGGGGAAAGTTTTTACGACAAAATACGTGGGTGGAGTCCACAGGAACATTCTTGGACTATTACGAAAATTTTCCTTTGCCTCATTGTGCATTATAAAAGGGTATCTAATAGTGACAGACACCTGTATAGTGCCTCCTGGAAGCTCTGGATTAATTATATAAAATGGGGCACTTATATGATATTACCTGACATCCAAATGGTAAAATAGAGCATAACGCCGAGCACGTTACAACAATGGTATTTTACTAAGTTTAAAAGAAAATCCAGACGAACATCCTCCATCAATGGGGAATGAGAGAGAGAGAGGATAGGTGCAAGGAAGTGATATTAGACCCTATAGGTAAAGCAAAAAGGGGTTAAGGACTAAAAGGCGCGTTTCAGAATATTTGTTTCGTCGTAAGTGTATTGACAATCACCATCTACATACAGGTAGAGGCTGCGCGCGAAGCGCTGGGTAAAAAATTTTGAAAAATGTATAACGGCAAATACGCACTTTCAACCTCCCACATCATGCTACAAATTAGACTGAAAGATCCCATAGGCCCCTACAGATGTTGGGGATGTACTTCTGTTTTTCGGAAAAGTGTTGTGATCACAATAGTTGCATGTGTTATAACCTTAATAATGGTCATGAGTTGGAGTGAAAACAGTGATGAATGCGGGCGAAGTGCCCCGAAATTTTTCATTATATAAGATAACTACGACAAAACCTGCATTCATGCTCTGCATCGAGACACTTTTAATTCCCCAACAAACCTATTTGCCAATCACAAAGCCAGTCCGATTCTACCTGAAAATTGGTAAACAGCTTTCAGCTTCTGTTGCTGTGCTTCTGTGGGAGTTGCTACCGGAAATTATTGATGAATAGAACAATACTGAGGTAAGGTTTGAAGCGCGAGCGCGCGAAAATTTTGAAAGTTTGCGAAGGATTTGCGATAATTCTGATAGTTTGAGAACCATTTGTGATGGAAAATGGTTAGAATAGATCCATCACTTGGTTGAAAACACACCTCACCCTACCCCATACAGAAATCTATAGCTTAAATGCCTTTTGAGATCATTTTAAAAGTTTCAAAAAAAAAATTCTGAAATCGATTGGGGGGCACGCGCCCCCATGCCCCCCCCCCGTGCCGGCGCCACTGGAAACTACTCTCAAATGGAGTTACGACCCACTTTGCAGAGACCACCTGATGTGCCGTTTAGCTATAGGCCTACTATATACTTTTTGGAACCCACTGCCTTTGTGCTTGGTGCTCAGCATAAGCATTGGAGTAGGGCAAACAAGCCAGTGATGGAGTAGGGCAAACAAGCCAGTGAGCCACAACTGGAAAAAAGGCCTTGGCCGGCCCGACGTAAACCAATTGGTTGGAAACTGGGACGTTAAACCTCATCTAACTAACTAACTTGGAGATATCTCGCAAAGAACGCAAAGAAATTTGAAAATTCTCCCACAGGGGCATCACGGCCCTTGTATTGTTCCTGTGCCTTAAATGGTGGTACAAAATAGTTATAATATCAATATTTAATAAAATTGCAATAGTGAATTGTTTCGCGGGTTAGATCAATGTTCTGTGGGTCGAGTGCTCTCAAGGAACCCCAGATGAAGTTGGTAGTTGTAATTTCCAGATACATGCGACAAAATGATATGTAAAAGTGTCAAGAACCAACCAACAAAAATTACAGCACAAGCATATGGCTATGTTGGCAAAGGGATATCTCTAAAAAGTGAACCTCTTACTCTTTGATGGAAGATTCCATGAGCCAGATGAAAGTTGCACTTAGCTTTCTTTCTTTCGTTCATAGAAGGCAAACGGAGAAATAGAATAGAGCGCCAAGCGCTCGAAAAGTAATTGGTTTTCAATAATAAATGTTCTTCATATGTAATGTGCAGAAAAAGGAAAGTGATGATGAAAAGTACTATGTTGGCTTGTTGCAGACAACATGAATTACGATACCACTATTTGAGAGAGCAAGGGCAAAAAGAGGTATTTAACCCGTATACTCAAGAGTGGGGGATCGACAGTCCTCCCCGATTCCACACTTTCCCAGCACCTATGGAATTAACAAGTGACTACGAAGACGACATTGTCAATTCTTGTACCAGAGAACCATTGTGACACACGTAGACGTGGGTGAGGTTTAAAGTGTATCAAACCAGGGAGCTGCATCTAGTGGTACTGTGGCAGCTCTCTGATCAAACAACCAACCATACATGAAGTCTTTTTTAGCTCAGCTGAAAGCTTTCAGCTGAGCTATTGCTGTCGTGCACGGCAAACGTCTGCTCTGTCACCATAACATTTGCGTTTAAGTGCCTGACATTTCGCTGTTTTTCGTTAGATTTGGCTGAAATTTAGTAGAGATGTTAGCAAAAGTGATATCTGTATGCTGCGACTCTTTTCGATTACTTTGACCGCTATTTGACCGCGGGAGGAGGCTTTGTTTGAAAACGTAAAATTCCCTACTTGTCTTTCAGTTTTGCACCAATCTTGATAATATGTTTCATACAGATAGTTCAATTTGTGCTGAACAAAAGTTAAATTTTTTACGTTTCTGCAATCATTTAAGGCATGAAAACATCACTTTTTGAAACAAATTCTGGCGAAGTTCTCATGTTCGGGAATACATCGAGAATCCCAGTTGTTATCATTTGAGAAACTGTACAGCGAAACGAGGTACAAAAGTATACTGAACATATATAAATGTACAGGACGTCTCGTGCTTAATCGTGTGGAAGTGTTTACGCAAAGTGCAGTCTATCGATTTTTGAATACCGTACGTGGGCTACCCCACTATGTCAGACTATGTTTGCTCAGCTCTTTGCTTCTCAAACCAGGGATATGACATGAATAAGGAATATACCGTACAGCCTACTATGGAGGCGTTACGTGAACATGTGGCGCTGATCTCATTCAGGCGTTTTAATAATAGACTAGCTAAATTGGTTGGGTGGTTAGGCCTACTCGAAAAGAAATACCGGACGTTTGAAAGTTGTGCAAGTTCTTGCGAATATGAGGCCTTTTGCGAAACAGTGGTATAAGCTAGGCCTACACATTTTTGTGTTGAGGCAGAAAAAAGTATTCAACTTAGCCTGATGTCTGAATGGTTTTAAGAGTTTGGCTTAAAGTTTAAAGAGAACTTATATCCAGTCGTCTCAACTTTCAAGTTATTTGTAAACATTACCTTAATCTTTCAAATCTTCTTGTATCTCCTTTACAAACATTCTTCTTAACATTTCTGGACAAAAAATATTTAGTATGAAAGGTGAACAAATGACTTATGCTTCCTTAATAGCAAATGAGTTTATATTGTCACATGAAGGAAAGAAGCTACTCGTGAACTGGGATGCCGGCGCGGGGTACACTACTTCAAGTTAAGGTGAATTGAATGTTGTCTAGGAAATGTCGTAAGAGGAAAGAGGAACCCACCCCTTTCTTTTAAACAAAGAACATAGCACGCTGATTGAAAATACAATGCTTCATATGGTTTAAGCTTGACGGTTGTGCTAACATTCCAAAAACAATTTTCGGTTTGAAAAGGAAAACGTGCTTTTTGAAGGCGTGTGCCATATGTCAGTCTCGGTGCCTGCAGGAATTGTGTAGCTCAGGCTTCCAGTCAAGAGGGCCAAGGGGGCGAATCCCTCTTTGAAATTAATGACATTTGTATACATTTGACCCCCTTAAAAATTTGTTAGCCCCTGGAAGCCATTCCCCCCCCCCCTTCACTACCTTGTCAGGCTAGGAGCCTGGTTCAGTCACATGGGCGTCGACACTGCAGGAACCGCCCCAGTCTTGTTCTCGGTTGCCGAAAGCCCCATCAAGTTGTCAAGGGGAAGCCATGGGGGATGATATTTCAATCGCCTTAGACTTAGTATAAGTGGGCATATTTTCCCAACGCTCTCTAAGAACTGAGTGTAGTTAACCTCCGGCCTGTTGCGACACATTCACCGGTCCTAAAAGCGATCGACGATTTATACCTGGTAGATCTCAATCATAAAAATGTTATGCAGTCAAATAATTTTGTAGGGGAAAACGGGACTAAAGAGTACTCAGAATTAGCCGTTTAAAGAATTTAATTTAGAAACTATCCCTTTATATTGAGCAATTGAGCAGTTTTGGTTTTTTCCAATCATAGTGGCAACACGCATTTGCACTTTTGTCCCTGGACAAGTTCAAGGAATATCTTTAGGGCAAAATATCGCTTTTAACACATTTAACCATTTGTAAAATTTCTTTTTCGGAAGTTACTATCTGGGTCTAATTATGGAAAAGAAATGAGGTCTACAAAGCAGCACACGCATAAACATTCATTATTTGTATACTAACATCTGTGCAGTATATAAATATAACTTTGTGTACCAGATTTAGTCTTTCAGAGACTTCGGGAGTTCAATACATATTTCATTGCATTCAGTTTATATTTATCTCTTTGTTTTCTAACGTTCGTATGAACAGCATGAGTTACAGACCCTACCAAAATATTGACTTCAGACTTCTAGGTCAACAGGAAAAGCTGAGCTTCGGCAACATTGTTGCGCTTGTATTCGAATACCAGGGTGTCCTCGGCTTCTCGTGTTACGTAGGCTACTATTTGCTACATATAAAGGCCTACTTAGCTCACGTGTTTGTTCAGTGGCAGACTTTATATCATCTGCTCAAACACACAGTGGAAAGACGTAGTTACCGTGTGGAGTTGTACAGGAACTGCAGAGGAGATAAAATGTTTTATGACGACGGGTTAAGTTGAAAATGTAACCAAGTTTTTGCCGGTCTCGGGAATTTCACAGCCGAGTCACGAGTCCGGACCGTGTACGAGACCGAGTCCGAGTCCTTGCCTTCCGAGTTCGAGTCCTCAAAATCGTGACTCGAGACCGGTCTCGAGTACTACAGCACTGATAATAGGGTAAAGTGTGTAGGTAATAAATAGGGACGACTTTGCCTTTATTAATACACGTCATCAGTAAATACGTCATATCACATTTCCATTTTAAGAGAACTAAATCTAAGGTAGGTTTTCGTTAGGAGGACGAAATTCTTTACCTCAGTTTTTAACAATTCGAGTAAATACAGTTTGCTAATCGCTGAAATATCCACTCTGTTTACCAGGGGCGTCAATCCGTATTCAAATGTGGGGGGAGGGGGGACGGGGACATACATGACTTAGCTCAAACCAATCCCTTTGGTTTTGAAGAGGGGGTGTCTTCCTATAGGCCCTTTCCTCCACTCCCCTTATGATGACTGACGTCCTGTTCTAATAAGAATTATCATTTCAAAGTTAACATGACCATCATAGATGATCTGCCAGGTAAAATACACGGAGTCCACGGAATAACTTCAAGATTTTATTTTCATTATGTCCCAAAATAGCTGAAACCACGCTTCGCAGAGTGGACCATTGTCGGAGATCATGGACACGACCAGGCCCGTTGCTAGGGTGATATGTTTGAGGGTATGACGGTCCCAAATTCCGACTGGCTGGATGTTTTTCCAACTGAGTGGAGGCGTGTAAATTGCACTTTGTTTATGCGCTCTGCGTTTTGTATACAGCAGTGGGGATCCTTTGTCACTACATAAATGTGTCGTCCTGGGGAGGGGTCTACGGGGAGGGGATGTCACCCTCCCTTTTGAGAAATTTTGTTAATTTAAGGTTGCTTAGGTGCAAAATGGTGCTATCTTTGGGATATTTTTGGAGCTGATCGTATATGGCTGGAAAATGTCCACAATTTAGTGAATTCTAATTTTTCCGACTGGCTGGATGTTTTTACTAACTGCAGTGGCGGGGCGCAGTGGCGGCGTGTTAATTGCACCTTTTTTGTGACCCTGCGTTTGTATACAGCAGAGTGGATTCTTCCTTTGTCACTATATAAAGGTGTCATCCTGGGGGAGGGGCAGGCCCGTAGCCAGACAAGGTACTGTAGGGGTGCAAAAATTTTTCCAGGGGGAGCGAAATTTTTTCATTGGGGCCAAATGTGTACAAATGTATTAAGTCAATTGTAAAATTCAAACTCTCTAGGGGGGGGCCAAAAAAATTTCAGGGGGGCTTCGCTCCCCTGCCCCCCTTGACTACGGGCCTGGGGAGGGGTCTAAGGGGAGGGGAGAGGGAGGGGAGGTACATAGCCCTCCCCTTTGACAAATTTTTGTTAATGTAAGGTTGCTTAGATGCAAAATGGTGCTGTCTTCCGGGTATTTTTGGAGATGATCGTAGGATAGCAAAGGTGTGAAGGACTATCAAGGGCGTTTCCAGAATGTTTTTAGTCGTAAGTGTATTAACAATCACCATCTATACCATCTATACCGCTGATGGCATCGGCAAAGCGCTTGGTAAAAACGTTTGAATAATTTGAAATTTAACGGCAACAAGTTGAACGTACTTTCACCCTTTCACATCATGCTACAAATTAGACTGAATGCAGTGGCGTGCCCAGGATTTCTCTCAAGGGGGGTGCATGCAGTATGTTGTGTGACAGCCGGCCTGGGGAAGGGGTTATTTTTTGAAAAATTAGGTGTCCTTACATCGATCTGGTGCCAAATATGCTACATTTTGAAGTAAAATTTGTGTTAAAAAATGTACGTATTTTTAGGAACTAAAAAAATTACCATCAGTGAGGGGGGAATGGCCCAGTAGAATGTCCCCTCTGCGTACGCCACTGATTGAATGATCCCGTATTAATGTGAGGCTTCTACAGATGTTTGGAGATGTATGTCTGTTTTCGGAAAGTGTTGTGATCAGAATATTTCCATGTATAATTACCTTTTTAATGGTAATGAGAAGAAGTGCAAACCGTGACGCATGCTCGCGAAGCGCGTCGAAATTTTGTCAATAATGTCATTAAATAAGATTTCCCTGACGAAATCTGCATTCAGAATCTGCATCGAGACACTTAACAATTTCCCAACAAACCTACATACTACTCAAAAAGCCAGTCAAATAGAGCCACGACACTACTCTTTTAGCAAATGTGGGGGGACATTTGATATTGTGTCCCCCACCCATCGAAATGTGGGAGGACTTGTTCCCCACCCCCCACCCCCAGGATTGACGTCCATGCTGTTTACCACAGTCTAGTAGTAAAGTGTATGGGCCTTTATTAATTTAAACCATCTCGGCCAAATTTCGGGCTGTTTTAGACCGGACTTTGCAAAAGGAATATTTCAACTGTAAAAAATTTCAGAGCTGATTATCATCGATTGATAACAACCATACACCTTTAACAAATTCTAAAACGACTGTGAAGACAGGTAACGTAGAATTATCAGGGGTAAACTATCGGCACTCGAATTCTATTGTCACATAAATTATGTAACCTAACACTCTACTGTAAACGCAAAACAGCATAGTTTAGACCTATGCCATGGCCAATCGTGAAACACGAGGAAGTGTTTCTGTTTGACCATTTAACCTAAAATGCAACACTTTTCCTTGCGTTATCTTCGAATTTGCATATGTATATACTATGCCACCTCCGAAACTTGGCGGTACTGTAAACGGCTACAAGGACCTCAATTGAACAACATCAGTATTACTACATAATTACGGATTAATAGCAAAAGCGTTTCTAATAAATAAGTAGGCTATGTCTTGTCCCCCCCCCCCCCTTTCAGAGATAGTGTATATCACTAGTAGCGTAGCCAGAGGTGGGGCAGGGGTCAGAGTGCCCCCCCCCCCCGAAATTTTGTGGACGCTATGGGCGATAATCAAAAAAATGAAGGAGAGCTAAAAAAAAGTGGCGAAAGGAGGGAGAAAACACGTGCACAGCGATATATCCACGATCCCCAAAGGCGTTTAAGCTATAGAAGTCGGTGGGGCGAGGTGTATTTGTGACCCATTGACGGATATATTGCAATCATCGTATAGCACAAATGGTTCTCACACTATCAGAATTTATGCAAATCCTCGGCAAACTATCAAAATTTTCGCGCTTTGAGCGCTTTTCAACTTACCTTGTGCTAAATATCAATGCCTTGTGATAACAACTCCCAAAGAAGCAAAATGGACAAAGGTTGAAAGCTTTTTACTAATTCCTAAGTAGAGGATTCACTTTCTGATTGGCGCTGGAACGGTGGGGGGACATGCGGGACGCGATGATCTCAAAGGGCGTTTAAGCTATATTTTTAAGTAGGGGTAGAGTGAGACGTTTTGCCCACCCAAAAAAGGATCTATCTTAATCATTATCTATCGCAAATGGTTCTCCATCTATCAGAATTTTCGCAAATATCAAATATTTGTGTGCTCCGTTAGGGGTTCAGGGGGTTTGAACGACCCCCGAAAGAGCTGGAGTTCCGCTTCTGATAGAACTATAGTAGCATATGATGAGACGTTTGGTATTTTTATGTCCCACATGACCTTCAAAAGCCCTTGAAAAACTTCCTGTCAAAATTTGACTACTATATCTTCATAAGCATAATAATAATTAACAGGCTGCTCGCTTCCACCGAAATTGGTCGTCCTGAGCAAAAAAAAAAAAAAACTGACAAAAAACGGAGTGCCGCGAGTTGCCATAAATTAGAAATGTATGTCTAAAAAGGCAAGAAAGATGAACCTGCAGAGTATCATATCCAGCTAGCCTCTGTAAATGAAAACAGGTATACAATGGGAGGGAGCATGCACCCGGACCCCCAAGATAACTTGCAACTTCAGCAAGGGTAGCGCCAGCGGGGAAGGCTGGCCCCGCCGGGGAATTGATCCAGTGTCGTCGGAGAACCTTAATACGTAGGCCTATTGTATGATAAAATGAGTAACCCCAAGGAACTTAAGTCGTAACAATAATGTACTTGTTTTTGTTCATAGGATGGGCAGATTCTTCAAATAAAGTTTTCAATTTTCCTTACAAAAAGACCCACATTTTCTTCAAAAAGTTCAAAATTTTCTCACATTTAAGCTCCAGATTTTCAATTGTCTGTTAAAAAGGGCAACAATTTCGGCGCGCTTCGCGCGCAGCAAATTGTGCCTGCCGTCGGTGGCTATCCTTTCGGCACAAAATTGCCCTTTTCAGGGTTTCGAATTGCTGCCCCTCCCCCGTCCGGGAGCTGTGCCTCCCTGTCGGGCAAAGCCTGTCGCCACCCCTGGCCTTAATCGTCCCATGCATGTATCTTCGGAACTTACTGGTCAAAGTTGGTGTAACAGTCGTGCCTCCTATAGCCTATAGATCCAAACAAATTCCGATTAAGATTAGCTCTCGAACCTAGCATACCGGCCTTTATTGTTTGATATCACTAATGAATGCATAGTACAGCACAAGTAAAGCTTCATATAAAAGGGTAAAACTAGGGAGTCTCCTGGTGGTGTCAGTTAAGTCAAAGTTTGTCTCTTGGGGACGTTGTTACTCCTTCGGGGAGCAGAACTCCTTCGGGAGTATTGTTTGGTTTTCGCCCCTGGCTCTTCGCCAGAGAGTCAGGGGACTTTTGGAAAAAAAAAAAGTCTCCTGGTGCACTCCTCTACAAATCTCACTACAGAAGCACTGGGAATACTCATCCTGACAACATAAACCGTCTGTACAGTAGAATTTAGAGAAATTAGGCCCACGGAGAACTAGGGAGGTACGTATATTTTGTAGGTTGTACGGGACGTATGGGCAATACTGCAATATACTGTTGCTCTTTACAGGTTTGATGGAGGTATTTTTGTATGTCTGAATGTATAGTTTTGTATGTATTTTTTGTATAGATGTAAATTGTGATAGTAATTTCGTATTCTGTTTGAATGTCTTTTGATATATTTCTGTTGTCCTATAGTTATCACGAAGGTTGAAGGTTGATGCTCGAAGGATTGAAAGTCGAAGATTGAAGGCTGACGGCCAAACAAAAAAGGAAAATCCATTAAATATATATTACCTTCCGTGAAACTGCAGAACTCTCTGGGTACTTTTTTCGTCATAAGTCTGGTGCTAATTCCGGGCCGCCCCCTGCTATAGTGATAACTCCAGCTTCAAGGAAACCGGACTTGGAAAATTTAACTAGCCAGAACCTCAACAAATTGACGTTTTATACAACATTCACCAACGTTCCTAACCTCGATGACAGAATTCCACAACGTTCTTTTATCATCGCCGTTCAACAGACGCCACCGAATTTGGAACAGTATTGTACCGGTGAGAGAGCCTATTTACTATCCACCCCCAACCCAGGGAGAGAGGGACATGCTGATAGCAACTGAAACCTCATGTATTCTCATATTATGTACTACATTTTGATATATCTTATACTAATTTTTACAGAGACATACTCCCATAATCCTGAAGTGGTTGTTCCTTTATATTCATTCAGTAAAGTCCCTTATTCTGTAACCTTTGCTACAGGGTGTAGATTTAGATATCATTTAGCTATGAGTGAGACTGATTCCAACACGTCGACAACCGATACTGTTGTCGATGGTACCTCTAGTGCTAATGAGATGCCTGTGCGCTCTAGCTCTCGAGAGGTTAAATATACCAAAAAGGGTTTAGAGTACGAAATAGATCGTCGCCAGAAAAAATTTAAAGGTGGTATTTCTACATGGCGGCGCCAGGCGGGACACATTGAGGGACTGCTGTGTGAGAGTAATGATGTTTCTGCATTAAAACAAGAACGAGACTTACTGGAAGGGGATATGACCTCTGTTACCAATTCATTTGAGGAATATAATGAAGTGTTATTGCTTGCAGACAGGCCTAGCAGTTATGAGAAACTTGAACTGGTTGAAAAGGAACACTATGCCTTATTAAAACGAATTTCTGGTTGTATAGCCAAACTTCTGACAGATGTTGAGACCTCTAGTAAGAGTCATAAATCGTCCAAATCATCACGTGGTTCAACTATTTCTAGAAAGTCAAGTGTTCAAAAACGAGCCGATGCTGCTGCAGAAGCGGCTTCCTTAAAGGCAAAACTTAAATATATGGACAGAGAAGCTAAACAAAGGTCTGATTTAGAGAAATCAAGGTCTGAGTTAGAAAAACTTCAAACCTTAAAGGAACTTGATATAGCTCAGGCAAAATTAGACGCAATGGTCAAGGTCGAACAGGAATTCCATACTTTGTGTGATATTAATGAGAAACTCTCAGTGTCTGATAAGGAGCAATTAGTAACAGAGTTTATTGAATCTCACGCTGCACTTCAAACTATTGAGGATGAAGTTCATATTTGTGACTCTGGTCCAGCTCAATCTGTCCATTCTATTACTTGTTCCGCTCCTAAGGCACATTTCGGAGTGACATTAGACTCTTTGCCAAAACTAAGTATTCCTAATCCACGTACTACCTGGGTTTATTCTGATGCTCCATTATTTAGCACAGGAAATGTTCCGCATGTAACTAATAGTGGGAATCAAACTAGTGCTGCACAAACTTTGCATAGTGACATTCCTGCTAAACTATTAGTTGAACAAATTGGTTTAAATCGTTTCCCCTCTCCCGAACCAGGTGTATTTTGTGGGGACCCTTTGAAGTATTGTGGTTGGAAAGCTGCATTTGAAGCATTAATTGATACAAAACGTATCCCCAACTCTGAAAGAATGCATTACCTTAAAATGTACTTAGGGGGTTCGGCAAAGGAAGCTATAGAAGGCTACTTCTTATTATCTTCTGGGGAGGCATATGACGAAGCAAGGAAATTGTTAGATGAAAGATACGGCGATCCATTCATTATCGCTAATGTATTTAGGGACAAATTAGACTCTTGGCCTAAGATACCGTCACGTGATGGCCAGGCATTAAGGAAATTTTCCGATTTTTGGGGTCAATGTGAGACTGCCACGCAAATTACTGGTAGTTTAGACTGCCTCCATGACATGAGAGAAAACAGGAAAATTATTTCAAAACTGCCTGACTGGCTCGTTACTAGGTGGGGTAGAAAGATTATTGAATGGAGAGAGGCCGGTAAAGGCTTTCCCAAGTTTACAGAATTCCGTAAATTTATGATACGGGAGTCCAATATAGTATGTGACCCCGTGATATCCGTCCAAGCCCTCAGGTCTTATGACAAATCTAGTGATAGTTCCGCAAAGGGTAAACGTACAAAGTCCTTGAGTTCCTTTGCCGTTAAATCCAAGGAAAGTGAGGAAGACACAGAAAAATCTAAGCAAAAATGTTTTCTTTGCAGTCAACAGCATAACATCAATGATTGCAGCTTGTTCATGAAATGGTCTTCAGAGGAAAGACACAATTTTGTCAAATTGAAAGGACTTTGTTTTGGGTGTCTGAAGTATGGTCATAGAGTAAAGTTATGTCGTAATAAGTATACATGTGTAGTATGTGGTAAGCTTCATCCGTCATCCCTTCACGCTGACAGGGAGGAGACTAGAGAACAGGTTGAATCCCCCGTATCTGTCAGTCAGAATGTTAGTGTTGTACATTTTAGTGGTTCTAAGGTATGCAACAAAAGTTCTTTAATCATACCGGTTTGGTTATCCCATCGTAACGTTCCAAATCTCGAAGTAATGACATATGCTATGTTAGATACCCAGTCAGATACAACTTTCATTCTCGATAGTATATCCGACGAGTTAGATGTTTACGGTTCGGATACAAAATTGATATTATCAACAATGGTTTCAAAAAACCAAGTTATAGACACAAAACGATTTGAGGGACTCATGGTTCGTGGGATCGATAGTTCTCTCAAAATAGAGCTCCCACCTGCATTTTCAAGAACGATGATTCCTGCTAATAGGAATCATATTCCCACCCCTGAGATTGCTAACAAGTGGTCCCACTTAAGACCCATAGCTCGCAAACTACTACCACTGCAGGATTGTGAGATTGGACTTTTGATTGGGTACAATTGTCCCAGGGCCCTTCTACCTAGAGAAGTGATTCCGGCAGTTGGTGATGGCCCATACGGGCAGAGGACAGATATAGGTTGGGGTGTCGTGGGAATAGTTAATCCTGAGGATATTCACGATAGTGCATGTGACCCTATAGGATTAAGTCATAAGATACTCACTTACGAGGTCCCAGTTAAATCCGATCTGAGTGTTCCTGCGCCTCAGAGAGTACGCATTAGTTTTCAGTCGTCTGTAAGGGAAATTAATCCTGTGCAGATAATTAAGGTACTTGAACAAGACTTTAGTGAGGGTGATCTTGGCGTAGACGGTTATTCTCAAGATGACTTTAAATTCCTTGCCATATTAAAGGCTGGGATTCATCAAACCAAAGACGGGCATTATGAAATGCCTTTGCCCTTTAGGAAACCCAATCCTATGCTGCCTAGTAACAAAGAATTGGCATTACATCGATTGAAAAGGTTAGAAAGACGTTTAAAGTCAGACCCTACTTATAAGGTTGATTATTAACGTTTCATGTGTGATCTGTTATGTAAGGGATATGCGGAAAAGGTCCCGGAGGCAGAGATTTCAGGCACCGATGGTAGCGTTAATTACATCCCACACCACGGGGTTTATCACCCCCAGAAACCTGGAAAATTACGTGTCGTCTTTGATTGTAGCGCTAAGTATAGAAATCAATCTCTAAATGACCATTTATTGCAAGGCCCAAACCTAACAAACACGTTATTGGGCGTACTATGCCGTTTCAGACAGGAGTCGGTAGCGTTTATGTGTGACATAGAAGCTATGTTCCACCAGTTTAAAGTGAACCCTGAGCACAGGGATTTTCTAAGGTTCCTATGGTGGGAGGATGGCGATTTGAATACAGACCCGGTAGATTATCGTATGACTGTTCACCTCTTCGGGGCGACGTCATCCCCAGGTTGTGCAAATTTCGGCCTAAAACAGGCAGCCATAGACTATGAAGCAGAGTATGGGCAAGACGCATCAGATTTCATACATCGAAATTTTTACGTAGACGACGGTCTCAAATCTGTTCTGACCTATGAAATCGCCATAGATCTCATAGAAAGAACTAGGGGGCTGTGTAACAAGGTTGGCCTGAAATTACATAAATTTTCATCAAATTCTGAAAAGGTATTGAAATTTCTAAATCAAGTTAATTCCTCTGATAAGAAGAAACCCCTTAATTTTGGACTAGGCCATACTGAAAGAGCTCTAGGGGTTCACTGGTGTATTGAGTCCGACACTCTGCAATTCAGAATTTCTGTAAAGGATACTCCTCTGACGAGACGTAGTATTTTGTCTACTGTCGGGTCGATTTACGATCCCTTCGGATTTTTATCCCCCGTTGTCTTGATAGGGAAACAGATACTACAGCAAATGTGTAGTGAGGGTTTGTCATGGGATGCCCCCATTCCTGAGGACTTAAGGTCGCAATGGGAGCATTGGCGAAATAGTCTATTTCTGCTAGAGAGCATACAAATTAGTAGGTGTTACAAACCAGGTAAAGATTTTGACGAATGCGAGGTACAGTTGCATCATTTCTCCGACGCCAGCACAACTGGTTACGGTCAATGTTCGTACTTGCGCCTGATAAACACTGAGGGAAGGGTTCATTGTAGTCTCTTGATGGGTAAGGCTAGAGTAGTCCCACTTAAACCGGTTACCCTGCCTCGACTGGAACTTACTGCTGCTTTACTTTCTGTCAAGATAAGTGCCTCGTTAGGACGGGAATTGGAATACAGTCGAGTAACCGAGACCTTTTGGACAGACAGTCAAGTTGTCTTAGGTTATATCCATAATGATGCTAAACGATTTAAAGTATTTGTAGCAAATCGCGTTCAGCAGATACGTAATCGTTCTGACCCTGCGCAGTGGAGACATGTCAAAGGTAATGATAACCCAGCGGATGCAGCATCTAGAGGGTTAACCGCGGCAGATTTGTCAATCAGTCCAGTTGGTTCAATGGACCAGGTTTTCTTTGGGAGAAAGAGATTCCTAGTGTAAGCGGAAGTGTTCCTACGGTACCCGAGAATGATGTAGAACTCAAAGAAACTTGTAAGGTACTGGCAACACACGTTAAAGGCTTCCCCTCGTATTTTGAACTGGAGAGACTAGGTCATATCTCTACTTGGATTAGGGCTAGAAAGGTCATTGCACTTTGCCTAAAATTAAAATCTAAGTTGAGAGCACTTGTTAAAAAAAATTCTGAAACACAAGTATTTGAAAATTCGATTTCTGTTAACGATCTCCAACAAGCTCAGTTAGAAATCATAAAATCATTGCAAAGAAGTCATTTCGAAGAAGAGATAAGGGTCTTGTCCAATTCTAAATCTCGCGAAACCCAGATTAAGGCTTCAAATCCTTTGCGTAGCCTTGACGCCTTCTTGGACGATCATGGAATTTTGCGCGTTGGTGGGCACATTAAGGGCGCTAAAGTACATTTCGTGAAAAATCATCCTATAATTATGCCTCGTAAGCATCAATTTACACATTTACTAATTCATCATTTTCATCAGAAAATCGAACAACAAGGACGGGGTATGACAGTTAACGAAATAAGGGAAAATGGATTTTGGATTACAGGCTGTATGTCTGCAGTGTCTAGTATAATTCATAAATGCGTTATTGTCGTACATTGCGTGGTGGGACCCAAATTCAAAGAATGGCAGATTTGCCAAGTGATCGACTAGAGCCATCTCCACGTACTGTGGGGTAGATTACTTTGACCCGTTTGTTGTCAAGGAGGGTAGAAAGGAGATGAAACGTTTTGGTGCGCTGTTTACGTGTTTGAATTCAAGAGCAATTCACATTGAAGTGGCTAATTCTTTAAGCACCGACTCCTTTTTGAACGCATTGCGACGATTTCTGGCTCTGCGGGGTCCGATAAGGCAACTTCGCTCAGACCAGGGCACTAATTTCGTAGGAGTGAAAAATGAACTCAAACAAGCGTTAACTGAGTTAAATAATGATGCAATTAAGGAATTTCTCTTAGCGCAAGACTGTGATTTCTTTGTCTTCAAATTCAATGTGCCTGGGGCTAGCCATATGGGGGGTGTTTGGGAGAGAAATCCGCACCGTTCAAAACGTTCTTGAGGCCTTATTGATTCAGTCTGGTAGTAGTCTTGACGACGAAAGCCTTAGAACTTTTATGTGTGAGGCTACTGCCATAGTAACTAATCGACCCCTCACTACCGATAATTTGAACGATCCCAAGTCTCTTATTCCCCTTAAGCCTAATCATCTTTTAACTCAGAAATCGAATGTATTGCTACCCCCACCTGGTGTGTTTGATTCATCTGATATTTATTCTCGTAAACGATGGCGTAGGGTACAACACTTAGCCAATGAATTTTGGACATGTTGGCGAAAGGAATATCTCCACAATATTCAAACCAGGCAAAAATGGGTCACACCCCGTAGAAACATAAAGGTAAATGATGTTGTCATGTTAAAGAGGACAATGTACCTAGAAATCAGTGGCGGTTAGCAAAGGTGGTAGAAATGTATCCCAGTAAGGACAATTATGTTCGCAAGGTAAAGGTCATGATGAGTTCGCCAATAGATAATAAAGGCAAACGTAAGGGTCTGGTGACGTTCTTAGAGCATCCAGTGCACAAATTGGTGTTGTTGGTAGAGGGCGCCAATGATGTAGAATGAAGCAAGGGTAACCACCATGGGGGGCCATAGAAAAATTACATGATTGTAGCGATATGCAACGTAGCGTAATTCTTGTAACCACAGAAAGGTTACGGTTCGATGTTTTATATTTATGTTAACTTGCATTTTGTGTATGTTTGGATATTGAATTTAATGTCGATATGTGTAAAATGTGTTCGTGTTTGATATTTGATACTATATGACATAGTAATTCTCAATTCATGCTTGATATTTGATACTATATGACATAGTAATTCTCAATTCATGCTTGATATTTGATACTATATGACATAGTAAATCTCAATTTGCATTTGCATTTAGAAATATTCTAATGTACTGACTGATGTAGTACTGATTGATACTGTATGATACAGTAAAACTCAGTTATTGAATTAACAGTTTTGTAGTTTTCTTCCTTTAAAAAAGGTCAGTGACGTACTTGGTGTGGTACAGGAATGTTTTGTAAGAAAGCCATGTAAGAATGCGTCCTGGGATGTACCTGCGAATTAGATAGTTGACCGTGCAATCTTTGTCGGTATGGTATAGTGTAACGACGCATGTGCATGATGTGTTCCTTAAAGATACATGTGCTCAGTTATGATGGTTGATGTATTGCATAAAGTATTGATGTCACATTTTTATGTGGTTATCTCAGTTTGGTACGTTTGGTATATTATAGTATTTAAAATGAATGCTTCATTTTGAGGGGCCATGTAGCATTCGCACCTCCTATAGCCTATAGATCCAAACAAAATTCCGATTAAGATTAGCTCTTGAACCTAGCATACCGGCCTTTATTGTTTGGTATCACTAATGAATGCATAGTACAGCACAAGTAAAGCTTCATATAAAAGGGTAAAACTAGGGCGTCTCCTGGTGCACTCCTCTACAAATCTCACTACAGAAGCACTGGGAATACTCATCCTGACAATATAAACCGTCTGTCCAGTAGAATTTAGAGAAATTAGGCCCACGGAGAACTAGGGAGGTACGTATATTTTGTAAGTTGTACTGGACGTAAGGGCAATACTGTTGTTTCTTTACAGGTTTGATGGAGGTATTTTTGTATGTCTGAATGTATAGTTTTGTATGTATTTTTTTTTTTTGTATAGATGTAAATTGTGATAGTATTTTTGTATTCTATTTGAATGTCTTTTGATATATTTCTTTTGTCCTATAGTTATCACGAAGGTTGAAGGTTGATGCTCGAAGGATTGAAAGTCGAAGATTGAAGGCTGATGGCCAAACAAAAAAGGGAAAATCCATTAAATATATATTACCTTCCGTGAAACTGCAGAACTCTCTGGGTACTTTTTTCGTCATAAGTCTGGTGCTAGTTCCGGGCCGCCCCCTGCTATAGTTGGTGAATACAATGTTCCGGTTGTGGCACAGTCAAACCCTCCCACTGAGAAAGCTAAAGAGGTTGAAACTGGTCGGAATTGTTGAATTACGTCGGCGTATCCCATTTCTAATAGTTTACATCAGTTTACATAAGGCTCTCAGAATGATTACTTCGGCAATCAAGGAGCCTATTTATGAATCATGTTGATGGTTCTGCTAAGTTTTGGCTCTAATCAAAAATAGGTAAATGACTCTGCTCAAATAAAAAAATGTTTATACCGTCCACTAGCATTATAAAGGGTGGAAATGTACATATTTGTATACTGCTGGTCAAAGAGATTCCTTTTCTACTGCCTGCGTTGATTACTTTGAATTAAATTTTTCATCACTTTCTACTTCAGTTTCGAAGTTTATTTCACCTTCCTTTATCTCACAAAAATTGTGCAATTTTCTTCACGAAAATGAAATTATATTAGTGCAATTGAGCTGCTCAAAAAGATGAAGAAGTGCCAGCATTTCGCATCTGAGCCTCCTTCTGAAAGCAAAATTTTCTCAAACGGAAGGGGACCCCTCCCCTTAGACCCCCTCCCTTTATACCCCTCCCCCAGAACGGCGATCCATCTGCACGCCCCTATCGCAAAATCCTGGATAAGCCACTGATACCCCCAGGACGGAGGGCAAGAATGGGACGATGAGTCGACT
The DNA here is from genome assembly GCA_029531755.1 of Holothuria leucospilota. Taxonomy (NCBI): domain Eukaryota; kingdom Metazoa; phylum Echinodermata; class Holothuroidea; order Aspidochirotida; family Holothuriidae; genus Holothuria; species Holothuria leucospilota. The sequence continues at coordinate 58,847,631 of CM055967.1, read as the reverse complement.
TTTCCCCCCACTGGAAAAGCCTGGCTACGCCCTGGTATATCAGTGGAAAATGCCCCCTTACGTCGATAAGTGAAAAGACTAAAGGTAAACACGTTCCCTCGGGGCAGGGTAACTCATTGGAATAACGGCCACTTTCAGACTTGTTACATAGATTTGGGAAGATTAGTAGAAAACATCTCTTGATGTTACATTATGCTAAGCAATTTAGGAAAGTATAGGAAGATACCTTTTAACCACTTGTTTGAAGCTCAAGCATAAATTAAAACAAATATTGGACTTACGGTTTTCCAACTCCGGACTTTGCGATGAATATGCCCGAGCTCCAACAGGGGAATAACCTAAAAGAAGAAAAAACACAGCACTTCAGGATAGGAACGGCATAAGCCAGTGTCACCCTTCCGCGAGGAAACGTTTTAAATTTGGGGTCTTTTTACCTTAACTCCAGGAAGCGCAAAGTGTAGAAACTCACGCAGAGACAAATTAGAGGCTCAATCAGAGATAAGGAAGGTCATCTTTTATGATATAAAGGTGTGAATTTGAAGCCAAGGTAAAGAAAAGCGCGGATGATAATATCATAAATAAAATAGAAAAATGATGATGGTTTGTGGACCTGGTTTGAATCTCATATGAACCCATATGGTTTCAGGTTTTGTTGTTCTGTTGTCTTTTTCACTCTACCATACGAAGAAGAGTGGAGGAAGATAATTTTAGCTTATTCATTTTTAGAAGCATATAATAAGTCAAATGGTATACTTTTGCAATTCGCAACGATGCGTTCAATACCCGGTGAAACTTCAACTGGGAAATGACCTATTTGGGATGGTCACGTGACGTATGTATTCGGCTAGGAATCTTCCCGATAGTGCTCTGGTCTCCTCTCATGTTCAGTGACGGATTCTTGATACGCTTCTAGATGGCTTCCTTGATCCCCCAACTTGGCCACTATTCTTTCCCAGTTCTCCTTTTGAAGTTCAGTGCTATCGGACGCAACATTGAAAGTTGCATATCCGTACGTCCAATATTTGATTTATTATGTGCTTTAAGTTAGCTCGACTGGATGACTTGAGTTCATTAATTTATTTGTTTTTATTATATAACCTTTCTAGAGCATTTACTTACTTTGTGGTTAGTAGAAATTGAAAAGTGATCTACCATCGTCATAAAACTCAACTCATGTTCCAACAATGCTGAAGAGTTTGTACGTTGAGACACTAGTTCTGAATCAAGTTTGGTTCAAAAACCATAACCGGATTTTCTTTATCCCTTATCCAACTGGTCACAACTTCTTCTCATGCAGAAATGCTATTCGTTGTTATTGCGCACTATTACTCTTCAAATTTTACAGAGTACTACAACTTTGCCAGTCATTGATTGGGACTACCGTGCGAAAACCTTTCTAATTTATAAAAATAATTCATAGTCGACTGCTATTGACAAAATAGTCAAAGACGAAGCAAAGTCATAATATACTTATAAATAAAGAAACACACACACACATATAGATGCAGTAAGGAATGACTATAAAACAAGTGTTTTTCCTCGTAGAGAAACGCCTTTCGTCTTGTACTTGTACAGAATACTGTTTGCTTATAATTCGTCAAAATTTTACATACCGTACATACTGTCTGTTCGTGAATGTTGGCTTTCCAAAACCCTACATGTCTTCTGGTAAGACTTCAATAAGTTACGTATGCTTTCAGTTCGCAAAAATGCAACAAAGTGCAATTACCTACCTGAAGATTGATGACATGTGGATAGATATAACTGGAAGGATAAGAGTGCTTCCTGCTTAACACCATACAGTCCAAGAAACTCCAAAGCTTTGATCAGTGGTGAGATATCAGTTTGTGAAATGATACCTCTCTCTGTCAAACAATCCACCATTAGCTGGCCTGGGCATTGGGCATCACGCAGTTTATCCTTTTGTGCCGTTGAAAACCCAAAATAGGTGGCTAGACTGATGACTATTTGCACCGTAAGAAAGCCAGCCAAGTCTACCATGAACTTTCCAAAACCTATTTAAAAAAGGGGGACTATAGTAAAGATGTCTTGGACAGATAAGATACTTCTATTGTAATTGATTAAATAGAAAATAATACTTTTAACAACGTGGTGCTATGGTAGCTTGCAACTATGCGCAGTGTAGTTATTTGGAGCACTTTTAACACTTGCCAAAATTCAGACGTAAATACTGCATACAGATTTTCCCATTTTTATACATTGATTTGAAAAATTGGGCTATTTATTAGCAGAACCTACCAATGCCCGCCTGCTGGTAACCATGTATAGATGTAGTTTCTTCTTTCCGTTGAGGTTCCATGATGTGTCTCTATGTGAGAACCTGTATAGTAAAATGCAACGGAAGCAAAGCAATTACTATCACTTTTCAAACCAAGAGAAAGGTACCGAAAAAATATACAAACAAGTGCAAACAAGTACCGGTACGCACACACTTGCTCAAGGGCATAAAAAGCGAGAGCTAGGGCTAAGCTCCCTCCCCCGTTAAAAATGTGGTGGGCGGAAGGATTCTTCCACCCCTTTAATTCAAGGACAAAACCACCTTTTCACCTTGGTAAAAAAGTAATAACCTTGGCAGTTCTTTTCATAAATATTTGCTAAAATATTGGAAAAAGTGCAACAAGGGGCTCTTATATTCGAACATTTTGTAAAGGCGAGAGGACACCCCTCCCTCCTAAGACCACCTCGAAAACAACTTTCAGCCCCCGGTCGAAAACAGCTTACTACGCTGCCCATGCATTTTTGTTGCTTTTGGGTAGAATTCTAGACACCCTGTCTTTCCTTGATGCGACTCTGAGATAAGACGTCGAACACAAACACATTTCCAATGTTTTTGCACCATATCGACGTAGATACTTGATGAGTCAAGTAGAAAGCGGGTAGACGGTACTCTGTGAGTGACGGATAGCAACATAGGCCTATATGTGTTTTTCCTATTAATGAAACTCGTAATCTAGCTTAAAGTAATAATATCCATTGCACGTGAGTTGTCGTTAATGTGTTGTAATAGACCACAAGGCAGGCGCGGTTTTACGGGGGGGCTTTGGGGACTCAAGCCCCCCCCCCCCAAAAAAAAAATTCGCTCAAGCCCCGCCAAAAAATTTCTGAGGTTGAGTGTTATCTTCATGCTTTATTTGCGTGTATTAAGAAAAACAAAATTGTCCGATACATTTGTGCACATCTTAGTCCAGTGGATTTAGTTTCTCAAATGTGTCATGCAAGATAGGCATGTGATTACGTTTCTTGTATCCACGTCCACCGTACGTACACCGTTGTTTTGACTGCATGTAGTACGACAGCCACGCTTCGCCTTAGTACTGTATTACGACGGTAGGCATAGTGCGGGCGCCTACTAGCTTACCCAGCTGCATTCTTACGTTCGACGCCAGTCCCAGGGGCGTAAATACAGGTGTGTGTGTGGGGGGGGGGGGGGCGTGAAAATCAAAAGTCGTTCTCTGAGCGCCAAAAAGTCGGTCTCAAATCCAGTGATTGCTCAAATCCAGTTCAGTATGCCTTTGTAACAGTAGACCAGACATGAACAACATTTAATACCTTACTCAAACTGAAATTCCGGCAGAGATGAAGTAAAAGTGAAAAGATTGCCCTAATTTTCTACTGAGTTCCCGAATTTTTGATCGAATGCCCGAAAAATGTGCAAAAATTTTCGCGCGCTTCGCGCGCCTGTAGTGGTTTAGTGGTCTATTTCATGCACCTGAACTGCAACGGAATTCTGGCAACTTTTTGAGAAGTTCGGGCAAAAATTTTCTGGACCCCAAACTGTAAGAGTCCCATACGCCTATGATTATTACTATCAGTGGCGTACGCAGGGGGGCCATGCCCCCTCCCTGATGCCAATTTTTTTTTAGTTCCTAAAATGTGTAAATTTTTTTACCACAAATTCTGCTTCACAATGTAGCGTATGTGGCACCAAATTGCATGTAAGTACATCTAATTTTTCAAAAATTTTCAAAGGGGAGGGACACCCCTCCCCTTAGACCCTTCCCCCAGGCCGGCGATCACACAACATACTGCATGCCCCCCCCCCCCCCCCCGTGAGAGAAATCCTGGGTACGCCACTGATGGAGTCCTCCTTAGCATCATTCCCCAATGTCGGTATTGATAATGACAGAAAATTTTATTCTTCCGTTTCAAGCCCCCGCTAAGCCCCCCTAAAAATCTCGGTCTAGAACCGCGCCTGCCACAAGGGTAGGCTCGATACCGTTCACGGTAGTAACATATATTTTATTTATGTGACCAAGTTTTGGACCAAACTTCTAATGTATGTGAATGCATGATTTCATCCCAATTAATTTAAGTAATTAATGATGTTTTTCCGTGAGTGCATGTTGCTTTGAGAGTAAGCGGCACATTTGTGATAAACTAATTCAGTTCGGTAAACGTGTTGCCTAGTCCTGAGGACCTCACTTGTGACACGAAATTTGCAAAATGAACCAATCGAATTCTTTCCTTGTAACAGGTGGATTAAGTATATATCTTTTATAAGTTACGAATAAAGAACGTATCGACACTTCTAATATAAAATTTTCCGATCATTCCTCCAAGCTTATTTGCGATTGTTAACAGTTTGTCGTTTACATTTTTATTGTAATCTGTGTAAATACAGCTCTAATGTGGGTGAAACTAAAACTTACTTCCGTCTAAGAGTAATAGCCACAAACAGTCAAATCGTGATAATATCACCGGATTCCTCTAAGCAGCTCACTGCGATGATCCCTACCAGTTATACTGAAAATCTGTAAGTGGTCCTTATTGCAAGCAACTTTATTTGCACTAAACAACTTCACCGCTCTTGCTTGAGTAATGTGGCTTAAAAAGCACATCGCCAGAACAAACAAAGAACTTAGTCTTCTAAGTTACTACACATTCCAGCAATAATTAAATCCTTTCTTCTGTTCGTCATTACATATGGCTTAAATTGCAACAACTGTCAGTGCGTTTTACATATTGTAACTGGTGCGTTTTGAATTTCGATATTTGTATGTTTTATGTATGTACCTCTTTATTACGCGGGTAAATAAACTAACCAACTAACTAATATATATATATATATATATATATATATATATATATATATATATTATATATATATATATATATATATATATATATATATATATATATATATATATATATATATATATATATATATATATATATATATATATATATATATTATATATATATATATATATATATATATATATATATATATATACTTGAGTGAAAAAGCTAGAATTACAACTGAACACACAAAGATAACGTATACCCCTTGAGTCGAGAAGCTATCGGCTATCTATTCAGCCTTCCTCAGCTCGAATGAAACAAATTCAAAATAGTTTAAAAACGTTCGATATAAAACTTTCAGACTAAAACATTTTAAAGGGGATATAAGCAAGTAAATTGGTTAGTTAATTAGTTAGATAACATTTAACGACACACCAACACGAATGTGTTATATAGTGTCAACTAGATAAATACGTTTCAAGTTTGGTTTCAAATATTGTTCAAACACAGTGCAAGTCTTCCCCTTTAGTCGCCTCTTACGACAGGCGGAGAATACCGTGGGCACATTCTTCAACCCCTGCCCGCAAGCAAAATGGATAGAAAGCAAGAAACGCATTCTCAAACCTACCAACATAATAAAGCTAAAAACGGGAAGACGGATAAACTGCTGAAAGAGAAAGGTAAAACGCAAATACGCAAGATAGCTGTAACAAGTAGCAGTAAGAAGATAAAAGAGGTTAAGAAAACTTAAAAATGTCTACGGGAGCTAAGAAAGGTTGAGAACCTTACTTGGAAAATGGCAATGCTTAAGGAGAAAAGATAGTAATAAAAGCTAAATGAATCAAGACCTTTACTGTAAGAAGCTAACCCTTTTATAGGAATTAAATTCTTTCCCTTTGTTAAATCTTAAAGAAAATAAAGTATGTAACTGGGGAAGAAGCCAATAGCCCTCATTTTTGGTAAGAACAGAATCAAATTTTACCTGAATTAATACTCTTTCAAAAGTCCCCTCGACTCTCTGGCGAAGAGCCAAGGGGCGAAACCAAACAATACTCCCGAAGGAGTTCTGCTCCCTTATGGAGCTACGTCCCAAATGGACAATACGTATTCTAAAGGACAAACATGTGTGGTTTCGCTCCAGACCGGCTGAACAGAACAGCGCTGCACGCACATGGATGCAGCTCAATGTCATACCCAGGACTCTCTCTCTAAAAGTCATAGCAAGGTGCTCGGCGAGACGTACCTGAATTAATGCTTTTTTTCCAAAAGTCCCCTGACTCTCTGGCGAAGAGCCAGTGGCGAAAACCAAACAATACTCCCGAAGGAGTTCTGCTCACTGAAGGAGTAACAACGTCCTGAATTAATGCTTTTTTTTTCCAAAAGTCCCCTGACTCTCTGACGAAGAGCCAGGGGCGAAAACCAAACAATACTCCCGAAGAAGTTCTGCTCCCTGAAGGAGTAACAACGTCCCCAAGGGACAAACTTTGACTTAACTGACACCACCCGACAGTGGTCCCGTTCTAGACTGGCTGAATAGAACAGGTCCCACCTGAGAGCTCCGCCGTCGTGATCACGGATACTCCTGCGCCCGGTAAGTATCCTGAATTAATGTACATCCAATTCGCATCTGCCTCAGTTGTTAAGTAAATCTTATTTATGATTTTTGAATCTGATTTAAAATTCTGTAGCTGTAGATCCAACATATTGCATATTACATTTCAAGCAAGTAGCTAGATAGATCACACAGTTGATAGAACATGACACAAACTCTCAATTTGATACACCTTTTCGATGGACAACTAGAAAAAGACGAACCCGGTAATAAAAAATTGAGGCAAAGATCGCATCGTGTGCGATTACATTTGTAGCAACCCACTTCAGCAGAATTCGCTGCAGTGTTTTGATTGGATGGTTTCGATCTAATTAGCATTTCCTTAAGTGATTTACATTTTTTTATAGGCTGTAAAGATAGAATTCTCAGGGAGGACCTTCTTCTTATGGGGAGAGCTATGTAGGACGAGAATATTTTTACGAATGATGCCAGTAATATTCGGTAATGCTGGATTAAAATCTAAAACAAGGGGCAATCTGCGGCTAGCAGTGTTCTTTTTCTGAGGCTTGAGCAAGACGGATCTTTGTTGCTTCTTTGTCCTATCAAATTGCTCTTGGACAAGCAGAGGGTCATAACCCCTAGCCACTAAATAAGCTTTGTACTCCTTTAGTCTACTGTTTAAAAATTTAGGGGTCGGACAAATTCGTTTAATCCTGAGTGCTATACTGTATGGTATGCTTGACAAATTATGTTTAGGATGTGAACTAGAGGGTAATAAATATAAATGACCATCTGTGAATAAAATTTGTGTTAATAAAATCTGTGAATTCATAAAGAGCATCGATTCCATAAGGCCAAACTTCAAAAATATCGTCTCTGAAACACCACCAAGTTTGAGGTAGCATCTTTGTCAATATAACTCATAGCAATGTCTGCATAGCTACAGGCATTCTTAGGTCCCACGGCAATGCCATGAATTTGCAAAAAAAATGGTACCTTTTTAAAATATGGATTATTATATGTTAAATAAATTTCAACAGCTTCTAAAATACAATCGTTATAAGGTATCTTGGAATTCCCCCTAGCCATACCTTCTTTCACAGCTTTAATTCTTAGGTTGTTGTCAATGTTGGGAAACATGGCTGTGACATCCCACGAGACCAATAAAGTAAGGGGCCCTAAGTAGGAAGTATTACTAAAATCTTGAAGAAAATCCGTCGTATCTTTAACATACGAGGGGTTCTTTGGGCAAGGGGTTTAAGGAAAATATGGGTAAATGCCGACAGTTTTTCAATAGCTGTGTTACAGCCTGAAGTTATGAGCCTAATAGGGTTACCTTCCTTGTGGGTCTTAACTAAGCCAAACGCTTTTCCCGGTTTAGCGTTCTTGTTGACTGCCCAGTCCCCTATCTTGTTGTCAATTTGGCCCAATTTGGAAGCCCAATTTGAAACTACCTTAAGAGTATTCTGGGTAGGATCCTTTCCAAGTTGGGAATAATGCAATGGGTTGGTAAGTTGTGTTAGAATTCATACTCAGTGGTATCTAAAACAACAAATTTACCTCCTTTATCTTGTGTCGATATACAAATATGGGTGGAATCCTTTAAAATGTAGAGAGCTTGGCGCTCTTCCTTAGTCAAATTGTCTTAAAATTGGCGAACATTCCTTGGGTCAAAAATCTCCCTGGAAACTGCAGAAATGAAATTTTTGACTGCTGGATCCTTCGGTTTGGGAGGTTGCCATTTACTATGAATTCTTAGTTGTCGATGTAAAGTAGAAAATGTGTCACCTTTGCTACTCGCGTAGTCTTCTGTTAAATGTGACGTTTCAGAGACGACATTTTTGAAGTTTGACCTCATGGAATCGATGCTCTTTATGAATTCACAGATTTCATTAACTCTATTTATCCAACCATTCAATTTGTTCTTATATTTTCTGATCCTAAGCTAGAATTTTGAGATGTCTTAGTTCATTTGAATAATGGAGTAATTTTTCCGGACATGTTTTCGAAACCCACCGATGGTCATTTATATTTATTACCCTCTAGTTCAGATCCTAAACATACTTTGTCAAGCATACCATACAGTATAGCACTCAGGATTAAACGAATTTGTCCGACCCCTAAATTTTTAAACAGTAGACTAAAGGAGTACAAAACTTATTTAGTGGCTAGGGGTTATGACCGTCTGCTTGTCCAAGAGCAATTTGATTGGACAAAGAAGCACCAAAGATCCGTCTCGGTCAAGCCTCAGAAAAAGAACACTTCTAGCCGCAGATTGCCCCTTGTTTTAGGTTTTAATCCAGCGTTACCGAATATTAATGTTATTAATATTGATATATTGATAATATTGATATATTAATTGTTATGAATACTGATATGAATATTAATTACATCATTCGTAAAAACATTCACGTCCTATAAGCTCTCTCCATAAGAAGAAGGTCCTCCCTGAGAATTCTATCTTTACAGCCTATAAAAAATGTAAATCCCTTAAAGAAATGCTAATTAGATCGAAACCATCCAATCAAAACACTGCAGCGAATTCTGCTGAAGTGGGTTGCTACAAATGTAATCGCACAAGATGCGATCTTTGCCTCAATTTTTTTATTACCGGGTTCGTCTTTTTCTAGTTGTGCCACGAAAAAGGCGTATCAAATTAAGAGTTTTGTATCATGTACTACTAAATTTGTGATCTATCTAGCTACTTGCTTGAAATGTAATATGCAATATGTTGGATCTACAGCTACAGAATTTTAAATCAGATTCAAAAATCATAAATAAGATTTACTTAACAACTGAGGCAGATGCGAATTGGCAGTACATTTTAATTCTGCTCTGCACCATATTTCTCAAATTAAGTTTATTATTATTGAGCAGGAATACGCTTCATCAAATTTTGATTCTATCCTTACCAAAAAATGAGGGCTATTGACTTCCCTAGTTACATACTTTATTTTCTTTAGTACTTAACAAAAGGAAAGAATTTAATTCCTACAAAAGGGTTAGCTTCTTACAGTAAAGGTCTTGATTCATTTAGTTTTTATAACTATCTTTTCTCCTTAAGCAGTGCCATTTTCCAGGTAAGGTTCTCAGCCTTTCTTAGCTCCTGTAGACATTTTTAAGTTTTCTTAACCTCTTTTATCTTCTTACTGCTACTTGTTACAGCTGTCTTGCGTATTTGCGTTTTACCTTTCTCTTTCAGCGGTTTATCCGTCTTCCCGTTTTTAGCTTTATTATGTTGCTAGGTTGAGAATGCGTTTCTTGCTTTCTATCCATTTTACTTGCTTATATCCCCTTTAGAATGTTTTTAGTCTGAAAGTTTTATATCGAACATTTTTAAACTATTTTAAACTTGCTTCATTCGAGCTGAGGAAGCCTGAATAGGTAGCCGAAAGCTTCTCGACTCAAAGTGTAAATGTTATCTCTGTGTATGTAGTTGTAATTCTAGTTTCTTCATCCAAGTTTACATATTTACGTTTTTAACTAGAAATCTGTGAATCCTTCTGGATCCTGATCGCACCTCTGAAACATCGTTGTGATCCAAGCTTTACATTATCTTGTATATATATATATATATATATATATATATATATATATATATATATATATATATATTATATATATAGATATATATATATATATATATATATTTATATATATATATATTTTTTGCTAACTTGGGATTAAGGGGAAATATTGTATAAAAAAAACCCTAAAAAGGGAAATCGTCTAAAAGGGGAAAAAATCAGGTCGACTTTGCGAAATCACACGCTTTTTATATAGGAATACGTAAACGGATGGTAACGTCCGTTTCAGCACATAATTTATATGCAAATACTTCAATGTTGACCAAGTTGCGTACCCGTACCCGTTAACACGTACAGATGGTGGGCCATTGAAAAAGCGTTGTTGTATATCTGGTTTCTAAAAGGGGAAATATTTTTTAATGTATTTTATTGTTTCTTTTTTCTCCTCAACGAAACCGTGATATACCGATTTCCCCGTACAGTAGGAATTAGCGTTATATATATATATATATATATATATATATATATATATATATATATATATATATATATATATATATATATATAGCCAAGTCTTTAATTGAGCACGGTGATGGGGGGTTGAAATGAGTGGCGACCGGATAACCTTGAAGGTTTTGTTTGATGGACCTGAGGTGTTCAGTGATTCGGTCAGCCAGGCGGCGTTTGGTTTCTCCCACATACAGGCAATTGCAACGTCCACAAACTAAAATGTAAACCAAGTTTGTGGAAGTGCAAAGTGCACTTAAAAGAGATATAGGTCGATAATTTTTAAGTAAAGAGGGGTCTTTTCCAGGTTTTGGAATAAGCGTAATCACACTACGTGACTGTTCTGGAGAGAGACAGCCGGTAACATAACCGTAATTGATGGAATCAACTACGAGATGACCTATCAAATGCCAAAAATGTTTATAAAAATTAGTTGTAAGACCGTCACTTCCAGGAGCTTTATCATTATTTAAAAGACTGGGTGCTGTGGGACATTCTCCTAAGGTAAGTTCGCCATCGCAAAGCTTAGAATCGTCAATACTTAGGTTAGGATGATCTAAATTGTTGAAGAAAGAGCCCACAGAAGTGTTGGCTGAACTATATAAAGTACTATAAAAATGACGAATTTCTTTGAGTATATCACCTTCGTCTTCAAAGAAACGACCCTCCGAGTCTACGAGCTTTCGAATTTGATGATTTTCTTTATTCCTTTTTTCTAGGTTCAAAAAGTACTTACTGTTTTTTTTTTTTTCACCATCTTCAACCCACCTTGCCCTTGACCTAATAATCGTACCCTGAAGTTTGTACTCGTAATAAGATAGTAGTTCATTTTGTGCCGATCTTAGTTGCGATCGAATCACAGGACATTCAGCCAAAAAGAGTTTTTGCTCTAGACCTCTAGACCTGTCTGTAATAATGGTTATTCTTCGGGGTTTTTTCTGTTCAAAGAGGTGTACGGCAGGGATGCCCTCTGAGTCCGTACCTTTTTATTCTTTGTGTAGAGACCCTTGCACTTACTGATTCAATCTAACATTGTTAAAGGAATTTCAATTAGCGGTACTGAAACTCGTATTTTGCAATATGCTGATGATACTACATTCATACTTGATTGCAGCGAAGACAGTTTAAGTGAGTGTTTATGTATTCTCGATAATTTCAATAAGTCATCTGGTCTACGGATTAATTTTTCTAAGTCTCATTTGTTCCTACTAGGTCCTTTCGCTGGTAATAGGCCACTCTTTCTCTCCGATTTTAACATAGATGTCACTTTGGGTCCAGTTACCATGTTAGGTGTTGTATTTTCTCACAACGGGGATGATTTATTTCCTCTCAATTACCAGCCCAAGCTTTCAAGACTCAAAAATAGTCTCCGCGTTTGGGCCAGCCGGGATTTAACTCCTATAGGCCGTAATGTTATTGTCAAAACGTTTGGCTTATCCCAATTAGTGTATCTTTTCCTTGTGTTACCCAATCCTCCTAAGAAATTTATTAAAGAGCTTGAACGTGTTATTTTCGACTTCATTTGGGCTGGAAATCCCGATAAAGTGAAACGTTCTTCGATTATAAACCCCATTAATGCGGGAGGCTTAAAGATTCCCTATATCTACAGCTTTATAAAATGTACATGGATTAAACACTATTACAATGATTTGAACGGACCTTGGAAATTTTTTTTCAATCTAGATTTAAAGAGATATGGCTATGAGTTTCTGTTTCAATGTAATTGTAAACCAGATGAGGTTAATTACCTTCGTAATTCTTTTCTTAAAGAGGTTGTTCAAGCATGGTGTGAGATCTCGTATGTTCCCGCAAAAGAAAACTATGGCATCCAAATTGTATGGAATAATTTTGATATTAGGGTTAATGGTAAAGTTGTATTTTATAAATTCCTGTTTGATAAGAATGTAAAGAATGTCAAAGATTTTTTTGACGGACAAGGAAATCCTGTATCTTTTGAAAATTTTAAACGTAACCTCAAGGTAACTAGTTTACCATTTACATTGTATTATGGTTTAATACGAAGTATACCTACCAGTTGGAGGAATTCCTCGATTAATGACAATGGTGATCAAAATGATAATGAAGTTTTATTTGCTAATTATTTAAGGTCAATCAGGCCCTCTCAATTTGTCTATAACAAGTACTTATCAACTATATCTGAGAAGCCAACTGCGACTCAAAAATGGTCTGTGTCTTTTGATAATCTAACAGAATGTGACTGGACTCGCATTTATAGTACCCCTGGCTTTCTGCTTCAGAAGCCAGACTGCAGTATTTCCAATTTAGGTTTATACATAGGGTTCTTCCAACCAATTGCTTTCGCTAATGGGGAAGGCTGATTCCCCATATTGTACTTGGTGTGAGACAGAGGAAGAAACGTTGGAGCATATTTTCTGGAACTGTAGACACATCACACATTTTATCAAAGAGGTAGAAATTATGCTATTTAAAGATTATTCGGTTTTCTCAAAGCAAAGTTTCTTTTTTACGTATGAAAATGCTAAACATCCCTATAACTTCTTGGCGCTACATATGAAGCACTATATTTTTAAATGCAAATTGATTAAAAGTATACAAGATGTGAATGCTTTCTTTTCTATATTTAAATTTAAAGTAAAAGTACAAAAATATAAAAAAGTAAAAAATAAGAAGATTGTACATATTGATGACATCAGGAAAGCGTTTGCCTGTTGTCAAAGTTTATTTACAGATTAGTTATGCAAAAAGGCAATACTCTGGCATTGTGTATTGTATATTATATTCTCATGTTTTCTCTACTGGGACATCACAATGTTATTGTTTGTATATCATGTCATTTCATTTCTACTGTATTATATCACCTTGAACATAGAAAAGAAGAAAAGAAGATTACAATAAAAGGAAACAAAAAAATAAAAACACCCAAATCCAAGTTTAATCCATTGATGTGGATTTTAAGCTTTATAATCCACTTACTCTCTGACCTAAGTCTATTGTTGAGTGTGGGGTAATTAGAACCTAGCAGGATACACTTGACACCGGGTAGGTTGTGATTGGACTGATTGAAATGTTTGGCAACTCAATAGTTTTATCTTTGACTGTCTTCTGACGGTTGTTGAATCTGAATCTAAATTTAAATTTCGAACCTGTTTGACCGACCTAGTTACCAGCCATTATAACGTTTATTGCAAGAAATCAAATGTTGGAATATCACAATTAGAATGACCGGGCCGCATGAGGCAATTCGTACCAGGAGGGGTAAAACAGGGGTCAGTAATTAAAAAATTACATACTTGACATCTAGGTTTGCCGCATTTCTGGTTGCCAGTGTTGGGCATACTGGGAAGTCTACAAGATGTAAGCAAGGATTTGAGGTGGGGAGTTTGCCTACGCGACATGATCTCTCTCTCTCTCTCTTCTTGAGATATAGTGTATATAATGTATTCACTTTTTGACCTCTAGTGACCCCAAATGGCCTTTGACCTCCACCAAAAACAACAGGGATCATTCACTTACTATGGGCAATCCACATGGTAAGTACGAGATCCCTCACATTTATCCTACTTGAGATATCGTGTTTACGAGTGATTTCCAAGGTATTTACCATTTGACCTCTGGTGACCCCAAATGACCTTTGACCTTACACAAAAAGGATAGGGATCATTAACTTAATACAGGTAATCCACATGCTAGGTATGAGATTCCTTGGGGAGATTTCCTTCTTGAGATATCATGTTACAAGGTTTTGACGTTTTGACCTCTGGTTACCCTTAATGACCTTTGACCTGCATCAAAACCTGTTCTTCTTGAGACAGAGTGTTTATGAGCAATTTCCAAGGTATTTACTATTTGACCTCTGGTGACCCCAAATGACCTTTGACCTTTACAAAAACATAGGAATCATCTACTTAATATGGGCAATCTACAAGCTAAGTATGAGAATCGTCTGAATTGTCCTTCTTGAGATATCGTGTTTCCAAGGTTTTGACCTTTGACCTCTGTGACCCTTAATGACCTTTGACCTCCATCAAAACAACAGGGATCATCTAATCAATATAGTCAACCCACACACCAAGTATGAGGTCAGTCGTAATTATCCTTTCTGAGATAGTGTTCGCGAGCAATTTCCAAGGTATTTACTATTTGACCTCTGGAGATCCCAGATAACCTTTGACCTTTACAAAAAACAATGGGCATCATTGACTTAATATGGACAATGCACATAAGTATGAGATTCCTGGGACTTACCCTTCTCTTGGGATATCGTGTTTACAAGGTTTTGACATTTTGACCTTTGGTGACCCCAAATGAACTTTGACCTCCATCAAAAACAATAGGGATCATCTACTCAATATGGCCAACCCACTCACCAAGTATGAGATTAGACTGTTCTTGAGATAGAGTGTTTACGAGCAATTAGCGTCACATACACACACCCGCACACATACACAAACACAGGATCACAATCGCATAGATTCCTCTGACTACTTCAAGGAATCAAAAAGGAAGAAGAAAAGGAAACTTGAGAGCATAAGAGTAAGAGGAGGGGGACTTCGCTCTCAATTCGGGCAAAAGTGGTGAATCCATTCGGACAAATGAGCACTTTTATGCACTTTTGCAATCTCCCTATTGATCAGCTAAAGTTAAATCTGTATTTTTACCTTTTGGTGGATCTGTTTTTATGACCTTATATCACAAATGGTTCTCAAACTATTTGAATTTGCGCAAATTCTTCTCAAATTATCGAAATTTTCGCGCGCTTTGAGCTTTACCTCAATTTTTAGTTTATCAATACTTTGCGATAACAACTCCTAGATAAGCAAAAGAACAAACGAAATCTTTTTACATTCCTAGGTAAAACGCTCGCTTTCTGATTGGCAGAGAGCTTTACTCAGTGACGCCGGAACAGGGGATGTGAGGGGTGCGTTCCCCCTCGACACCAATTAATTGTTGGATTTTTTATGATCCCAAAACGCGTTAAGCTTTAGTTGTCTGTTTTCTGTAGAGGTGATATATTTTAGACCGAGTGATGGATGTGCTTTCATAATTTTCCATCACGAATAGTTTCAAGCTCAGATTTTTCCCAAATCCTGATTCTGGCTTTCTTATTGGTAGAATGTTTAGTTCGGGAATTGACAGTGCTCAATGCAGAGGCTCGAAAGAAGGTTTCGTCATGGAAACGACATGCAAAATTTCGGCGCTCTTCACGCGCATTCTTCACTGTTTGCATGCCATCTCTTGACCCTTATCAAGGTAATATCAATAGGAAGTATTCTGATCTCCACACATTTCCGAGAGAGTAGGGGCCTCGCATCAAGATGGGATCTTCCACTAATCTAGTTTGCAATGAAGCAAAGGAAAACTTTCGTAACAGTCCAAGAATGGATTTGTGGACTCCACGTAAGTACTGTTGCGTAAAGTTAGCCCCGGATTCAAGGTAGTAAAGGAGCCATGGGGGGGGGGGGGGGGGCGTCTTGATGTTTTGACAACATACCCTTCTTTTGAACAGCATACTCTCCTCTTTTACCTAAACAAAAACTAGAATTCTCTAAATTATGGACAGTTTTCAGGCATACCTTTTCAGTTCAAAATATCTTCCAAAAAGAGCAACAATGTGCATCTTAGCCACCTTAAATAAAGAAAAATTTCTCAAGGGAGAGGGACCCTCATGTAATGACAAAGAAATTCCTTCCCCAAATTGATGAAGTGCAATCTTCGAAACGTATAAAGAAGGAACGATTTACGCAGACTAGTGGTAGTGGGGGTAACTGAGGAGTCTTTTCAATATCTTATATGCCCCCATTACCTAGCAGACTTAGAGTGTGAGTACATAACCAAATTTTGCTTTAGCCCCAATGCATAACTTCCAAAACCTGTGAGTACGAGTACAAAAACCATTTTCACGAGTACGAGTACAGGCAATTTGCCAAAAAGTGAGTATGAGTACCTTCTCACTACAAGTATGTTACCAGGTCCAGTGTCGGCGCGACTGCAGCGGTATCAAAATTCTGGTAGGTTTTTCCAAAATTCTAAATCCAAGCAAAAAATTATCCCTTCCCCACCAGAAAAATTGCCCCAGTACGAATTTGCTTGAGGGCAATATAAGGTAGACATTACTGTTTGTAATCTTTTTGAATAATAATAATAATAATAATAATAATAATAATAATCATAATCATAATCATAATCATAATCATAATCATAATCATAATCATAATCATAATCATAATCATAATCATAATCATAATCATAATCATAATCATAATCATAATCATAATCATAATCATAATCATAATCATAATCATAATCATAATCATAATAATAATAATAATAATAATAATAATAATAATAATAATAATCGTGGATACTACCTTAGGGCGACAGTTACATTGACTTGCACACTAAAAATTCAAATTTTCTAACCCTAACCCTAACCCTACCCCTAACCCCACCCTAACCAAATTTGGTAGACATACTTATTAGACCGAAATGAACAATTTAAGCCTATTTGCGACGGAAAAATTATTTTTCTAAATGGTACCTATTCCTTTAAGGCGAGAGTTATGTGTCGCATTAATTCCAGGTGTCGCCTTAATGTCGTTGAATTAGCACGAAGTGTCGCCTTAAGTCATAATCCATGCTGATAATAATAATAATAATAATAGTAGTAGTAGTAGTAGTAGTAGTAGTAGTAGTAGTAGTAGTAGTAGTAGTAGTAGTAGTAGTAGTAGTAGTAGTAGTAGTAGTAGTAGTAGTAGTAGTAGTAGTAGTAGTAGTAGTAGTAGTAGTAGTAGTAGTAGTAGTAGTAGTAGTAGTAGTAGTAGTAGTAGTAGTAGTAGTAGTAGTAGTAGTAGTAGTAGTAGTAGTAGTAGTATAGTAGTAGTAGTAGTAGTAGTAGTATAGTAGTAGTAGTAGTAGTAGTAGTAGTAGTAGTAGTAGTATAGTAGTAGTAGTAGTAGTAGTAGTAGTAGTAGTAGTAGTAGTAGTAGTAGTAGTAGTAGTAGTAGTAGTAGTAGTAGTAGTAGTAGTAGTAGTAGTAGTAGTAGTAGTAGTAGTAGTAGTAGTAGTAGTAGTAGTAGTAGTATAGTAGTAGTAGTAGTAGTAGTAGTAATAATAATAATAATAATAATAATAATAATAATAATAATAATAATAATAATAATAATAATAATAATAATAATAATAATAATAATAAGCGTGGATACTAACTTAGGGCGACAGTTACATTGACTTGCACACTAAAAATTCAAATTTTCTAACCCTAACCCTAACCCTAACCCCACCCTAACCAAATTTGGTAGACATACTTATTAGACCAAAATGAACAATTTAAGCCTATTTCCGACGATAAAATTATTTTTCTATCTAGTACCTGAGAAATAAGGCGACACATAAACTGTCGCCTTAATTCCAAGTGTCGCCTTAATGTTGTTGAATTAGCATGAACTGTCGCCTTAATGATGATGATGATGATGATGTTGATGTTGATGATGATGTTGTTGTTGATGATGATGATGATGATGATGATGATGATGATGATGATGATGATGATGATGATGATGATGATGATGATGATGATGATGATGATGATGATGATGATGATGATGATGATGATGATGATGATGATGATGATGATGATGATGATGATGATGATGATGATGATGATGATGATGATGATGATGATGATGATGATGATGATGATGATGATGATGATGATGATGATGATGATGATGATGATGATGATGATGATGATGATGATGATGATGATGATGATGATGATGATGATGATGATGATGATGATGATGATGATGATGATGATGATGATGATGATGATGATGATGATGATGATGATGATGATGATGATGATGATGATGATGATGATGATGATGATGATGATGATGATGATGATGATGATGATGATGATGATGATGATGATGATGATGATGATGATGATGATGATGATGATGATGATGATGATGATGATGATGATGATGATGATGATGATGATGATGATGATGATGATGATGATGATGATGATGATGATGATGATGATGATGATGATGATGATGATGATGATGATGATGATGATGATGATGATGATGATGATGATGATGATGATGATGATGATGATGATGATGATGATGATGATGATGATGATGATGATGATGATGATGATGATGATGATGATGATGATGATGATGATGATGATGATGATGATGATGATGATGATGATGATGATGATGATGATGATGATGATGATGATGATGATGATGATGATGATGATGATGATGATGATGATGATGATGATGATGATGATGATGATGATGATGATGATGATGATGATGATGATGATGATGATGATGATGATGATGATGATGATGATGATGATGATGATGATGATGATGATGATGATGATGATGATGATGATAATAATAATAATAATAATAATAATCATAATAATAATAATAATTTGACTCCATTGGGAATTAAATTTTGTGCTATCAAAGTGACTATCAAAGTGAATATGACATAACCTTTTGTCAATTATTGCACCATTTCGCAGTCTGACCACACATAATTGAACAAAAATTTTCAAAGTGAAGTGGACACTCCTTCTCCTTTCATCCTGGACCTCCCCACTAAACAGCTCAATAGTCACTCCCATTCAAAACTTTCTGGATCCGCCCCTGGCATACCCAACAGAACCGGTACTATGCACGGGTGCACTTACAGTTCTGTTTGGCCATTGGAATACCTCTTTAGAGCGGGCCCCAATTGGGACTCTCGGACGCTACATCACTTCACTTTTTTCTCTCCTTTGCTCTATGCTTTGTTTAAGCAACACAAAATATCACAAATAGATCTATTCAATGGAATTTTATGGGTACATTTTTATAAACATGTTCCCCTTAATGACCTGGTTATTGTTATTATTTAAGTTTTGAACAAATTTTGACCCAAAATCAAGGCCAGGGCCTAGAACATTTTGTAGGAACTGAGCTATGTCCTCACAAATCAACATTACCGTTCTTCAATCAATACTTCTGAAAAATAAGCCCTGAAAATTTGGGGCTGCTGAATGCCTGACATTTTTGCAATTTCATCCCCCCCCCCCCCCAAAAAAAAAGGGTTAATTTTACATTTTTACCGAAGAGAGGGACCCTTTCTAAATTCGGTAAAATATTAATCCTACATCCTGTTCAGAAGTAACAGCTTTGTTACATTTTCTATAAATCCTACATTATAAGTAAATTTTATTAATGAATTAAGTTGGTATAACGCCATCTACCTCTGGTTGAATACAACGAAAGCGTTCAAGTAGGAATTCACACACTAAATCTAAACTGTACATAGAAAGCATACAGTATAATACACATACAAACCCATAGTTAACACGGTAGGAAAACAGTGAACATAACTGTGTCACGGTTTCCTTAAACAGGAAGTTGTTTCACAGCCTCTACTACACCCACGCGGTAATATTATTTCACGGGCACTGTGCCAAGAGTGACGCTTGAACTGAAGTCAATGTGTGCATGTCTGCGTACCTCTGCATTAAACTTTTAATAATTCTAAATCATCTTTCATATTGATGTAAATTGATGTTTAAAGTTAAAGATGGATTTAACAATTGTTGAGACCATTGTAGTTTCCAACCAATATAGCGGGAGAGCACGGAAGAAGAAAAAACGACACAGTCAAAATTATCCACAAAAATCAGAAAATAATTTAAAAATCCTAAAAAAAATGACAAAAGATAGCCATTAAAAATATATTTCCATTAAAAGTCATATATATTTTGATATGAGAGTGTAGATAATATTCTAAGAATAATTTCCGATGTTTTGTCCGAGACCTCAACCTAACCAAGATGGCGGAAACGACAAAGTGTCCAATAATTTAATACAAATATTCATATATTTTGTTTTTTCATCCATTTTGAATGAGTGAGATCCTAAATATTAACTTTTACCCCTTGATTTCGTGTTCATGGGACCCTAAGGGTTCCGAAAATATTGGGAGGTGCCCCTGGTCCACAGCCTGATATAGCGGTAACCTTTCAAGCAATTGATATTATATCACAATTCACAGTCTGATGGCGCACTTTTATGTCATTTACACCTAGAGACGTCACCGTTTCGTCATAGAGCCTTTTTAGTTGATTAATCTTATTAATCGGCGTCATGTTTCTATACTTTCGTAAAACATTCGCAGAGGGAACTTAACCAACGATTTGGAAGAAATAGACCCTAAAAGGTTTTAATGGCCGCCATTTTGGATTAATGCAAATTACTCAGAATCTCCAACATTTGTGCCGACCGACTGCATGGTCAAGTGGTTAGAGCATCCGACTTGCAGCCGGAAGGTCTATATGGGGTTCGACTCCTGGCCGGGTCATACCAAAGACTTTAAAAATGGGACCTACTGCCATTGTACTTGGTGCTCAGCAATGGTGTAGGGAAAACAAGCCAGTGAGCCACAACTGGAAAAAAGGCCGTGGCAGGCCCGACTTAAACCAATCGGTTAAGAAGTGAGTCGTAAAACCTCATCTAACTAACCAACATTTGTGCCTATAGAGGCATTACATCTTCATAATGTACATAAAATCCACTTCAAAGATACCAAGTTTCCTTTGATCAGCTGTTTATCGCAGGTGACAGTGGGCACTGCATTTAGTATGTTACAGCTGTAGCAATCTTTATACTAGGACTGAGAACCTGATGGCGTACTTTCATGTCGTTTAAACCTTATGTCGTCATAATTACGTCATATGACCTATTAGTTGATTAATTTCAATCTTTATGTTTCTATTAATTTGTAATATATTTTCAGGGGATAACACAATCTCTTTGTTTCTTTGTTTCGACGTCTCTATATCCCGAAAGGTCTGCATTGACGTTAGTGCCAGAGAAACGGTTAGGTTAGAGCACGTCCTCATCCTAACACTGTCCTTCAGGAATATATTCGGAATGTAGAGACGTCGGAACATACGGAGTTGTAATCATCGTTACGACTAATACAGGTAAATTTCACATTGGAGTGCAACCAAAAAACTGTAACATCAATTTAGAACAAAGGAGAAGAAAATGCTCAGTTGAGAGTGTGCTAACTGTTCCCGCATGCTCCTTGAACAGAACGATCATCAGCTAAAACGCCCTGAACCATTCTAAATTAAGTCGTTTGTTTCAGAAGTGTAATTAGGGCGGTTGGTGGACCCAGTTTGGACCTTCAATTTTCGAAATTTTCCTAGTTTCAATTCTGGTGACCTTAGATGACCTTCGACCCCCAAGAAACCCATAGTGTTGCCTTAATCTTAAACAAACTCATCCATACACCAAGTATAAAAGCATTCATCATCCTGTCTTGAAATATGAATTTTCGTCAATTGTTTCCCTTTTTACCTGAAGAACTCAAATGACCTCTGACCGTCATTGAAAACAAAAGGGCTTTACACTCAATATGATAAAGTTATACACCAAGTATGAAAGTTCTATCATTGCTATCTTGCGATATTGTGTTTAAAAGCAGTTTTTAACAATTTCATATTTTCTCCTCCGGTAACCTCAGGTAATCTTTGACCTTAACCAAAATTAATAGAGCTCATTTTCTGACTATAACGCATGAATATGCCAAGTATGAAAAGCAATTGGCTATGCTTCCTGCCTACAGAAACGCTTCCCCACTCATTTGGAAAAAAACATCTAGCCAGTCGGAAAAATTGTAATTCACTTAATTATGGACTATTTCTGGCCATACATGATCAGCTCCAAAATATCCCCCAACAAACCATTTTTCATCCAAGCAACCTTAAATTAACAAAAGTTTCTCAAAGGGAGAGGTGACCCTCCCCAGGACGGCACCTTTATGCAGTGACAAAGGAAGGATCCCCACCGCTGTATATAAAAACATAGGGCGCATAAAAATGGTTCAATATATGTGCCACCATTCAGTTGAAAAAATGTCGATCCAGTCGAAATTTGGGACCTCCCCCCCACCACCACCCCCACCACCACCCCATGCATATGACCCTAGCTACTGTACGTACGTCACCGCCCTTCAACTGCCCTTGATGCAAAGTCTACCAGTAATGGAACTTTATCAAAGATTTTTTTGAAAATCAAGGTAAATGACATCAACACTGTGACCAGAATCAAGAGAAATAGAAACATCCCCAAGTTATTAATTAGTAACACAAGATCTACTCGGTCACGGGTAGGCGAACCACTGTTTTGTGAAAACACTGGCGAAACAGTGACCGGCCAAGCTCAGATCCTTTTTATTTACTTATTTATTTATTTATTTATTTATTTATTTATTTATTCATTCATTCATTCATTCATTCATTCATTCATTCATTCATTCATTCATTCATTCATTTCTTTCTTTATTTATTTCTTTCTTTGTTTGTTTGTTTATTTTGAAAATTGGAGTAACATTAGTTTCCCGTCAGTCAAAAGGTACAATGTGTCAACTTTGGAGTTGTTCTGTGTGTATTTCATTGTAGCAGAAATTGAGTGCTAAATCTGAAATAAAGGTAGTAATCGGACCAAATTAATGGAACTTTTGAGCACAGAAATTAAAGAAAGGGATTGTTAAGTATCATTTAAGGAAATTGGACGTTAAAAATGTGGAAGCGCTTTCACCTATGCCCTTGCTATGTTGTCTTGTGTACATACTTGAGAATCCTTATCCTGATTTTGGGCAAGAAACAGTCTGTCGACGGGAGAAAGTCTGTTGGGAATGTTTGGCCGTATAAGGATAACTCTTTGTTGCTTAATCATCATATGACTATATGGATCATCTTTCACATCATTTTATCACACATTCTAAGCGAATAATAATTGCTAGTTAGGTTTATTAAACCTAGGCTTAGGAAGAGTTCTCAGCGTTCGTTACGCAACCCTGGATTAGGAGCAGCACACTAACTGTGCAGTGTGTGTTAACTGTTATTGTGTGTGTGTGTGTAAATTATTGCCTATTGGAATATTACACAAGTTTTGTCGGTTATGCGCTAGGCTATCCATTTCTTCATAAACCCTTTTCCAAATAGCAATTACAAAGGATTGTGGGATTGAGTTTTGGTACATGTTGTTTTTGGCTACAGTAAAATGCCATTGACAAGAACGTTGCACACCAAAAGTCGGTCCCACAATCCTTTGTAATCGCTATTTGGAAAAGGGTCTATTGGCCAGGCTCCAGATTGCATAGTTTGTTAATTGCGCGCGGAATGTAATTGAAAAGTTCGACCTTGCGCGCCAATGCCGCTACAAACTGAATACACACAATACATTTACCTATATGTGTACGTTTATACATATACGCATATGTATACTATATTTATGTATACTACATACTATATGTACGTATACTGTACGTACGTACGCTATACTTATACATATCATCTACTGCCAAAATTTATGTACATTTTCCTATTTGGCAGGAAATAATCATACTTTGTGTGGTACTCAGTGGGAATTAAGTGGAGGCACATTACAACACAAAATTGCATGGCTGCCGTGTGTGTATT
The DNA here is from genome assembly GCA_029531755.1 of Holothuria leucospilota. NCBI lineage: Eukaryota > Metazoa > Echinodermata > Holothuroidea > Aspidochirotida > Holothuriidae > Holothuria > Holothuria leucospilota. The sequence goes on along the minus strand of CM055967.1, from coordinate 58,823,495 downwards.
GGATATGGCTAGTTTGCATTGCACAGTACGCCGACAGACCGAGGTACTGTAACCGTTTTGCCACCGCTATGCCGGGATGGAGTCTTGCTCTGCGCGCCGCACACCAAACTGAATTATTGCGCGCCAAATTCGTGGTAAAATCAGTATGTAAATTGAAAATGCGCGCGGAACTTCTTCCGCGCGACTGACAAATTATGCAGTCTGGGCCAGGCTAGTGTTATATAGTTGGGCCAATCGCTCCTTGCGAAGGCTTAGGTAGGGGATGGTAAGCAAAGCATTACGGAGAAAGTCCAGAAAGATGACAGGAACCACTTGTCTACAGTTCACTTGGTTTATTCAAAGTCAGAGAGAAATCTTCCAGTTTCTCTGACCGGTCAAAGAGATTCAAAAATTTAACTCCATGTTATGCTGACTAATTCTACACGTTGAATACCAAACGGATTTAACTAACTGCGTTACATGTTGTTAAGCTTCAAAGTCCTTCACTACTGTCATCAAGGAGTTGCTATCTTTACAAACTAAGTTTCCTTTCCTTTAAATTTGTTACCAAAGTCCAAGAACTAACAAGTAAGAAAAGAATAGCTGGTAAAAGCCCAGCAGGCGTAGCCCAGCGGCAAAGGCCGCAGGACTGTACGTGTTAATTTGATCCTCTCTTTCTGAATATTAGTTCTACTCTGTTTACTAGATTTGGGGTTTTCACCTCTGTTGACCTCATATGACCTTTGACCACCGCCGAAAGCAATCGCGATCTTTCTCACGGTATAATAATTCTTTGTTCTAAGTATGGAAATTATCCACCATTACTATCTTGAGATATTGTGTTTACAAGGAAGCATAGGGTGCATAAGATGGTGGGTTGGGGTTTGGGGAAAGCATATGATGGTGTGTGGGGTGGGGGTATGGGAGGTTTTCTTCCTTCTTTTAGATTTCTTTGTTAACAACTTTGTTTATTCTCGTTGGGAGTGCTTTTGATTTTCAAGGCCGTAAGGGTTTCTAAAAGTACTTCTGTTAACTACAGTGGTCTTATCAATTTGTAATTGACAACTGTATATATCTGTCATTATATTTATATATTGCTGTGATAAAATAAATAAATGAAATGAAAGTCAAGCGTCATAGATTTCTTTTATCTTCAGCAAGGAATTACAAAGTAACGGTTATTTTTCGAATACTCTTCTTCCGAACCCACCATTTTCTCAAATTCTTATTGCAGAAATATACTTACTTTCAGTGTTGCGAAACTATGCCGACTGCTACTCTACAGTAACTTCTTTTTGCAGTTGAAGATCGACGTATTATCGAACAATTTCAGACAGCAAGACCGCTTTATTCAAAATATTAAACTGGTCGTCAGAGAGACTGCCCGTTCAACAGTGTATTTCTACCGACAATCAAAAAATGTTGTGTTATAGCCCGTTAAAGGAATTATTCAACGAGACACTATCCATTCCATAAGGTTTGTCTAGTCCCGACTCCTGCAAAGACACTCCCAATGTAGGCTTCTGTTCTAGATTTTGTGCACTGTCAGGCTTACATATAGTCAAATACCACGGTAACAGGCTAATGTAAACAACCACGCGTAAGCCTGTATTATGACATCACATCGAAAGGTCCTGTTTGGTTTCCGAAACAAGTGACATGACTACACTAGTTGCCTAACTGTGTTATATTATAGCCCTAAATTCTACGAACTGTAGAAATGCTGTGTAGTGAACCGTTCCCACTCGAGTAGAAGCTCTTTCAAACTGAACTAGTACGCATGCTAACAATGCACATACCTTTGTATTTTAAGTTCAAAATAATTTGTAGTACAGAGCAGTGCTGTAGTACTCGAGATCGGTCTCGAGTCACGATTTTAAGGACTCGGACTCGTGACTCGGTCTCGTATAGTCCGGACTCGTGACTCGGCTCTAAATTTCCCGAAACCGGGCTCGAGACTGGCAGAATTTGGGAATCACTTTTATGCAATTAATCTGTCGTCACATAGCTTTACCTTGTCCTGTGCAGTTTCTATACAACACACGGTATTTACGTCTTTGCTTTATCCGCTGTATAGGGTAGATGATGTTATAAATAGTCCTACGATACAAACGTACATGGGGGTCCTTAATTATTTTCGCTGGTGGACACCCACCTGAAGTTAGCAGAATATTCTGCTAGCAGCATATTTTCCCTGAAGTTAGCAGGATATTCTGTTAGCAGGAAATTTTGCCAGCAGCATATTTTACCATAGTGATATAGTATATAGTGTTGGGTGTTGCTCTTTCTTTAGAACTGTCCGTGGAATGCGTAGGCGGGAAGTGCGATAGGGGGTTTTCCGAAAGACCTGGTAAGGGGAAGCGGTTAACAGGGAGAGGGGAATGGGGGAGGGACGTTTGTCTCAAATTTAATAAAAATAGCAAACGTAAATGTCCGAAAATGGCAAATTTTCTGCCGTTTTCTCTTCCAAGCTACGTGAGACAATTTCAGGGAAGGAAGCGGCATCCAACCCTACTTGACCTTGAGAGGAAGGTCGAATATGAAATAAGTACTGTAGGTAACAGTTTAATACTTTCTAAACGCGTTAAACGCGTTGTGAAATATTATTCGCAGAGGCTATAAGTTCGACCCTTCATAGTTGGGTCCCCGACGGTATACCAACCGCTATCTGACACAAACGTCCTACTGGCAAGAATATGGGCCCAAAGATGACCCTGTTGATCATTTCACTTTTAAATATTTTTATTGCAACAAAAAAGGAGACATGATGAAACCATGGATCCCCCTTTATAGTCGGGACTTGGGGAAATCATTTGAGGGTCATCAATTTTGGAAAACGGATCCACTGAAACGGTTAGGGTTCAATAATACGAAAACAGTTGACCTTACAGGAAAAGTCGAATGCATCATACATCCCCTTTAACATTCAGGCTTTGAGGACATCATTTGAGTTTCGCCAATTTCGGAATACTTGGCAGTAGGTCCACTCTAAAGGTTACGGTCCAATAATACGAGAGGGGCTGACTTTGAAGGGAAAGTCGAATAGTGAAAACTTCTAGCATTATATTAGTTAATATATTAGTTAATATTCGCGTTTTTGTGGAATATTATTCGCAAAGGCAATAGGTTTGGCCCTCCATAGTGGGGTCCCTGACGGCAGCAACGGAGATAACGTAATATTTATTCAAAGCGGCTTGAAAAGACGTATCACCCACATTATACCGCTATCTGACACAAACGTTCCACTGGCGAGAATATGGTCCCAAAAACGGCCCGTTTCAGCACGTCACTTTTAGATCTTTTAATTGCAGCAAAATAGCAGAGATGCTTAAATCATGGATCCCCTTTAACATTCGGGCTTTGAGGACATCATTTGAGTTTCGCCAATTTCGAAATACTTGGCAGTGGGCCCAATCTAACGGTTTGGGTCCAGAAATGTGAGAATGGTTGATTTTGAAGGGAACGTCGAATAGTGAAAACTTGTAGCAATATATTCCTTAATATTCGCGTTTTTGTGGAATATTATTTGCAAAGGCCATAGGTTTGACCCTTCATGATCGGGTCCCTGACGGCAGCAACGGAGATAATGTAATATTTATTCAAAGCGGCTTCACAAGACATGTCACCCACATTATACAGCTATCTGACACAAACGTTCCACTGGCGAGAATATGGTCCCAAAAATGGCCCGTGTCAGCACTTCACTACTCAATCTTTTGACTGTAACACAATAGCACAGATGATTGAATCATGCATCCCCTTTAACGTTCCGGCTTTGAGGGCATCATTTGGGTTTCGCCAATTTCGGAATACTTGGCAGTGGGTCCACTGCAACGGTTTGGGTCCAATAATACGAGAAGGGTTCACTTTGGAGGGAAAGTCGAAAAATGAAAACTTCTAGCAATATATTTCTTACTATTCGCCTTTTCTGTGGTATATTATTCGCAAAGGAAACATTTTTGGCCCTTCTTAGTTGGGTCACTGACGGCAGCAACGGAGGTAACGTAATATTTGTTCGAAGCGGCGTGAGAAGACCTATCACCCACATTATACCGCTATCTGACACAAACATTCACCTGGCGAGAATATGGTCCCACAAATGGCCCGTGTCAGCACTTCACTTTTAAATCTTTTGACTGTAACACAATAGCAAAGATGAGCAAATCATGCATCCCCTTTAACATTCAGGCTTTGAGAGCATCATTTGAGTTTCGCCAATTTCGGAATACTTGGCAGTGGGTCCACTCTAACGGTTAGGGTCCAATAATACGAGAGGGGCTGACTTTGAAGGGAAAGTCGAGTAGTAAAAACTTGTAGCATTCTATTCCTTAATATTCGCGTTTTTGTGGATTCGCAAAGGCCATACGTTTGGCCCTTCATAGTTGGGTACCTGACGGCAGCAACCGAGGTAACGTAATATTTATTCAAAGCGGCTTGACAAGACGTATCAATCACATTATACCGCTATCTGACACAAACGATCTAGTGACGAGAACATGGTCCCAAAAATGGCCCGTTTCAGCACTTCACTTTTAGATCTTTCAATTGCAACAAAATAGTAGAGATGATTAAATCATGCAACCCCTTTAACATTCGGGCTTTGTGGACATCATTTGAGTTTCGCCAATTTCGGAATACTTGGCAGTTGGCCCACTCTAACGGTTAGGGTCCAATAATACGAGAGGGGTTGACTTTGAAGGGAAAGTCGAATAGTGAAAACTTGTAGCATTATATTCCTTAATATTCGCGTTTTTTGTGGAATATTATTTGCAAAGGCCATAGGTTTCGTCCGTCATAGTCGGTTCCCTGACGGCGGCAACGGAGATAACGTAATATTTATTCAAAGTGGCTTGACAAGACGTATCACCCACATTATACCGCTATCTGACACAAACGTACTTCTGACGAGAATATGGTCCCAAAAATGGCCCGTGTCAGCACTTCACTTTTAAATCTTTTGACTTCAACACAATAGCAGAGATGATTGAATCATGCATCCCCTTTAACATTCGAGCTTTGAGGACATCATTTGAGTTTCGCCAATTTCGGAATACCTGGTAGTGGGTCCACTCTAACGGTCTGCCTCCAATAATACGACAAGGGCTGACTTTGAAGGGAAAGTCGAATAGTGAAAACTTGTAGCATTATATTCCTTACTATTCGCGTTTTTGTGGAAAATCATTTGCAAAGGCCATATGTTTGGCCCTTCATAGTTGGGTCCTGGACGGCAGCAACCGAGATAACGTAATATTTATTCAAAGCGGCTTGACAAGACGTATCACCCACATTATACCGCTATCTGACACAAACGTTCCACTGGCGAGAATATTGTCCCAAAAATGGCCCGTGTCAGCACTTCACTACTCAATCTTTTGACTGTAACACAATAGTAGAGATGATTAAATCATGCATCCCCTTTAACATTCGGGCTTTGAGGACATCATTTCAGTTTCGCCAATTTCGGAATACTTGGCAGTGGGTCCACCCTAACGGTTAGTTTCCAATAATACGAGAGGGACTGACTTTGAAGGGAAAGTCGAATAGTGAAAACTTGTATCATTATATTCCTTAATATTCGCGTTTTTGTGGAATATTATTCGCAAAGGCTATTAGTTTGGCCCTTCATAGTTGGGTCCCTTGACGGCAGCAACCGAGATAACGTAATATTTTTTCAAAGCGGCTTGACAAGACGTATCACCCACATTATACCGCTATCTGACACAAACGTTCCACTGGCGAGAATATGGTCCCAAAAATGGCCCGTGTCAGCACTTCACTTTTAAATCTTTTGACTGTAACACAATAGCAGAGATGATTAAATCATGCATCCGCTTTAACATTCGGGGTTTGAGGACATCATTTGAGTTTCGCCAATTTCGGAATACTTGGTAGTGGGCCCACTCTTGCGGTTAGTTTCCAATAATACGAGAGGGGCTGACTTTGAAGGGAAAGTCGAATAGTGGAAACTTAAAGCATTATATTCCTTAATATTCGCGTTTTATGTGGAATATTATTCGCAACGGCCATATGTTTGGCCCTTCATAGTTGGGTCCCTGACGGCAGCAACCGAGATAACGTAATATTTATTCAAAGCGGCTTGACAAGACGTATCACCCACATTATACCGCTATCTGACACAAACGTTTCACTGGCGAGAATATGGTCCCAAAAATGGCCCGTGTCAGCACTTCACTTTTAAATCTTTTGACTGTAACACAATAGCAAGATGATTAAATCATGCATCCCCTTTAATATTCGGGCTTTGAGGACATCATTTGAGTTTCGCCTATTTCGGAATACTTGGCAGTGGGTCCACTCTTGCGGTTAGTTTCCAATAATACGAGAGGGGTGACTTTGAAGGGAAAGTCGAATAGTGGAAACTTGAAGCATTATATTCCTTAATATTCGCGTTTTTGTGGAATATTATTCGCAACGGCCATGTTTGGCCCTTCATAGTTGGGTCCCTGACGGCAGCAACCGAGATAACGTAATATTTATTCAAAGCGGCTTGACAAGACGTATCACCCACATTATACCGCTATCTGACACAAACGTTCCACTGGCGAGAATATTGTCCCAAAAATGGCCCTTGTCAGCACTTCATTTTTAAATCTTTTGACTGTAACACAATAGCAGAGATGATTGAATCATGCATCCCTTTTAACATTCGGGCTTTGAGGACGTCATTTGAGTTTCGCCAATTTCGGAATACTTGGCAGTGGGCCCACTCTAACGGTTAGGGTCCAATAATACGAGAGGGGCTGACTTTGAAGGGAAAGTCGAATAGTGAAAACTTGTAGCAATATTCGCGTTTTTGTGGAATATTATTCGCCAAGGTAATAGGTTTAGTCCTTCATAGTCGGGTCCCTGACGGCAGCAACCAAGATAACGTAATATTTATTCAAAGCGGCTTGACAAGCCGTATGACCCACATTATACCGCTGTCTGACACAAACGATCTAGTGGCGAGAAAATGGGCCCAAAAATCGTCAGCTTCAGCACTTTACTCTTAGATCCTTTAATTGCAACACAATAGCAGAGATGATTAAGTTATGCATCCCCTTTAACATTCGGGCTTTGAGGACATCATTTGAGTTTCGCCAATTTCGGAATACTTGGCAGTGGGTCCACTCTAACGGTTAGGGTCCAATAATTCGAAAAGGGTTGACTTTGAAGGGAAAGTCGAATAGCGGTGCCTTGCTGTTGCCCTGATTTACATCCTGATGAGCCCCGTCAAGGCTAGTTACTTGAGAAAAGTAGCAATTAGTAAGTAAAATGTTGTAAGATTTATTGAAAATGAATGTTGTACATGGATTAGATGACAAATAAGAAACCGCCATAATACCTCAACATTCGAATGAGTTGAGAAGGAAACCGTTCAGGCGACACCATAATAAAGTTAGAGTCTTAAAACGGCTCATGTGCTTTTTGTTTTCCTCTTTTTGGTTTCTCGACAGGAAAAACTTTGGAGCCGCTCTTGCGACCCTGCAAAAACATGAGAGGGACCACGTTTTGCAGAGTCGAAAATGACTACAGTACAGTAAAGTTAGCAACTACTATCAGTACGGATCAGTAATCAACATTTCTCCATAATTCGTTTCCTGTGAAGCCGACTACATAGTTGTACCGTAACCTTACAGCAGGCGTCTCTTTTGGACACATGTTCTTACAAGGCCAGCTAATGTACATACTGGAGTAACACATACAAATTGCGAAGTCTGAAATGATTATCAACTAGGTTGTCATTATTTCTGTGTGGATTTATTCCTTTCAATATGACAAATCTATATACCAAATATGAAAAGTGTCTGTCATTCCTATCTTGAGATATCGTGATTACGAGCTTTTCAGCTTTTTACCTCTGGTGACCTTACATGACCTTTGACCACCACCAAAAACAATAGGGTTCTTCCTCTTACCATGACAAATCTATATACCAAATATGAAAAGTGTCGGTCATTGCTATCTCGAGATATCGTGTTTACAAGCTAGGCGTCACATACACACACATACACCCACCCACCCATACTCACCCTCGCTTCCTTAGCGGTACGCGGGAAATGTACTGGTAAGGAATTCGCGGAATTTCCCCATTAGCCTGGCTGACCTCCAACTAACCCAGCAGACGTACGTGTCTGGAGGGCGGGCTGCTTGCCAAGGCAGGCACGTGCAGCCGCGCGAGACTTCTCATTGCAGCGACGGAATTTTCGGGCAGCTACGCCAGTTTCGAGCACCGCGTGAGCTAGGAAAGACGTGCGAGAGCGGAGCCCTCGCCGGCTGCACCGTGTCCTGTTAAGGACATGTTGCTGAGTGCACCTATAGCCACAGGATCGCTCACACACCGCGGGTGCATACATACACACACACACACATACCTGTTCAGGGTGCCTACTGGGGATACTGGATTTTTAAAGGTGAAGTGGGGATACACTTACTGGGGGCGCTAGAGCCAAAACGTCATTGGAATTACAATGGCTACGTCATAGCTGTAGATATCCCGTGTTGAAATAACTCAATTTATGCTTCTATCTACTTGGACCGCCAGCTATGGAAATGGGGAGCATACTGTATTTCACACACTGCAAAAGTTAGGGAACTGGGGATAATTACTCTCTATTGAAATATCCCCAGTTCACCTGATCAGCGCATGGTCGTGTGTGAAAAAGGGGCGTGTTTTCTACTCACAGAAACCGGGGATAATTTCACAAGAGAGTGTATGGCATTTAATCAAAGCTAAAATTACACAGATTTTACACACGAACGTGCGCTGAGCAGGTGAACTGTGGAACTTGCTTGAAACTGTATGATAAGCAGAGGGCGTACTACTTTGACTCCCAAAGGCACATTTGAAGTGATACTAAAATCAGGGACATCCCCGATTTTCATCATGTCCCCAGTTCACATCTCAAGGACCGGTGCGTGTCCCCAATAGGCGCCCATTACAGATGCACACACCCACACACACGACATCACCATCACATACAGGGTAGATTCCTTGCCTGCCTTCGGCAAGGAGTCAAAAACATGAATGTGCCCTTTTTACGTTGGACCCCCCTCAGAAAAGACCCTAGATCCGCCCCCTGCTTACATCACAATGTCTACTGCTATTGCATTAATTACAACCACCATGCCCTGTACTGAGCAACACACTATTTAATGCACATATCACATTTCAATCATATCACTACATAATACTCTCACCCGTTTACTCCGCTTCAGAACAGGCATGTCAATTATGCAAAGATCACACAGTGCACTACGCACTTTTCTGCCCTGTAACCAGGCCGAAACTTAAACAAGAAAACCAGATTGGAAGATATAATTGAAGGTATAGGTAGAGATCAAAACGTTAATGTCGTGATGGTGTGATTATACCGAGACGTGATTTCAGAAGAAAAGTACAGACTTGATACATTAGAAACGAAAGTAGTTGGAAGAATTGATGTAAGCTAGTTCAAAGTCAGCCTATAGGGCCTACTTTCTTGTTTAAGTGCATGTTTCTTTTTTTTTTTCTTCTTTTTTCTCTCTTTAGGCCTGCACGTGTCAGCCGAGTTTAGTGTTGATAACTGCGGGTCTAGCTCGAAAATCGTGAAAATTGTCTTATTGTAATAATTTACCAAACATTTTCTGCCGAAGAGTAAACCGACATGCACATGGGCATAAAAGCGGAGCCTGGGGGCTGCAGCTCCCACCCCCATTCGTTCAGAAAATTTGCTCTCTTCAAGCAAAGTATATGCTATTTTGGGGGGAAACATGCTTTAAATTTTCGGGCACAGATGCTGCAGTGCCCCCAATCAGGAGTTAGTCTAGTGCGCTTATGAAGATGCACATGCAGGGATAGGAATGCAGGAATGAAACGGGTGTGTAAAATGTTAGTTTGTCCCCTGAGTGCAACTACCTCCAGAGTGGATCACCCCTGGACTAGCTACTTCAAAGAATATTATCCTCCGATGATCTATTTCTGAGCAGATTTCCCCATCTTCGGAGTCTTTCCAAGTGTTGACTTAATTTTAAACTAATACAAGACTCTACCGTGCACAACAAGCAAAACGCTGAGCATAGTAAGAAGAATATCCATTCAATCAGTATAATGTCAACTTTGAACAAAAATGATCAAATCAATTTTTACCTTCTGTCTTAGTTATTAAAACTAAATAAACAAAACGGATGATTACATTATTTAGAAAAATTCTAAACGTCGATGATGATAAAAGATATAGTATGGGCAATCCTAGTGATAGGTTCAATAAGAAGCGTAGTTTGATCAAGACTAAAAATCTCATGAAAGTAAGTCAAATTAAATGTGTGCTCTATACATTTCACTAGATAACAACAAAAAACGTTCGCGGCGCAGGCAACATATATTAAAGTCTAAAGATAAAGTATTTGCTAACCGATATTTAATGTTATCTGCTAGTGACATTGATCAAAGGAGTGCAGACATTTGGAAATCATAGAATGTTCAATTGAGAAGATATGAGAGACGTGTTAAAGGCCAAAGTGAAGCATCACTTCTTTACCAAATGACCTGGAAGGAGAGGATGGGGGGGGGGGGGGTGTTGTCTAACCCAAGGCAAGATGCTTTTGTTTGGATGCCTTGAATTGAAAGACTTTTCATTAGAAATTTAGCCAACTATAAAAAATTCACTTTTAGTCTGGCAAGTACAAAAGCTGAGGTAATACGTTTCGATTTTATTTTCTAATAACACCTTTTTCACAAATAATTACAACTTCGACTGTCGTCACTTATAAGACTCTAAAACAGGTCCCCACATTCATTCTTTCTGACAGTAAATTGTCAAACAACATGCGCCCTGTATTCCTGCACTCACGCTACACTGAATGGAATCAGGAAATTAAGTTACATGGATGAATTTCATCGATCGTTCGACGATGCTACGAAAATTTTTTGCCAGTTGGCAAGCCGACTCGTACACACAACTAACTTCAATTAATAAAGTTGCAGCCTGGATTAACTGTATCTTGCTGTTGTCTCTCTCTCTCTTTTAGTAATCCCCAGTTTTACACCTCTTTCACAGGCGTAGGAAGAGGGAGCTTATTTCCCACCCTAAATGTCGATGGCGTGGCTAAAGAAAAGGTCCGCCCTCTTACTTTTCAAGAACGAAAATCCTGTATTTGATCCCTCTGTAAAATTGACCACTTTTTCAATGAAATATCGAGTTTCTCAGTAAATTTACTTCCCAAACTACACAAATTGCAACATGAAATCCAATGCATCCATGGACCTTCAAATCTTCATTTCTTTTCCAAAGAGGGAAGTGGTCTTTTAAGTATGCTACAATGCCATTTGAAGATAGTTAAATGATTCATTGCTATGAACGCAACTTTATAATTACCCATCGCTTCAGTGGTTTCTCGAACAGGGGCTCCACGGTGTGCTCCAAAACCCCACGTTCGTATAGACACATACTCCGCTCTTTCAATGTCCGTGTCGGCATGTCCTGTGATAAAATTGTGCCTTTTATAATGCCCCTACCCACACTTTACTAAGTCTTGCGACTTCACGGTCGAAAACACAAACTATCGGCGGATTACGGGCTAGTTATTTCACAAATGTTGACTCTTCGCGTACGGAGATCCTCTACCGGTCTACTACTTTTGTTAAACTCATCTACTGTATGGAAAATATAGCATGCTCAACAGGAAGGGAATTAATTAGACTTGGCCAAGTCTCTCGTGAGTGTTCTCGTTCTGCTAGTACCTACAGCTCACCATATTTACCTTGGGTTTAATACGCCCTCTATCGGCTGCTTATTTGTATTGCTTCTCAACGAGAGACTTGGGACACTTGGTTTCTGTGACGTCATAATTTTAATGTTATTTCTTTATTTTATTCATCCACAATTAAGAATGAATAATATGTAGTAGCCTGTCAACTTTTAGTCCAATCAAAATCCGTAAATTGAACGTATGTGAATAAACAACACATGAATAAACATATATGAAGTTTATATCACGTGATTAATTGCTGCAGGGTGTACGACACTGCCGATAGCGAAAACTCATCAATGTTAGCCGTAAGAATTGATCAATATGACGGTTTTTGCAACTGGAAATTTCACGGGACAGGATTCACGAGGGGCGAAACCGTGCCATGATTTGATTTTCATAAAAGAAAGACAAAATCGTTGGTTCAGCGACTTAATTTGAAGAATGTTTTGCTTCGAAATCGGTATCGATAGCGGTCTGATTCTCAGGCGTTCGGAGCGTTATACGCAAATACATATACAGCTCTGTGTACAAGCAAGGTAGGACACTTTGGATCCTAGGCATCTCGGCACTCGCTATTATCTGCGTAGCCATCCATACGGTCTCTCTCACAAAACGCATAATGTAAGGAAAAGGACAGTAGAAGAAGGCAAGTCCACTTTGCAGATGTAACCTTCGTCACTCGCAAATCACCACGAACGCCATTGCTGTGAATCGCGAGTGCGGGAGCCTGGCTGGGATTCGAAGTGGCCTACTACCTTGTTCGTATACTTATAGGCCAATATGTATCAGCTTTATCATCTTGCTAGCTCAATGTGCCCTCAAGCGGGTAATGACTAAGACTTTATATTAGACCAATTGTAGTTAAAATCACTCATACATGCCAGGCAATGCTATAGTAGCTTTGCTTGTTCCTCTTGGAGTTGTCTTGTGAGAACAATATAGCAGCAAACCTGAGCTTGGAAAACCACAAATTAACAAAGTAGTTTGGGAATTAGCATGTTTCCAATGTAACCAACATTCTGAATTGGTGGACTATGGGAGAGGTCTAAGGGAAGAGGGTGTCCCCCTGCCCTTTGGAAAAGTTTTTCATTTTAAGAGGTACGTACCCTATATAACAAATGGTGCAATATTTGACACAAATTTTTCTTGCAAAAGAGTGAGCAGTACAATTTGACTGATTCTTTGCAGAACTGAATCAAGGTGATATAGCCTAGGCCTATTTGAAATAAATACCTGCATCGGCAGAAATTGCTCTTCATATTTTTTTATGTGACAGTTCTTTGCATTTATTATAGGCAACATTTGTCATTGATACAAATATACCAGTTTGCTAAATCACTGGTGAAGTTAAATAAATTTTAGGCCTATCGTAATCCACAAATTCCAGCTAAGAGCATGACTATAAGAGTCAGGATTGAAGGACTATTTGAAGGGCCTTTTTGAGAGGCATTAGGCTTCTACATGAAAGTGGGATACCCACTAGACTAAACTTTCACTTGCAAGGTTCACTAGACAAAGGATGGACCTAAAATCTTCTTTGGCCCAGCTGGTGGTAAGGTTAGGATTCCACTGAGGTAAAAAAATTATAGGCTAAGGACTAGCCTCAGGTAAGATTAGGGTTTGGGTAAGGGATTGGTTATGTTTAGGATTATGGTTATGTTTAGGATTATTAAAGGGGAATTTTCATGATCCCAGACAGTTCCAATTCTCCCAACTATGCATGATCTTCTAGCTCCTCCCATAACTGTATGAAGCTCTTCCTTGGGCAGGAATAAACCTGTTTTATTGCTTAAGGCCATGTCCTGGTGAGCATACAAGGCTATAAAATGTAATAAAAGTACTCTCTCTGCCTTGTGTTGAATGTGAGCTACTCTGCATCTTTCAAATTTTCAAACTTTGATGTCAATCAAAGAGCAGTCACCAACTGAGAATTTTGATATACATACACTAAAAATATACTTTGGGGTGATGACTGTCTGTCTTTAAGTTTACAGTAGAGTTAATATCTTTGGTCTACTCTAGTGAAACATTGATATAGTACTGAACCTGTCATCTACTACTCATGCCTTGCAGCCCATGAAAGCTTGTCTATGGCTTGTGCGTGTAGACATTATATCAACCTGAAGGCGTATGTTGCCTTTCCAAGTCATATAGACTGTGCCCCCAAAGTGCTGAGCCCATTGCAGTATTTACCAAATGCAAAACAGTTCGTACAGGGATTGGTTTAATTATCAGCTAGAGATGGTATTAAAGCGTCTGATACACCCAGTGAAAATTTAAGATGACTAGCACTATTTAATATGCCCTTGTAGTGGACTTACAGCCTTACAAGTGGACCAAATACATGTTTTGCAATGTCATTTAAAGATAATGCAATCATTTAGTTGAAATAACATAAGAGAATACAGGTTTCAGTAGACTCAGGTCACATTGCTAAAGGGGAGGGATCCTAATTTGAAAGTAGTGGACCAAAGCCTTAACCATGGTACTGTGCAACCATTCAGTTGTTTTAGGCAGCACACCTAGTGCAACATTACCTGAAAATTGATTTCAGGATAGTTGATGTACATAGCTAGGTGGGTACAAAATGAGTTAAATTTTGTATCAGTTTAGATCCAAGAGATTACAAACCTGAAAATTTTCTATTATAGGACATCCCCTTATTCAGGAAGCCTTCTCTTGAATCCTTGACTCAAGATCCCTGCTAATTTAAGACAAGAAGGATAAGGAAATTGGTAACTGCCACCCTCCCTCATTTCCATCCCACTTTCAGGATTTATTACCTGTATCTACAAAACGTTGACTTAATTGTTCTATCAGGCATTAAAATCTGCAAATAAAAATTCAGTTTATACAACAACAGATGACTGAGCTCAAAGACATAGTACTCCTGACCCCCAAAGTTTGAGATTTAGAGGCACTGCAATCTTGCTTCAGACAGTAAAAATTACCCCTACTAAATTTTCTTCTAGCCTCTCCTCCAAATGAACAAAAACACCTGTCTATTACAGCTCCCATACAAAGTTATGGTACATTTCTCTGAGTTAAAATTGTTTAAAGCCACATCCATGCAGTACTGTGAGTGAGCTGAGCTTAATTGGGAACACAGCTGACTACTCAAGTCATTATTGACCAACAACAGTGAAGCTAGTGTTTCAACTAATGTCAATCAAAGAGCAGTCACTAAACGCACTTAGAGGTATGGTCATATCCCTAAATATGTTTGAGGTGATCCTATAGCCCCTTTTTCATTGGGTTGTTCTTCTCATGGGTGCTATTTAACTCTTTTTCAGTTAAGCAGAAAATACAGCCAGAGACTTGAAAAGATTCTTTCTTTGAAAGTGGATTTCAGATTCAGTGTTGATTTATGTCAAATTTTTAGATTAAGACATTGGTGTGGGTAAGGAGGTAGAAGGAAGGGTAGAGGGAAAATGTACACACTTTTTGCATGAGTGTTATAGTAAGTGTTATAATTCTTGTAATTCTTATAATTATCATGATTCCTAATAAGGCAATGGCCTACTGCGTGTACTGTAAAATGACTAGTGGGAACTTGGCTCGCACTAACCATCAAAAAAGTTTTTGTTTAATTCCAGTCTTGTGAAGAGAAATTAATTGAGCAAACTGTGATTTCTCAATAAACCCAGAGATCAATACTGTAAACCCAGAGATCAATACTGTCAAAACTGTTCCCTTCATTCGGTTCAAATGTTCATTATACCTTAGGCCCACATTCATGCAGGGGGCTGCCATTTAAGTTGCAGCATCCTGATTTAAGAGCCGTATTAGGAGGGCAACATCTCATAGCAAAGTAAAGTCCTATTCTCCTTCACCCCAAGGAGATTATGTGGTAGTCTACTAGTGTTAGTGCCTGGAATTCTTGATTCAAGGGCTGTGGGTCCCTTTAAACCATGGTTACTACAGTGTGTGATTAAGTAAAACAGTTACGGACTTCCTCAGTATAACCACCTGGATATGGGTACTAGCTTCAGCTATGGATTTATCCAGTGATACCCCAATAATGTCCCATTCTGAGGGATTGTTACACTCTTAATCTGCTAGACTACTTCATGTCATCATCATGGAAACCAGGTTGAAGCAACAGCATACATGAGCTCTATAGTAAGATTCCTTCTCTGAGAAGATTGAATGTAACCAAATAATTCAACTCAGCTCATTGTCATTTACCTCTTTTCAGACACCCTCCCCCACCAACACCAATTGCTTCTGTTAGAAGGAAACCTGTGGGCCAGCAATGCAACCTTGCCTCCACAAAGTCATTATTATAGAAATACTTGCTCTACTGCAAATGGTTTTAACTGTTTTCTGAAATAAATGAAAAAATACCACACTAAGCATGAAAACTTGAGTACCCAAATTCCCAAAGATCAACATTCCACAACTAAAACAATGAGACTTTCCTTGTCCTTTTTCAACAAAGCAACAAAGCTCTAGAATTTTTTTAAGCCCTACACACACATGCTATGCTACAGTAGGATATTACTGAAACTGAACATATTCTTTGATTAATGTACTTGTAGTTTGATTCAAGAAAAAATACTTGAGAAGCAACACATTGTGCTCACTTAATGCTTAAAGATTGAATACAATGTGACTGATATATTGAAATATCTTCCATAATGAAATATAGTATCACATTATGTGATATGAAAGAGTACTTGAATTTTGCTTTTGAGGAGGGAAAAGTGTGTTCAGTATTTCATAGAATTTGGTTTATAAGTAGGTTAGCTTGCTCCAAAAATGTAGAAATGAATCAGCTTTACTCACGTCACCTTATAGTTACATTTAAAATAAAGAATTCTAATTATCCTCCTAAATTTCAAGACACATAATTATTTACTGGATAATTACTCAAATGCTTGCTGTGATGGACATGACAGATTTGGTATTACCGTGTCCTTGCTGTAAGGGAGGTGTGGGAGGGTTGAGCCACTGGGAGAGTTGAGCCAGGCCTCCTCATGACTTGGCAGGGGGTGAAAATGCTGCCATTTGTTGGTACTGAATATTATTACCTCTATTCCCATGTAGGAGACACTTGATTTCTTTGCATCCTGTTACAGTTGTTCAAGAAAAACAATTTTTGGTCATCAAAAGTGAAGACCAGACAATCGGCTATGTAGATTTCTCTCACCTTTATGGTAGAGGATAAAACTGAAATATTAGTAGCATTATGTAGCTACTGCATTGCTAGCTTATGTTAAGAACTTTCAATATGATTGATGCAATCAGCTTGCCAAGCCATGGGGTTTGTTAAAAAATGTGGCATTGGTAAGAGTTGAGCCAGTGTGTTGGGAGAGAGTTGAGCCATGGCTCAACTCTCCCTTTAAGTGACAAAACTCTCCCAAAAGCATTTCTTTATGAATAATCCATATCTATGCATACATTTATACTACATATAATATACTTCAAAGGATATCATTATTGTAGCCTTTACTAAATACAAGCAGGGGGTGTTTCATATGTGTGCAAAGTGTGTGTGTGGCAAGGGGTGTCTGTAATAGATCACAAACTACTGTTTTATTTAGAATTTTCTTAAAAACTTTTTTTCATATGTCTAAGAAAATAGAATTTTTTTAATGGTAAAACAATCCATTAATTTTTTTCATTTTAAAAAGTGGTGTAAGTGCTACATTTGGCCATAACATTATGTGGGGTATCCCTTTAATATAGGCAATTAAAGGGGTGGAGGTTGTGATACAATTACACCTTTTTATGTTCAATGCTTTTTCAATATTTTTTTCAATACTTGCAAAGATAGAAACATGTTTGGGCACCCTCTTACCTATTGGAATACAAAAGGGACAGGACAAAAGAAGGTTTTTTTGTAGAGGTATCAGCTAGGGTGTTTCAGATTGATAAAACTACAATGTGTATCATTAGGCAAAGACAGTGTGAATGTCTGCTCCCATTACTGAACCACAAGTTTCGTCCACAATCAAACCTTACCATAATGTGACATTTGTTATGAGAAAATTATTACTACAAAATGGCTCAACTCTCCCAGCACAGTGGCTCAACTCTCCCCATACGCAGGGAGAGTTGAGCCATTTTGATTTTTTTATGTGACAGCGTGCCACGCCCAATCGATTGATGCTAAAGGGCTCATATAGGCACCATGCATGCCCCAATACACGTAGTCTGTATCATCATCCTTAAAAGGTGTTAACTTAGTTGACAGCAGCATCAAAGGCAAAAAATGGCTCAACTCTCCCACACCTCCCCTACATAAAAACAACTTCCATGTCAAATTTGCTCTAGAAGTAATAGCCTAACATACTAAGCTAACATACTGCATAATACCTTGTAGAGAATCTCACGTATGACCACCACAGTGCTCTCAATCCATGCAGCATCAAAGATAAAGATTCTGGTGTAAACTCAAGTCTCAACCTACGAAGAGGTCTTGCCAGGCAGTGTGAAGATTTGATATATCTTGGTACATGTATGTATACATGTACCCAAATTTTTAATACTCATGCATCAGGTCTTTCTCACTTTTGGGTCATGATGTAAAATAAAAATGGTCTTGAGAAGGCAAGCTTCAAACAAATTAGCTCAAGAAGATGCACTAATTGTTGCTAAGTTAGTTCAATTGCCTTCCCTGACACATATGACCAAGTACCATACATGTCAATTGTTATGTTTGCATCAGGATAAAGCATATGACCATGTACTGTTGAACTTCACAGTGTTTCTTTTGGTAGGAACTGAGGAGGTTTAACTGTACAGGTAACAGTTACAAGTCCATAGAAGTATAGTTGACTTCTGGAAAATGAAAATATGCAAGTTGTCAACTATTTAATTACAACAGATGCTTGAATTTACCTGTACCCTCCACTTCTCAGGGATTGGTAGGTGGAGGATGAAGGATAGGGAGCCAGTTCTCTGGCTCATATAGGCTAACACAGTTTGACTCAAAAATTTGTTTATATGGCCCTAAAATACACTGGCAGTGCTTGCTAAAACATCTGAGGTCAGAAGACTATTACAAATATGGATAACTCTTTTCAAAAAGATTTTTTTTTCTCAAATTCAGTCTACAGAACTACAATGACAGAGGCATTACTGACTCAGCAAGGCTTGAAAAACAATTTCCATAGGGGAAGCTGCTGTATTTCATATACTAATTTGCTCATATATACATACTGTACAGTACTGTATGGTACCGCAACATTAACATGTCTAAATGGCCTGCCTTGGCAATATACATTGCCTTAAAAAATCTGTCAAACAGTTCTCTGTTTCATTCACACTGGCTGGCACTAATAAGTTCTTTTAAGTTCACTATGTGGTACTGCCTTGGCAAATACTGCAGATACATTATATCCAAAGTAGAGCATGTGTGAAGTTACACAAGGTCACAAAGATTGGTTGTGAGTTAAATTGAAACTCTCCAACTTATATCAAACTTAAGACGTCTGGCATTTATTGTACCTTACACATTACTCTGACAGCTAAATTTAATAATTTTTTATTTGCCACATTTTAATTTACTTGGTGGCGGCTAATTTTGGGTGCCCCCCCCCCCCACAACCCAAGAAGAAAAAAGAAAGCAGTAAAGAAGGGCGTGAATACTTTCAGCCACCCTGAAGACATTCAAGGTGACTGCGATATGTGACTCTACAGTATACGTGTTGGCTACGGTACACACATAGCTATTATCATGTCAGGTCAGTCATGCAATCAAGTTCTGCCAAAAGAATTGTAAACATCATACATGCATAAAAGGCATGTATAAGGATCAAAAAGCCACCATAATACTGTAACTGAAGCTAAAAATACTTTGCCAAAGACACAGTACATGGTCTAAATTTAGTCATGAAATCATGACTTTTTTGAAGATCATGTGTTTCTCATTTAATTAAGGTCAGGAGATGTGATACATTTGTAAAGTTCCTCACATGGGCTATGATGGTGAAAGTGTAACAGAAATACAATGCACTCTCCAAACTTCAAGGTCTAGATAACCCTGGGCACTGTAGTACTCCTTGCACTATTCAAACTGGGCTACTACATTTACATAAGCTATAGAGGGATTTCATGTGATGTCACACCCGTTGGATTCCCAGGCTCTGAAGGGCAAAACACACGCAGTTAGCGTATTTACAGCTCATGCGCACGGCATAACCATAGATACTACTGTGACACAATGGACGCGTGCCTGTCAAAACAAAAAAGTCGCACGATCTTGTCCATCAAAATTGCATCTAGTTGGTTAAAGTCACTTGTATGAAATCCCTCTATAGGCCCAAACTCACAACTGCCTATTAGCTACATACCTTCACACTTTTCCAGTAATGAGGGATCCATGCAAAACAAAGGTTTCATAAAAGTAAATTGATAGGCCCAACATCAAAAAATAATTAACAGCCAGTAAATAAACATGCTCATGTTTTTCTTTTCTTCTATCACTTAGTCACTCGATCTTAGTTCTGTATTAAGAAATGCCTAGCCCCGTGATAATATGATATATATGCATACGGCCTATCATGTACGTCAGTTTAGTATGGTTCAAGCAGGGAGTTGCTACAGGCTACATGCTGAACCAACGTTGTTCACCTACAAGATTTAACTTTAATTAATTGTGGCTAGAATCATAACGCATAGTAACTATGTGCTAGCAAAGAAGAACATAGAGCATTCACTCTTCGATTATCTCACGGGTGCTACGGCTTGGCGGCTACTTTTGTATGGACGCACGAAACTTCACAAGTACCCGTTCTGCTAATCTTTGTTTACGTTTGGAGTAAGTACACGAACCGCTTAATGGTACCATTATGTATAGGGAAATGTATTGACACACGTTTCTCTAAAATGGATTACAAAGGTCTTATTTGTCATCAGAAATTATATTTGTGTAATTTTCAGAGTGTAAATTGGTTTTTTAATATTTATTTGAGTATAGTTACGGCAACCCAATTGGCAAAAATATGTCATATCAAATAATATTCTCTTTAATTGGACGATACTAATTTCCGCACATAAGGACTGTTTATTGGATTATGAGGTTGACACCCCCTCCTTATGAATAATGTAGGAGCTCATTAGTATGACGTCACAGAAACCAAGTGTCCCAAGTCTCTCGTTGAGAAGCAATACAAATAAGCAGCCGATAGAGGGCGTATTAAACCCAAGGTAAATATGGTGAGCTGTAGGTACTAGCAGAACGGGAACACTCACGAGAGACTTGGCCAAGTCTAGGAATTAATGGGACACGTAAGAAAAGGTAAGGTGTGCAGCAGCTCTTTACCCAGTGGGTAGTCCCTGGAGGAACATTTGGTTTTTCAGACCGGGGATGGGGGCCCAAGTTAAGATATTTGCTTTTGATGACTCGGGGGACTGATATCGGGTTTCATGAACTCCCATTTTTTTATCGTTTTTCATACAGACACAATTCAGGTGACCTCGCAAGGCTTGACCTATACCCTGAAGCAGTCAGTTACTATGCGTTTAAACATTTTATTGTTCTTCATACACCCAGTCAGATTTTTATTTATTTCTGATGACAGTACTAAATGCAACTCTCCTGACCATGACTAGAAGACTACTTCACTGGCAAAAAATGAGCTCTTTGACTGCCTTGCTTTCAATATGAATATGGATGCAAGTAATTTTAGAAATTTTAAAATAATAGACATGAACAACCAGTCTACATTTTGAACGACTAAGAAAGATATATTTATTCCTTTAAGTAAAATTTCTAATTGTTCTTGCTTTTATCGTAATCACATTGCCTTTTTTTACCCCCGTCTCCAAGCTCATTTCCGTTTTACACTATTAGCCTACAGTTTAATAGTATACATCTGACCTCCTCTATGCATACTTCTAGTTGAAATAAAAATATACTTTTTTCTAAGTAAGTAACATAAAAGTCGTCCGTTCGAGCAAAAAAAAATGTCAGTTACTCAGAGTCATGTTTCCATATTAGTAACTTCTTTACGAAACGCACATTTTTCTACACAAAATGGCATAGGCATAGCTCAACACATTTGCAGTATTAAACTAAACAAATCTGGGAATTAGCCATTCTTTTTCACGGCTGAAAGCCCACGACGATTTCAAGATAGTTGGCCAGCCCCTTCGACTAACACCATTGCTGTAGCCTGGGCTACATCTCCGGAGGGCAGTTCATGATAGCATCTAGTAACGTACCTAGGATAAGTGGCACCCAAGCGGATCATCATTTTCCCACCCACTGCCGTTATGAGAGAGGGGTCGTTGGCAACTGTTTCGAACTGATTATTTTCAGTGGATTTTCTTTCTGTGTGTGGGAGGGGGAGGGGTGTCTAAGGTGCCAAGTGACACACCTACTAGTTTGAAGTTTTTGGGTAAGTAGCATAGAATAGGAGAAAAATGGTGCTATATTACAGTACCTTGATTAAAGTAATGCCAACGTACCGTCGTACGAGCCTACCGCTTAAAATACAGGAATACAGTGTACTCACATGTCACCCCCACGTTCCCGTGACCGGGAATTCTGACATGGGCAGGGAGGTACAAAACTTCAAAAATGGGAATTGACTACGTAATTAGTTACTGTTACCCTTTTTCTAAAGGGGCACGATTGATGGTTTGTACGGTTGCGGCCGACCGTTTTGGCTCCTCCCACTCCCTTTCTTGTCTTAGAACTATATTTTACCAGTATCTCTGGCCAGAAATCCGGATGTAATTGCTATAGTCCTTCCTTAGGAGGCATTTTCCGTCGCATTGTCTATAACCTGATAAGAGGTGATTAAGGTTTCTCCCACAACGCCTAACCCCAAGTGAAAGGAGGACCTTAAGGCAAGGGTGATCTTCAAGGTTTGGCCGATAGGGGCGACTTCCGACGGGGGAGCCTCCCACGAAAAAAGGCTTGGTTCCCCCTATCTTGTGCCACCCCTCCTGTCGGGGCGTTTGGTGCCTCTTCCAGGAGGCTAGGCAAGTTTTCAGCTAGAAAGTTACTTTCTGAACACCTGAATTTCATTTTATTTCGTGCTTGTAGTAGATCAACCCTGGCGACTGTCTAGTTCAGAGTAAATTATCTTCGAATGACATTATCCTATGCAGATTCCCCACCACTGGAGGGTCTACTGTAGAGATAACTACTGTAAGATGCATAACAAGCAAAACGTTGACGGTAAGAGGAATGCTCCACCAGTATAATTTCAACTTTCAACATAAATTGATCAAATTCAGCTTTTGCATCCTGCCTCAGTGTGTAAAACTTCACTGTAGAAACAAATCGGATCGTTACATGATTTTGAAAGGTTCAAAAAGTCGGTTATGAAAAAAGATTGAGCTACACCTGCCGCTTAGGTACATTCTTAGACCCCCCCCCCCCCCGCCCTCGCGATTATGGTAATCCTAATTACCATGTTTATACAGATATGCTGACGTAAGTGACAATTGCAATAAACCTGCCCATGCAGTTGCTTTCTCAGAGTGAATGTATACTTTTTCTCCAAGTCGAAGCAAGTGGCTACGAACTCCTCTCCGTTGTTGAATAAAAAGGAATTCCCCTCAGCTATATATCTCACCTCGCATTTTGTTTTCACATCTACGATTTTAGTTGTAAACCCGAAGGATGGATTAATGCAAGTGCCCATAAAATATGACCTTTGACCCTCAAAGTCTTTGCAGCATGGCTAGTGGCAGAAAATTTGATTAACCAAATCGAGCAAATTTAGAGGAAACAGGTAGTGGGAAGGAGGAAATTTTGAAAGTGTCGGATGCTTCAAGATAATTGAACAGCTGTTATCAACAACTGTTCATCATGAAAAAGTGCGAAAAGTAATGGAAGTAATTTGCAATGACTAATTTGCTTGTCAATTACGTCATGTCTATTTTACGTCATGTTTCTTTAGTTTTTCAAGAACATTAAAAATTTCTTCATAATACATCTCTTTCCTTTCTCTTCCCTTATCTTTCAATTATCATGTTTTTCGCATCCACCCATGCTGAATTCTCTTAAGCCCTTTTATATTGTCCGAATTAGTCTTACAGAAATAAAGATATCGTAGCCGTAATTCTTACAAAGTTTGCAATGAACTTTCGCTTTCAAAGTCGACGAGTGTAAGACTGTATAACCTTTAACATTTTCCCTTCTATACATTAGTTATAACGTTGGATTTTGCCTTTACTTTGAGTATGAGAGCACGAGAGAAACTGTTAACATCAGTCACTGACACCTGAACATAGACTTGGAAGAAAGGAATCACTTCCATAATGTCCTTTTCTAGCCCAATGTAGAGTTTGAACGAGACTAAAACTGTTGTGGAAATAAGTTAAATTAAATGTGTGCCCCAATACATGCCGCCGGTTGATCACAAAAACGTACGCTACGCAGGCAAACTATCCTAAAGACTAAAGATAGACCATTGACTAACTGGTATTCATTTTACCTTCTAGTGTCATTGATCAAATGCCGTCGGTTTTTAATTAAAACTGTAGAGAAATAAAATTTTTCAACAAGAAGTCGGGATATGGGAGATGAAGTAGAGGCAAAGGTGAAGCAGCAGTTTTTTACCAAATGGAATTTCCCCTCGAGGGAATTTCGGTTACTCGGTGGAGGTGGGGGGGGGGTACCAAATCAAGATATCCCGTTTGGATGTCTAAAATTGAGTGATTTTTACGAGAAATCCAGTTTGCAGTTAAGAAGTCACTCTACGACTAAGCCGCCCCCTCCCTCACAAAAATATGTAATTAAAAAAACTGCAATTTCCTCAAATCACACCGGTTTTAAAGAGTACAACCCGACTGCAGTCACTTGTAAAGTTCTAAAACAGGATTCAGACACCCGTTCTGTGTAACAGTGAATTGACTTACAACGTACTATGTGTATTGCTTCACTTACGTTATACAAGGTAAACAAAATTGTGGCATGAACGGAAGTAAGTGACAAGGATGAAATTCCATAACAGAGGTCTTCGCTCGTTGATAAAATCTCCGCCATATTACGGAAATTCTGTGACAGATGGCAATCCAAGCTGACCAAACCATTAACTACAATATTATTAAATTTGCAGGATTCGCTGCATGTATATTGCTGTCTTTCCGGGCCCTCTTTTAGAAGTTCCTTGTTTTACAAATTTCTCATAGGCTTGGAAAGTGGGGGGGGGGGGGGTTAAGTCCCAGCCAAACATATCGGGGTGGCTAACGTTGCGTCTACCCTCTTACTTTTAAGGAAGAAAATCCTGTATTTGTCCTCTGTAAAATTTTTCTTAAAATGTGAAATTTGCTCAATAATTGTATAACTCCACAGAATATAGATTCAAATTGCATTTTTGGAGTTTTTCACAAAACTTTTTCTCAAATTTTCACAAATATTTTCTAAAAGTGAGGGGACGCCCTCCTTTTGTGGTAAGTAGCCACTTAAACTACTTGTGAAGTCCAAACCTGTGAGCGTCGAACCTTCGTACGAAGCCTCTATGGGAGGCGGCCGCGGATGGTTTGGGAAAATTTTGCTATTAGACATTGTTACATGGTACTTCCTGACATCTAAAAATCAAGAGAAATAGGCCTACGCAAGCAAATATCATTTTGTGCTTCACCAGGGTATTTCGATGGGGGGGGGGGGAGTCAAAGCGTGAGATGAGTGATCGCCGTCCTGGTGGAGGGGTCTAAGGGGAGGGGGAGCCCCCTCCCCACATGGAATTTTTATAATTTATAGTTTATAATTTAGTAATTTTTAATTTTTGTTTTGGGGAAGATGCTTTCATGGGGAGGGGTCTAAGGGGAGGGGTGTCCCCTCCCCTTTGAGAAATTTTTTTATCAATTTGAGATTGCCTAAGCATAGCACAAAGGTGATTGATGTCTTTGGTATTTTTTTGAGCTGATCGTATATGGATGAAAAGTGTTAATAATTTATTGAATTTTAAGTTTTAGTTTAGTGAAAGAGGATAGTAGCCTTTGTTGTCTAAGAGAAGGGTATTTAGTCAACAAACCTCTTGAAGCCATCCCCCCCCTTTTATGTATGGGTATGTTTCTACTCAGAAATACGTGCGTTGAGTGGACAGAAACACGAACTATTGCGAATATTTTCGTTGCTTCATATATGCATTATACAAGGTATCTAAAGGTTGGCAGACACCGGAATAGGGCCTCATGGAAGCTCTGGACTAATTATATGGATCAAATATATGCCTACCCCACCCTCTTTTTTCCTGTTCTTTTCCTTCTCTATTTCCCCTGTTTTTGCAAATGATAGGAGGCGGTTGCCCCCTGCCCCATGTGGCATCGCCCTGTTTTTCTTTGCTCTTTTTCTGATTGACTCAAGATTTCTTCATACATTAAAGATTGTGTTGTGTACGGCCATCCACGTACTATTTAAAATTCGTTTCCAATGGATTTCTCAGTCGAGACAACACTAAAATAAAGCACAATAAGGCATAAGCGTAGGTAGCTTTTCGAGAATGGGGGGCTGAACCTTGTTTCGGATCGCTGTCCTGGGGAGGGGTCTAAGGGGAGGGGGAGGGGTGTGCCCCTCCCCTTTGGAAAATATTTGGGTATTTGAGGGTCCTCAGATGCAATTTGGTGCAACATTTTGGGCAAATTTTAAGGAAAATTACTGCAATTTTTTACATTTTTTACTGAAGAGACAAATAAGGGGTTTTTGGCCTTGGATATTGGAGCAGAAGCATACTTCAGCCCCCCAGATTTTTGACTGGGGGCTTTAGCCCCCAGCCCCCCCACTTCCTACGCTTATGCAATAAGGGAGACATTTAATATTACTTCAAAGTTTAATTCATTTTATTAAATGTTTTTTTTATATTTTTATTGCCAAAATGTTCGTTAAGGGATTGACTCACCATACCCCAATATGTATGTTCACGTTCTAAACTTTAAATGGTCACATGCTGGGAATGAAGAGACAGTAAATGTTTGAGATTGCAAAACACTACATAATCCGGAGGGGGGGGGGGGATACCCATAGACGGAAGGATCACTAAAGACCAAAGATTCCCCGGACGAAAATACATACCGAGTTACGGGTAGGGTTGGGGTTTTGGTTAGACAGAGATTCATGGATCGGGCGTAACCCCTGATGCACAAATTAGCTGTCTGTATTTTTTGGTGTAACTTGCAATGATACGCACCTTTTCTCCAAGAAAGGGAGAACTTTTTGCTCTGTGACACCATATGTGTAAGGTCTCACAATAACTTGGCTTTAGGGTACACTACTGTATTGTTTTAGCTTTACTCTCGGTTCCCATGCCCTTTTTGTTTTAGTCTTGTTCAAGACTCTAGTTCATTTCCGTCCTATCTGGCTGTGAAGCATATGTACCAGTGCGCCCTCTAAATCTACTCTTGAACTCTCAGAACTAGAGTTCTGAGCGTTCAAGAGTAGATCTACTATTGAACTCTCAGGACTAGAGTGCTTCTTCTGAGAGTTCAAGAGTAGATAGAGGGCGCACTGGTACATATGCTTCACAGCCAGATATGTGGTGGACGGAAATGAACTAGAGTCTTGAACAAGACTATTTTTGTTTGCGCGTTATGTATAATGGCCTTAGTGTTTATGTAATACTTAACCTGCATTCACGTAAACAATGGAGAAAACAGAAAACGTTATCCGTGCGGGGATTGCAAATTTCAGGTATTTTGTAACGAACAATTTAGCTAATATTGTGATAGATGGGTGACATACTGTCACACCTCACCTCACGCCCTACAAAATTATGTGTCTTAAAACGTTTTTTAGACGATTTTATTTTTGGGGTTCAAAAACCATAGGGAAGGGAATGCCTGCCCTGCTCCCCTGTGGCGCCGTGCCTGCAAGTTACAGCAGAGTAATTATAATATAAGGTTAACGTGGTGAGGACAGGGAGGGATGCGGAGGAGTGTGGAATATTTTTTAAATCAAACAAAGCTTGATGCGATTTCTTGACATCCGAGAATCGATTTTAGTGCTAAATATACAAAACAAAACAAAAAAATGTCCTGAATGGAGTACCATTATTACGCATTCATGCCAAGATGATTCCACAGAACTGGCAGTCGTGGGAGTGGCAATGAATAGGGAAAGTTTAGCAACGAATTGGGAGATATGCCCTTCAATACGACTTTATTTTATGGACTTTCTCAAGGTTGACTGGTAGTGGCTATATTATGACACAGGGCTTTCTTCAAAAGTACACATTTGTCAATAATATTATTCTAAAAATCAGATTCTGTGGAAAATTTACACCTTTTTCGATGTGATTTTTGTCAATTCAGGCCCCCCGAACGTTGAAAATGATAGAATAAAAGTAAGCAATAAATCACAATAGCTTGACAGCTGAGCGACAGCTGTTCGACAGCTATTAAACTTACTCCCTGCCTTCAAGAGAGTTAGCACCACAGAATTCTGTGATTAGCAACAACTTGGTAAATAAAATGGAGTAATTGTATAAAACGATCTGTAAGGTCAATAAAACTCAGTCAAGTGAGGGAGTGGGTGCAGCTAGGGAACATCTCATTTATGAGCTCTGTTTCATGACCAGATAGATTTTAGGATGACGAGTATTTTATGGGATTGTACGACTGTGTCTTCTGTGGGATCAACTTCTCATGTTGTCACCAGTGTTGCAACTGAAGATAAACAACCGGCACATCCAGCAAAAATGCCAGGAAATAGGGTCGGGAGGTCTTTCCCAAGAGCATCTTAACTACTCAATTATCAGACTTACTTTTCTGGCATCTGATATTCCTGTTATCAGTGGGACAAACAGGTTTGGAAGTAACTGGGACGAGTTGTAAGACTGCCCTCTAAGTCATCATGAAAGATAAAAGGCGAATGGGAGTAATTTATATAATTCTTATTCAATCCCGATAACTAAACTGTGCAGTAACGGAGATTTTTGTAAAAAGTCGGGGCTAAGGGGATGATGGACCCTTGAGGCCAAAGTTACTGTGTGAAAAAGTAAGGTTCAGTAGGGGTATTTCCAAAAAGGGGAAGAGGAGATATTTCCCCTATTCTCCCCGGGATTTCCGCCTAATGTAAGTTTACTAAGTCACCAAACATTTTCTACTGCCCAGAAAAGCCATGCCTACCCCTAGAACTGTCAACCTATTTGTCATAAAAATAGGAAGGTTTGCAACTTTCGGAACCTGAATATAGGAAGATTCAGGAAATAATAGGAGATTCAGGGCAAAATAGGTAGTTTAGCTCAATTTTCAACTGCAATTTAAAGTACAAATCAAACATTTAAGTCTAACACTCATTCGGTCAATGCCTCTTGTTACGGCTTATATTGGCACGTTTTGCATAAATAAACTTTGGCGATATAAAAAAAAAACAATTCTGGGATTGCAATGTAGTGGCTCAATCTAAGTAAAGCGTAGGTCTAGCCCGAATATGAACTAACATGGATATGTTGTTGTACAATCACTTACATTGGCGCCATGGCCTGTGATGGAATTTTGGAGTGCATGCAAGTTAACAGTACTTTTCAAATTGGCAAAAAGAGAAGGATGGGGCAGGTAATAGGGAGGCTGGAGGCTTTGCTGAAGTCAGTGAGTCTGCCGGTAAAACCGGAAGAGTTGACAGGTCTGTACGCAGTCTATTTGAAAGATGTGTATTTGAGGCAGATTTCACCAGTGGGAGTCTGCATTACCACAGAGAAATTTGTGTTAGGGTATGGTTGTAACCTGGGAAACATCCCTGCTTGCACTGGGCACATAAGTGCGGGCAAAACTGCTTGTGTACATATTGGAACTGTGTGCTACTGGACTCGAGAAGTGCTTAGACAACAATATATTCCCAAATTCAGCACTTTGAAAAGGAAATTAGTAGGTCCCACCAGGTCAACACATGGGGTCTAAGTTCCCTAAAAGAAAATTTTGGAATTAAGCACTGTTAGATGCATTCACTGGCTCTCACAATCAAAATAAGTGGTGCATACATATATTTTATTTTTATTTATTTAATATTCTCTAGGTGCTTGCTAAAACGTTTGATTTTTTCTCGTAAACACTTCTCCTTTCCGGTGTGAAATCTAAATTGCCTTTCTTCATTTGCTTCGGCTAAGTCACATGTCTAATGGCTGTTTCCGCAAAAATCTCGGAGGTTTTATACTTTGTCGAAAACATTATTGACACTGTAGCAAGGTGTGAATTGAATTTGACCACGAGAGAAACTGCATGACTGTCAGTAAAGATAGTCTACAAATGAGAAATCATCGATTCTTAAGTCCCCCAAAGCAGTAACTTATTACTACGGTATTCAAATCGTATGTGTTGTAATTGACTGTTTGTACGTATTTTATTCTTTAAGTAAGTAAAGGAGGAAAATTAATTAATAAGTATTTATACTTTTTTCTCCTTTTCCATGCAATGATGTTGATCAACTGTTTTAAACTATTCGAATATTCATGTCATTATCTGTTAATTACTGGAATAAATAAACTGAATTGAATTATGCAGTATACCCGTCTTGGGTAAAGTAGTGTAGTATCTGTCTGATATCTGTACAACAGACAAATGTACTTTAATGCTCTCGTTTAACTGTAGATTGGAGAGTATTTTAATATGACCATCTTGAGTTAATAGAAATAACTTTCATTTACCAAAACGTGGGTTTCAAGTATTACATTAGTTTTGTCATTCTGATTGTTTGTAGCTAGTGAGTAATTTTACAACTAGGAGAAATCGTCTACATAATGAATACAGCACGATTATTAAAACTGGATAACGACTCAACAACTTTTTTGTCATAAGAACAACTCTTAATATAAAAAGAGCGTACTTATATAAATAGGCCCTACCTCTTCTTAAGAAAACAATTATAGGCTTTACTATGTGCGTCCTTTTCACAGATTATTGTGCAATCGCTTTAAACACGATGAATATTTAAATTTAGCTTCGGTATTTTGACGGCGTAATTAATCTTAGCATAAACTCCAAGTATCGAACCAAGGATTTTTTTATAAACTTTCTTTCCTTCATGAAAATTCATATCACAATCTATTGGACTGGAAAGTGAATAAAAAACAATTCTTATCAATTGGAGAAGAAATACACTTAGGTTAGGCTACAAACACAGTTTCTTTATCTGCTAAAGTATTTTGGGAACTATAAATAAGGACTCAAATTAATTACGCCTTCACCGGAATGCTTAAATTCTAATTTCTTTAACATACAAAGATGACTTTTTTTTTTATTAAAACTGTTCTTAAAAAAGCAACTGCTATATACCAGTCGCCTATCAAATTATCTTAAAGATAAGCTCAAAAGGACTTGAATACGCAAAGAACTTTCAAAGATGATAAATTCACAAACACTGTGGAAATAAAATCTATCGATAAAAATTTTAGACCTTCATCGAGGCGAAATGAACAATCGTATATAATGGGCATTCAGAGGTGCCTTATTAACTGCCAAAATGAAATTGCTAAAAACAGAAATATTAAAGTAGCCTTGTAAGTCTACTGATTTCCTGAAGCAATTTTGCAAGAAGTTGTATTGTGGATCTCTGTAGTAATGTTCGTTTGTCGGTCTCTCGAATCTCTATCTGTTATTGAACACAATTTCCTTATGGGGGTCGCTGATGGTTTATCCATATTCCTGTCTTTTGCTAATATACAGAGTACTGAAATTTAACTACCTCCATCCTTTTCGTCAGGTGCTCTGATTATTTTCTCAGCGTGCTTTTGCAACTTAACCCGCATGCAAATCTATAGAACTATGAAGGTCAAAGGGATATCATCCGCAACAGATTTGTTAACATACATCCAGGAAGGTATTTACAACGTTCTGCAAGCGTGTGTGATGCGAACCATTCACACGAAAAGTTGTGGTAAAAACCTTACTTCGATTTTGCGGTACACGCAGGCCATTTTTCTTAGAATCGGAAAAGTATGTTATATCAAGAACGTCTGCCTCTATTAAGATGCCTGTGACGAATTAATGATCGTAAAAGTCCTCCACCTATCCTCTTCCTGATTTGTTTCTTTTGGCCAAACCAATTTTTCTGGTTCTTTCTTGTAATTCCCTCAAAACGCTAAGTGTCTAGCTTCTCGTGTTCTTTCTCAAATAATTTGTTATCTTTTGTACAATTGTAGTCTTCCCTTTTATAAAATGTGCGTGTGAAAAAAAAAGCTATCATGTGACGAAAGAAACTATGTAACTGAGTTGAAAACAACAATGTATCTTTAACTCTCGTGACTCATATGAGGCCTACATTACAAATAAACAGTGGGACTTGAATAGATCTGCCCGAAGGGAATTTCTTGGAGACCTGTCATATTTTAACTGCAGCAAAACACTATCATTTCCTATACAACAGCTTTTTGACCTAAAGACTCCCGGGCATTTCCGTCAAAACCAGTCAATCTTACTCGGTATTGTCTGTTGCAGAGGAACTGCGCGGCAAGGCATGAAATGACTGTTGTTAATATTACTTCCAAATCTGTTCGAAACATTTGCCTTGCTATAATCTGTTAACATCACTTTCTAGTCATCCTTATTCAGGATACTCTTTCATAAACCGTCGAGGATGTCATTGGAGATGGCGTGCTACAGATTATGTTTTCAATATCTGCCTCTGTAAGCAGAGAATCACGTGGTAAAATAAACTGCCTAATTGCACGATATATTGATTTAACTCCACCAAACTGTCGCAACCGAAGTAGTATCAATATTTCAACATCTTTTATAGGAGACTTTGATG
Organism: Holothuria leucospilota; assembly: GCA_029531755.1. Taxonomy (NCBI): domain Eukaryota; kingdom Metazoa; phylum Echinodermata; class Holothuroidea; order Aspidochirotida; family Holothuriidae; genus Holothuria; species Holothuria leucospilota. Next base: position 58,791,136 of record CM055967.1, on the reverse strand, counting down.
TACGGTTACACCAGTCAAACGCAAATTGAAGGGTCAGTGTTGATTTGCCATATCCCGGCTCACCCTCCAATATTTTTCGTGATGACTTTAAACGAGGATTGCTCAATACATCATGATAACAGTTGAGAGTTTCCCAAGTCCTGTCACTTACGGCTGCGTTACCGGAAACTAGAACTTCAAGTCCTCCTTCAACAAATACTCGATCCACACAAAATAGTCTGTCCCTGATGTAAGGTATAGGTTGAACAGCATTGTAGAGATCTGCGTATTTTCCTTTAAGTTGTTTAAGGAAAATACTTCTCGCGTCTGAAAATAGGATAACGAACGTCTGCTTAAAATTCAAAATCACGTGATGGAGTCATAGCAGTAATCATATGTGACTTAAAAGGGACTCCCCTTTGTTTTGATGTAAGACGAGTGAAACGAGGGTTTCTCTGTAATTTAGAGTAGTTTTTAGGGTGGGATGGGAGTAGGGTCTTTTTGTTTGGAAATCACTTACTGGATGGCATTAAGAGGCTTAAATAATGTAAAGACACACTAAAAACGATACCAGATACCCATTTAAATGTAAGAATCATTTTTAAAACGTTCTTGATGATGGTCCCAGCCATCTAAGAAACCACTAATGACATTATATTACCTTCTATCGTCTGCTCAGACAAAGGTACTGAAAACATTTGGACACCCTGAATAAAAAAAGAAAAAGAAAAAGAAAGAAAGCCATTATCATATTATTCTGCTAAGCAAAAGGATGTTATTGAAATGATCTTTCCATGACGCCCATAACTTATTTTTGCCGTGGGTTATTTCAGTTTGTACGTCTAGGAAATATTTTGATGTTTCCTACCGTTTTATTTAGGCTAATTCTAAATGATACTAACCTCGTTTTCACCAGCAATCTCAGGGATTTTGGTTTTCCTCTCCCTTCTTCTACCTGTGCATCAAATTCAAGATATACAAAATATATTTCAGGAGACGTTTGTAACATTTATATCTTTTCATTTGTTTTTAGATTGGAAGAGTACAGTCGGTATGTATATGTTTGTATAGGACAATTTAAGCAACCAACATGACTGAATCAATACTAATGAAAAAGCCATCACACTTAAATGTTCTCCTATCCTGTGACCTACTTGATGCGATTCTTTTCCTCCACTTGTCGAAAATATAAAACACTTACAATTAAGACTGGAACACTTACCCCTGAGAATAGTATATCGCGTGATCAGAGCTACAGACAAGCTCAATGGTATGAATAAAACAAGAATCCACAGGAGACCCGACTTCCTCACCTGCTGTGATGGCTGTTCTGTGTAAATGAATTGTGGAATTTCTATACAAACTGAAATACTTTCAATACTTTTGATAACCTTTTTACTGTTAAACGTTACTTTTGTCCCATAAGTCAGCGGACGTTCGGCACAGGTTTTAAAGGCCGGAAGTGTAAATATTTACTTCTGTAGGATTTTGTTGAATTAAGTTCATGTGTTCCTAATTGGAATAAAAAAAAGCTAGCATTCAGTATGTCAAGATATTGTAAAAACCAGTTGAGATCTTTCAAATTGTTAACTTCTTTAGTTTTAAATTACATCATTTAAAATAATTATTCAAGAGTTTTGCAATTCAATCTTATCCTTCGTACTTAGGAAATTGATAGTATCAGTGTCTAAACTTACAAAAGCACTACGCAAAATAGTTAAATATTAAAGCCACATTCTCTGGACTAAGGACAATGGTTTACTTCATACAATAGCTTAAATCATCATTTAATTATGAAGCCTCCTCTTCTGATCTAAAAGCAAAGTTTCCTTAAAAGAATAGGTCAAAATCATGAAATTAATGAAATTTATGTACAGGAAATATGCAGTACGATTACGTTGGACTAGGGTTGGGCTTTGCAAAGACCATTTTTTATATTTCTCTACATCCTGTCTGCTACATACGGTTTGTATCTTGTAGAGTGTGTGATTATGTTAATTGTATTAAATTTCATAATGTAGTTTGACATTGTATTGTACTATGAGGAAGCTAACTAACTACCATGGAACAGAGTCTGGTGCAAGGGGGACAAGGAGATACCTGATGGAAAGTACATTGCTTTAAGTCAACTCCTCTGTGATCGACATATCGCACCCTAACGAGCAATCCCCTGACCAATACCATTCGATGATTTTACTGGTCAACTCCTGCCATAGCCAATAATCAATTTTGGGAAGGAAAATAGAGAGGCAATATAGTTGGGCCAATACAGACTTCCTGGGATATTCGTCTGGGGGAAATGTAAGGGAAGGAATAGAATCCCGTGACTTGTCTGGTCATTTGATGATGCATTTCTAAATAGTCTGTTATGTAACATTAACATGTGTAAAAACAATCCCGTAAATATCAGACTGACCGTCACTTACAACTTCAAGGTCACAAATATAATATTTTCGAAAATTTGGAAAATCGAGCAGTGAACAACGTCCAGGAAAGGCCGCTGTTACTTTGATTTGTCAAAAGTTAAGTGTACCTACCTATCGTAAACAACAGGTCAAACTTTGTTGTTAATTTCAGAACATCGGGGTTTGTGGCAGATATCCGACATTCGAGTGTGAGTCTTTCTCGAAATGTTTCTTTCATCCGATATTTCAATGTGATGCGTATGTCAAAGACGTCACCATTATTGTTGACTGCAATATCCCGATCGTTGAAATCGATAGAAGAAGCGTCATCTTCATTGAAGGTTCCAACTTCTATATGGACCAATGGGCGAATTCCTGTTACTGAACAAGTTATACTGCCCTCTTCTTCGGCTTCCAATGAGCAGTACTGATATTGATTGCAACCGGCAACGACTGGATATTTTGGGACTGAAAAAATATTTTTATGTGAAAGTAGCTAAAAGTTTATAATTCTCAATTGTAATTCTCTTAGTTTCTTTCAGATCGATAAGATTTTGGGGGGGGGGGGGGGTGGGGGGGGGGGGGGGTGGGGGGGGGGGGGGGTGGGGGGGGGGGGGGGTGGGGGGGGGGGGGGGTGGGGGGGGGGGGGGGTGGGGGGGGGGGGGGGTGGGGGGGGGGGGGGGTGGGGGGGGGGGGGGGTGGGGGGGGGGGGGGGTGGGGGGGGGGGGGGGTGGGGGGGGGGAATTTTTGTATACTTTTACTATTGTAGATTTGTATTAAATTTGAAAGTATTTCCTTAAACTTTTGAGGTTCAGGCAAATTAAAATAAACAATAATATAATGAAAATGACCAAATGACATTGTTGTTGAAGGTGACTAAAAATATTGTGTAATGACACATACGATGAACAACACTCTTCTAAAAAGAACACCTTTGTGCCAGTTTGGTTTGGCTAGAATGATTTCCTTTCAAGAAAGGTTTGATACCAGGTTCGACTGCAGTGAGAATTTTCTCATCCTCTGTAATGTTAGACAAGTAAAAACCTGAAGCTGTACTTTAGGCTTTTCCACCAGAACAAAATCACTCCTCTCAAAGTAAAAATTCCCAATATATTCATCCCACTTTCCCCCACCCCCTGACCTTAAGGAATAAATGAAAAACCTCAATGTTATGGATGAATATCAATGGCCCAAGCCTTTTCCTTTTTTTATTTAACGCTTACTAACAAACTTCTTTTCCCTTGACCATAACCCAAAGGCTTGTAATGGAGGCGATCGACAGCTACAACCACCTCTACAAAGTTTACACAGGAGCCAAGCAGGAACCTTTGCAAATGACCGTACATAATTCCCTGGCTATACCCTAAATGGAAAGCATACTGAAGTGAACCAGCAATTCTAATTTAAGGCTACACAAGTCACAGCCAATATGAAAGGAAATCGATAAGGTAACTATTTCATCTAAATCATAGTGGTCATTTGATTGCTATTCCTTTCAATCAATGCCCCCCAAATGACAAGAAGCACCAGTTTCATGTATGTCCTACCTTCTCTCCATAACATTGGATCTACCGCTTTCAACCTTACAGCAGCTACATAAAGACACCACACCTGCCCAGAAAAAAAAAACAAAGAAGTTTGGTCCTAACACAATCTACCAACCCTGAGGAGAAAACTATAGTCTGAGTAACAGGCAACCATTCACGAGGCACACTTTTGTGATTTCTAGAGCAATTAAAAATGTATACCCTGTATGAAAACCAGCTCCTAGCGCTTCTGTTACAGTGGGTTTACAAAGATGACCTTTCCTACATTCACTACTACCCGCATCTCTTCCCTGATTGCACCTGCAGTTGATGTACTTTGCTAAAGGGTAGGGGGGGACTCATGAGTCTGGTTTGCTACCTGCTGTTTTGTCTGCTCGCGTTGTTTCTTCTGGAACTACAAAGAGAAAGGAAAAATAAGAAAACATACTAAAATGGAATGTGCATCTTTTGCATTACACTGCTCTCAATATTCTTCCCCTGCATTGTCAAAAGTAGAAAAAATTTTTAGATGAACTTGCAACAAATACATATAAAACCGATGCAATGACAGAATATTACCAGGCCCAGATATAATTGATCTAGCAATAAGGCTTTCTACAATTTTAAGAAAGCAACACCAATCATTAAAGGATGGGGATTGTATCGAAAAGAATGTTTAAAAATGTCGATTTTGTGAGACAGTGAACACAGATGGTAATACATTAAATTCACTGCTCACATTAAAATCCCTAACCCGTACTTTAGCCACAAGTTCACTACCTTTGAAATACACTATCCTAAACAACACAGACCTGACAATAACATATGGTATCAGTAAATGCAGTGTCGCATTGGAACAATAATAACATTTCATGTCAATTCAAAGTTGATAACTAATAATGAAGAAATGATAGCAGAAAAATAAATGATTGGATATTTGTAGAAAGCAGTACGCTTTACCTTTCATCTGGGAATGTAAAAGTTGACGTGAGCTGTAAAGTTGCCTGCATAGGAGGCAGTAAAGAATGAGGGAACTGGAAGAGTGGGGCACTAGACGATTAATCTTTATTTTAGAACATCAACATAGGCCCGTCGACTTGAAGAGAATAGGTGAAAACCTAGAATATGGAGTTCTTGTCCAAAGCATGGCGAACAGGATAATGAAATGGTGGAACATGGATCAGAGCAGATATTTTGTTGAGAAAACTGTAAATTGCTTAAAAGGCCTTTCAAAGCTGAATGTTCTTTCATGAGACAGGTCAATAGTGCTTGTTTAAAATGGAGTGATGATTGTGCCTCTGAAGGAGTTAATTTTTACTGGTTCTGACTGCATGAGTACTTCACTATAGTCACTTTTTGGGAAGAGAAGTTACACAATATGCAAATAGCTAGGGATGACTGCTAGTCGTCCCCTCAGGTCTAGCTGCTCTGATCGATGCCTGTATGAGGAGTTAAAGTACTGAATAAACATTACTTCCTGATTTTAGACATATTCTACAGTTAATTTTTGGCCAATTAAGCCACAATGAATATAAGCCAAACTTCAAATGTCAAAGTACTGGGGTAAGGGTAAGCTTGGAGGAAGGGGGTACTACAGCCATGTGGCAATAAGCCCACATCCCACCTCTATGGAATATTGACATCGAGTTTTTGATCAAATGCAAACTATTGCAAATTTAGAGCGTTGTGTCAAGGTTCCCCCAATTGCTGAACTTAAGGTTTCCATTCACACAAAACCACGACATGATTTAGAGTGGCCATGGAAGAGGTGTGTCTCCAACGTGAATATTTCTATCTATGTCACATTTTCAGTCATTTTGAGACACTCTGATTCAAGAAAAGATACCATACAACAGTAGTAACGGATGACTGCTACAGAAAATAACAGATACAAGAGTACCAATTCAAACCCAGAACATCACCCAAAGGGGACATACCAGGTAAAAGCAAACAGAGAGTACAACTTGCGCCAAAAGAGCCTCTCCCACCCCCCACCCCCTCAAAGTCCAACAGAGTACCCTTCCAATGCCCGTGCCTATTGTCCGATGTTTTGTAAGTTTTGGTTAAAATCTTCTCCATCCCTGGTGGCTGAACAGTAGCCGAACATGTTGCCAACGCTGTGTAAATATATGGATTTGCATCAGAAGACTACAAAAATAAATTGTAAACTCATTACTTTCGTCACATCACATCGGCCAGACAGCGTTGATTGGACACAACCATGCAAAAATCGGATTGATTTTCGACCAAATACCACTGTTGAGAGGTACTAAAGTTGATATAATCTAGCAGATCAGTTTTATTCCGTAGGGCTCAAACTAGATCAGATATCATAGATAGGCATGGCCATCCTTAGAAAAAAGTCTGAATAAAAAACTACCTGTCCGACTTCAGAAGAAGTTCGTATCGGATTTCGGATTGACACTCGCTTGTGTGTGACCCGCCCTTAAAACAGAAACCAATAGCTTTCAACTATGCACTCCAACTGCTACCCTTTCCTCCACCACAGCCAGAGGCACCACGAAAAGAAAGTTATCCACACAGTTCTTAAATATTAAGCAATTTAAGGAACCTCCCACGGTGCCCCCCTCCCACCCCCATATACTTCTCTTCCCTGACTCTTGATCTCTGCTTTCCCTTCTGCTCCTTCAAGTTGTCAAGAATGTGTGAATGCAATGACTGATTTTCAAGTGGCACAGCAATTCCTGACTGAAATTATTTTAGCGAGTACAAAATTGTAGTACGAACAGTTTTAGATATATCTCAGAACTCTATGGGGTTGCCTCCTTTCTTGCCTGAGTTTTGCATCTGAGTTGCTGCAAGAGGTTAAGTTGCTGCAAAGATCTAATCTTCCAAACATTTACAAGAAACGGTAGCATGTAGCAAAAAAAAAAAACCTACTGAAATTGTTTAATGCTTATCAGAGAAGGCATGTAGAAATGATATAATTTCAATTTATATGAGACCATGAAATGGTAAAAAATTAAATACAGTCGATGTTCAAAGAATAAAGAAACATTTCAACTTTCTCAAGGTATAGCAATGAACAGTATGACACAAATATACAACCCAAACTTTTGTTCAGTTTAAAATTAAGGAGCAATAATGAGATGGAAATTGTCAAGCATATAAATGTAAAATGTTAACCTGAAAATTTCCAAAGTGTTTGTAACTAGTTTAAAGACATTCATACATTAACTGGGAAACCATGCTACTATCTTATATTGGTATTACTAAATCTGTATTTTGCATACTCCTATCATCATTCTTATCTACTGTCTGCGGTGTGCATCAAATGTGTTTGAAGGTGCAGACCTACCTGTACGCTATCCATCATACTAGACGAGTCGATCCAAGTACACTAAAGACTGTGTTCAGCAGTTTGTTCGTTCTGTATTGGCGTTACGAATACTATCGCACTCTGTGACAAAGCTCTGTCAATCATGACCCACCTTGGGACCACCCCAATAAAACACAATCAGAATCAAGGATTATGAAATCACTGACTATTAGAAGGATTTTTTTACTGATATGTCAATTGAAATAGCACCCACATATCCATAAATGTAAATGGATGGTTCATGCGAGCCCAAAGAGCTTATGGAAGCCACACAAACTCGTTGCTGCGGATTCCTCGCGGAGAGAGATTTGTGTGTTCACTGAAGCTTGCCTCAGTATCTTTCTTGTCCTCCTCGGCACTGCCGAGCACGTTCCCGAATTATGCGCACAGCTTCCTCCTAGCTTGTAGTAATCCGATTTCAGAGCACCATGGCCCAGTAAACAGCTTCCCAATTTCCCTCAAGACCTGTTGGTCACAGAGCCTTTGTTCGATAATGTTTGATGAGTAACCCTTTCACCACAGTTTATCACGAAGCTACGGTGACTGAGCCGCTCAAGTGTGAAAACCACGATTGCTTTTCTTTTTGTTCTAAAGGCTTCCTCTAGTTCTTACGTTATTTGAAATTAAATAAATTTGTTCGCGTTTTGTGTCTTTGTGTCTTTTCTGTCTGCTTGATTTCTCTTGAGAAGTTTTGTCTCTTTAGATATAAGTATGTTTGTGCAATGTTATTGTCTTTTAAATTATTTGCTTCTGTACGGTGAAAGGAAAACTTGACCGTGAATCATGGTTGGTCCTTGTTCACAACCAACCGGAATTTAATCACTGTTTGAAGGTAAAATTCCCGCAACATTGAACGAAACAAAAACAGATTATGCTCTGGAGTATACAAACAATTACCGCTACTATAAGGATGACATATTCACGTAAAACTCCATTTTCGCCGACGTCATGCAAGTTAGTTCGATTGTATTTTCTTTTTCTTTTCTTTTTACGAAGCAAACTGGTTTGTAAATAAAAAATACAACGGATTTCCATGTCAGTCTTATCCATTTTTGCTACGTCTCTGCGGGTTTTATCCTTAAATGGAGTCCACAAAGTTCTGAATATTTTTGTAAACATCGGCGCTAATTTCGCACCCCGGGCCGGTTTTGTGAGCCTACATTATCAAAACAGAACCGCCTGTCGTCACGGAAACTGTCACTATTTCTGCAGTCATGTGAGATCTTTAGCTCTCGCGACACTTTTCTGCCCGTCACTGGCCATTTAGAAGCACGCTAAACTAGGAACTTGGGCTTTACTTTTCTTGAAAATTATTGGGCCGCATAGATGATTAGCCTTCACTTCAAATTTGGCCTCCGCGTGGTTCCTGGTGAACTAGCCAGTTCTGGTTCAACTTCGGGAAAGGACCCCGGGTGTACTTGTAACAAGTACATTTAAAACTCAACGTTTGCCATAAAACTTTTTAAAGAAAAGTTCCAGCATCTATTAGTCTAGCTTTCTCACTCCAGGCGAAACTCTTCCTTCCGTTACTTTACTAATGTCCAAACTCCTTGCAGCCTTGTGGCATGAAGATGGATGTGGCAATTTACACAAATGGATATGCGCCGTACATACACTTCATGTAGGCCCGAAACATAAGCCAAGCGCGTGTGTTGATTTCTTCGGCGGTGCGTCGTAACTCTCCGTCCCTCTTTTGGCCCTGACCCCATCCAACGAGATAATTCAGTATGATTTGTTAGAACACGTAGGACGTAACGACAAGAACTGATTAACGAAATGAGAAATTGATGACGGATAATGAATGATAGATAAGCCATTGCATTCAAGTTCCTAGACATGTACCTCCCATGTGCGTGCATGAAACACAGTCTTACGGACGCGATGCACTTATTCGTAGTTAGGATCAGGCCTATAGACTTTTCGCGGAGTTTGGATCAAAAGTTACTAGGCCTAAGTAAATTTTGAGGCCCTTCTGCAAATATTTTTTATTAGTAATAATGCTCACACCTGGTTCAGTTACACATAGTTTTCGTCGAACTACAAAGTGCCGGTGATCTTACAAGGAAGCCACGAGCTAGGGTTACAGGAAAACCCAGAGGGGCCCTTTCATTCAGTTATTTGAAGAACGTATTACATAGTCTTGATAGAGCAGTCACCCTATTGTTAGGCTGCAGTATAGGCCCGTTCGTGATTCTTTGAAAAGATTTCGGGTTACGTAGTGAAATGTAACTTAAGAAGTGCCTTTCAAGTTGTCGACTCGGACAAATTGCAACACTTCAGGGATGTTCAGGCCTACATCACTGTAACTTAGTAAGAGATTCTGTGCAGTTTTGGGGCCCAGGCCATCATTGTAACTTAGTAAGGGATTCTGTGCAGTTTTGAGGCCCAGCCCACTTTGACATGATTTTTTTTCTTAGGCTTATCATAGTAGCTAGAAGTTCCATGCTCTGTGCTTTGCTTTTCTAACTACAAAATCTTATCACTCCTGTTACGTTGGTGGACGCTATCGGCCGTAAAGTAAGGCGGCTAGCAGGGGCGGAGCAACAGGGGGTTGAGGGGTTACAACCCCCATTTTCAAAGAACTCCCCCATTGACTTTGTGTTTTTCACACAGTCAAGTTTTGCAATATCGTCAACCCCCCTCCCCACCTTCCCGTTGAGCAAGAAATCTCTCGTGGCCCCTGCCCGCTAGGCTTTCAGACCTGTGGTTGCAAAATGATAAAAGGAAGTGATCGAGGTGGATTCAAGATGGGTATTATTCTGAAGAACTCTCTGTCTCCTTCCCGGGCTTCAACAAAAGTGAAGGTCAACCATTTTCATTTATTTGATTATTTATTATAATTTATAGGAAATATTCTCACTATTGTTGTTGTTGTTTACCCGTTTATGTGTATCTTTATTATAAGTTGTAGAAATTTGCAATTGTATCCATGTGGGTTTGGAGGGGTCTGCATAATGTCGCACGAACGATCATGTTAACATTTTTCTAGCACTCCCGGAACACAAGCCGCATTTTCATCATTACTGCAATATAGCAACTTTGCCATTAGAAAGTTGATTTGATGATTTTAATTAATGCAAGTAATGGAGGTCGGCCTATGTGTGGTCAATTAAAGTTTCAATTAATATTAGATAGGCCTATGTGCTACATATACAACTGTATTATTTTTGAAAGATTGCAATTATGATACGTACACGTGCAGTAGGCTTCGTACAGGTATTGCATATCAGTTCCTTCTCCGAAATAAATCATGCATGTAATTTATCCCTCTCTTTGGTTTTTACGGATTCCAGTTTAGTTTTGCTTGGTATTGTTTGGGGTAACACTTACAGATGACGGAATCTAGACTGCTGTGAACTTGAAATGCATCTTGACGTTTTTCGTGCTGTTTTCACAACTAGGGCCTATTTTCGTTTCCTGGGGTTTCCAGTTGTTTTCGTTTTGGGCGCGAATAAAGGCTTTTCTTCCTGGAAAAAACTGCCCACGTATTTTCCCCCAAAAGTGCCTTGAGACAAAAGGTTTGTCCCAAACTGTAACGTGTGTGTGGGTGTGTGTGTGGTGTAAAATTCTTGTTTTGCCCACCGGCAGTCCAAATTTGGAACAATACGGAAGAACAATAAATTTATTGAACGAGAGGTCGGTAGCCAGAGTAGTTCCTAAGGAGAGTCAAAAAGTGTCACATTTAAGTCGCTTGCTTACTGTGCTGAATTTTACCCCAATACCAATCAGCTGGAAGATTTAACTACTTTAAAGTCCTTCAATTTGTATCAGGCTGCGGTGTTTGTAAGTTTCCAGTATTTAATGGTTAATGGCATGCTCAGAACTGAATACTCATATCATTTATTAACGGCCAGCGCCCATTTTTGCGTAGCCTTTTTTTGAAGTCATGTGGCTTCGTCACTTGCTCGAGCTCTTCAGAGCACAAGTGTACGCAATTAATTTGGACCTGGAATGTTTTTTTGGCAATTGTTGAAGAGTCGGCGCCATTTTGGAGTTTGCAATTTTCCGATATTTCACCCTGTACTAACATGGTTTCGCTCCGATTACCTTTAGCAGTCGTGGACTTAAATTAAAACCGCAGCGAATAAGGCTCGGCATGAATCTGGATGGTAATTTCTAAATTTGCCGATTATTTCACGAAATTACATTTCGCTCCTGGGCAGCTGGCCTTCAACACGATTGATATTGCTCTTGGTATGTAACGTTTTCTTCGTTAGGTTAGCCACACTCAGTTCCAATAGGCCTATACGCTGACGTGACAGTACGACAGTGATTTCGGCAGCCGTAGGGCCAAGAAGCATAATCGTACTTTGTGGCCCAGTGGTCTCTATTTTGAATTAAGCCACGAACTGTTTTTACATGTTCGCTGGCCAGAACGATGCAGTTCATTGTAAGTTTCCAGTAGAAGGGGTGGGATGGGCTGAACGGGGAAGAGTAGAATGGGGGTGAATGACAAACCGTGGAATGTGGACAGACTTCCCAAAGGACTGAACCTGGACTGTAGGATAAGTTTGTAATACGTGATATACTGAGCTGGGCACGAGTACATGTGTGTGTGTTGGGGGGAGGGGGGGAAGAGGCGTACCTTAACAAAGCTCTTTGTCTTATGGGATGGAGCATGTCCATTGAGAGTGATTTCCCCACCTCATTTGAAATTTGGAAACGTTTCTGTCTCTTCCCAAAAGTGATATATCTCTTTCTCTCTGTAGTTTTTTTTTTTTTTTTTTGGGTTTGTTGAAAATTATTCAACGATATATTTTGAGGGGGCAGCGGTAGTGCATGTTCCCATGTGGTTTACGTGCCTGATACAGGGTCCAAGTGATGCTTATAACTGCAGCCTGGCCAACCTGACCTATGGTTGCACTGTCGAATGGATGAACTGAAACCCAGACCTGAAGCTAGAACAAGTTTTTAAAAGGGGGCAATGCATTTTTGGAGGTTGATACGTGTTTTCATTGGAACGCTGTGAGGTTTGGGTTATCATTTTGACCTTTTCTAAAAAAATTGTCTACAGTGCGAAAACTTTGTCTCGTGACATCGCTCTTCCTCCCCATGGCCATTAGCGTGCAGCTCTTTGTTTTTTTTTTATGAAGGTGAGACTGAGTTGACTTGATTGTCCTTTACAAATCTGAGTGTCATGGGGTATGTTACATTTGAATGTTTTTATACATAATCCATAAGTACGGAGTTTGGTCTTAGTTCTCACTGCACCTAACTGGCGTTGAATAGTAGGAAAAGTCTGAAATATTTTGATGGTGGCCATACCATGGCGGTCCCTTGAAAAATTATTTGCCGGTCTCAAAAGTTTGTCTGGGACTAGTCGGACACCAATTTTTTCTGGACTGCTGACTTAGTAGTTGGCTTTCAGGCCCACAGTCAGACGCTCCCGATTCGTAGTTTAAACTGCACAGGCTATGAGAATCCGGTTTGCAGACAAGATACTGAAGATGGGAAGGGTGGAAAGGGTATGATAGCTTCCAGGTGGACTAAATATTTTTTTTCAGCGGGGAGGGGAGGAGATACGTTAAACTTCACAGAGGAAATGGCTACTTCAAATTTTCTTAGGACTAAACTTTCACTGTGCCCCGGCCCCCTCCTCTGGCTACGGGCTTGGTGTGCCTGATTCAATCATGTAACGCATGAAGCATAATGAGATCCTCCCAGTTCAGGGTAGGTGATGGATGGAAAATGTTTACATTGAATTTTAAACCTCCTTCGATAATTCAAAAAAATATGGTGTGGCGCGAAGCAGAAAGTCTAGGGGTTGTTTCCAGTGGGATATTCTTAGACCCATAATCACGTCTTCACTGTTGAAAGTAAAACACCATATTGAAAGCATTGCAAGTCCATGACGGCTGTGATGTGTCCAAAGTTTTAACTCCCCCCACCCTCACCCTCCCAGATTATCGGCTACGATCCCACAACTAGACAAGATCTGCTGCTCCTTGTACTATAGTTCACTTCTCTACTAGCCTGAGCCATATCAATAGTCGTAATCCCAATTGTCCAAAATAATTTTTAATTGGTATGATACGAAAAAACGTTTTTCCTTGACGTATTCAATAATTTCTCTTTTTCCGATAATCCTCAATTTGTGTCAGGCTCACCTGCGCCGACATCTCCCGCGCTTTTCCCGTATCGGTAACCAGTTTGGTACAACTTTGCAAAACACAAGCTTTGCAACGAGTTGTCTCGGCGCACTAATGCGTGGCGTATCACTGCCGTCCAGTCAGGAGATTTCATTATTTGTATCCCGCTTATCATGAAAATGAACGTACATGCGGCATGCTAGTTAAGTGAACGTTAGGATAAAGTATATCGACACAACTAATGCAACAGATCGTTGCCAGTGTCGATGCTGCATTTTGTTCTCAAACCATAATTTTACACAACTAACGATGGAATCATTTCTTGGTTAAAAGATTTCCAGTTTAGGTTTCTAGCGCAAGTTAACTGTTCCAGTTAACGAAACTAACGTTAGTTGCGTTGCCGGCGTTATTTGCAGTGGGGGACTTTTCTCTAAGGTATACCGCAACTTAATGTCCAGTTTATTTTGACCTGTACTGTAATTGTAGGCTTACCGTCCGCTGGTCGGTAAACAAGCTCATGTTTTTGTTTTTGGGACAGTTATCCAACATATTTTAAGTCCTCGGTAAAACCCCAAGTCCATAATAATCGGCTTTATAGGATTAAAGCGAAAGGTTTGTGAGGCTGAATGGCTATCACTTATTTGACGTTTTGCGTGATAGCTTTTGTCCTGTACGTTACCCTCATTTGACTAGCAGTCAAGTAGGAGAACTATTCAGGGCTAAGCCCTGCAATTGTGTGACTGGAAGCTGGGCACAAAAGAGCATGCGCTCGGAGGGCTTTTAAACATTCCGGTGGACTTCTGAAATGGGTGTGTGTGACCGGGGCAATAGGCATATTTCATAGAATCTTGAATGACAGTCAGCTTTCCTCGCGGCTTACCGCAGCAACGAGAGTTTGTGTGACTTCCCTTACCTCTGACACACAGAGACTAGAACCATGGAGATTATTCCAAACAGCCTTCATGCTAAAAATTTATGGTTTGGGCATTTGGCAGGGGATGTTATTTTGTGCCTTGAATAAGATACAAAACTTAATCTTCAGTGGTTAAAAGGGGTTTTCCTATCTTTTTGTCCACACACAAAGCGCAACCAAAAACCGCCAAAAACCCACAATCCAAGATCACCTATCTATCAGCTTAAGACCACTAAGACCAATCATACACACCTTTTGGTTGTGTGGTGTCTTGGTTTGGTCCCTGTTTAGGGTGGTCGGTGCCCGGACCTTTAATCCGACATTTCACATTTGCCTCAGTTTCCACCAAAAACTTTATGGGCTTTACAAGAATTTTATATTTTTACATGAAACTGACCACAAAATACCTGCATAAAATCCTCATCTACATCTCATTATAAAGGAATGTTGATAATAATTTGTGGTATAGGTCCGGGTAGCTAAGAGAAAAACGGGAAGCTTTCCAGGTCGGCAACTGGCCATTTTGAAACCAGCTTTGCCAGAATAAAATGCATGATTAGTATAATCACTTTCTTACCTTACTCTGTGTTCTTTTGAAAATGGATTGACATTCTGAGAACCACTTGTGGTGGAGGGTGGGCCCACGTACTCTTGGGACCTTGCATAAACCTTTCTCTTTTTTATGAAAATCCAAAATTATTCTTTCCTCCCATAAAGCAACAGTCACTTCCTTTTAAAAAAATGTCATTTGCCTGTCTTCATTTACATTTTTCTTTTCGTACAGATCCCCCAAAAGTTTTAGCTATATTTTGACTCGAAAGGGTTTTAAGGAGGGGTTACAAAAACAATCTCCCCTTTTGTGTATTATCTATCATTTTGATATTTTCTTGCCCCAATAAAATGATTTGAATGGAAAGAAGCCAATTTCTTGCAGAAATTTAAAATCCCCAAATTTAAATGGAAACAGGGCGACCACTTGAGTTTTGGCAGTGATTTTCTCACATAATATTTAAACCCCGGAGGAGACCCTGATGGCAGCCAAAGAGGTTGGACCAGGGAAGTATGTTTCCCAAGGACCCCCCCCCCCCCCAAACCCCCAAACAAAAACACAAAACACTTTTAAAAGGACAAAACCCCCTTATTCATGAAAAATTTTACCAATAAATTTTATTTCCCAAAAGCTACACAAAGGGGTGACATCACTTTTGAAATTAAGGGTGTAGAAATATTCAAACATTCTTCCATTGTTTCCCTTTTGGGGATGTAGCTCCTTTAGGGAAAGAACTCTCTCAGCGTTTAATTTGGGTTTTTTGGGCCCCTTTCCCAAGTTTGAGGGGCCCTTTTAAAAAAAAAAAAACATTTTTCTGATAGGGAGGGGAAACCCCAAAAACTCTCCTTAAAACCCCCCCCAGGAGGGGTTTTGTCTAACTTTTTCAGGCCTCCTCTTTCCAGGAAAACACTTCAGGGTTTCCTCATATGAGCAAGAGTGTTTCCCATCTCTTCACACTGGTCCCCATGTTTTGCTTCTGAGCTTTGTTCTGGGCCTTAAGAACCGGCTTTTCCCCATCCTTCCCCCCCAAAAAGGTAAATCAATCCAAAACCTTACTGCTTAAAAATGTATCATCTGGCAGATTATCTCCTTCCCATTTTTTTTGTCAAAATTTTGTTAAAAAAAACCACGGAACCAACCTCCGCCTCCACCCCCC
Source organism: Holothuria leucospilota (assembly GCA_029531755.1). Classification (NCBI taxonomy): domain Eukaryota; kingdom Metazoa; phylum Echinodermata; class Holothuroidea; order Aspidochirotida; family Holothuriidae; genus Holothuria; species Holothuria leucospilota. The sequence continues at coordinate 58,775,178 of CM055967.1, read as the reverse complement.
TCCTCCAAAAAATGACCAGCCTTAAAGAGGATGAAACGCGAAAAAATACAATAAAGAAGCTAAACCAAACTTTTTTAATATCCCTAAATACCCCTCTAAAAGGGTTATTAAAAGGCCAAAGGAATTCATTTTTTTTTATGTAAAATTTACAAAACTACACCAAAAATTTGGAGAAAAACTAAACAAAAATTTTAAAAGGCAAATGAAAGCCCCTCCCCCCCCCCTTTAAATTTAAATGAAATACATAGCATTTCTAGTGACTATTTTCCCCCTTTGACCTAAAAAAATTTTTGATTACCCAAATTTTGTAATCCCTTCAAACAATTCTAATTTGGGTTTTGGACCCGATGAAAATTGACTCACCCGGGGATGTATTTGGGGAAAACTATTCAAGGGGCGATGCTGTCACAAACCAGGCCAAAAACCCCAAGCACAATTATTTTTTCATCAGTATTCATAATAAACTATGAAAAAACTTGCTGCATGGACCATGTTTTTGGGTGTTTAAGGGAAACCTGAAAATCACATTTTGCTCTTAACTATGATTGGGGTGACTAAAAATCAACTAATTTTCTTTTCCCACCTTGCTTTTTGGGGCCCCAAGGCATAAAAAAAGGGCCCTCGGTCACTAAGGGGCTGTATTTTCAAAAAAAGGCAAAATTAAAGGGGTACATTTCCTTAAAATCAAATTCCTTAATTTTCCCCCTGAGTTTTAAAACCCCTCAAGATAGTTTTTTTTGGGCCTTTTTTTAATCAACTAACATGATTCACCCCTTTTTTGGACTAGAAAAAAAAGGGTAAAAACAAAATGCCCTTTTTTCCCGGGTTTGGGGGGAAAATCATACCGGGCAAATTTTTCCCAGATTTGAGGGGCTTTTTTCCCTATATCCCGGGTTTTTCCCCCTAAACAGGAAAGGAAACAAAATTTTTTAAAGATTCCCTCTCTTTTTTCCAGGATGGCTAAAAACCCTGATTTTTCATGACTTAGGATAAATTTCATTATTTTTTTTCCTTTTTTTTTCTGTTGCATTTTACGCTATCCTACTAGCACAAACTCCAGATTACCTTGGGTGCTTGTTTGGGGGGTCTCTTTGGTACTTTCTTTAGATCTTCCCTCTGACCGTTTTTTGGGGCTGCCAGACACGGCCCTTTGGGAACCTTGACTTAGGGGGGGCCAAGTGGAGTGGGATTCCTGTTTTCTGTGGGCCCCCTGCCCAAGAATCTACTGTATCAAAACGTTGTTTTAAAAATAAAACAACCCAACGGAAATTTTAGAAGATTTACTTAGGAAACAAAAGGGGGGTTCAAATTTGAAAATGACTGATATAGCCCAAAAGAGGGTCAGAAAAAAATTTTAGCTGAAAAATTTAACTCATAATGTCATCGCATAAAAGTTTCAATCCTAAAAAGAAAGTCCATATCTTTTTAAAACATTCTTTAAAGGGAAAGTTGCATAAAAAAAAATGAAGGTTTTCAATTTCTGAAAGATCTACTTTCAAAGCTTTTTGTTCCCAAATTTCTTGATTTTTAAATGTAAAATTTGGCAGATAAATAAAACTTTTTTTGGTAATGTTTTTTAAAAGAAACAAACAAATAATCGGAGCACATAATTACGTATCATACTGGGGCATTACTCCCCGGTTTAAATTTTGGGGTTGCACGGGGAAAAGTTAACAAAAAATTTTTACAAAATGTAAAAGTCGGGTTTTTCCCCCTAAAATTTGAGAGACGTAATTCGGGCCCCCCATTTCAAAAGTTTTAGCTCAGTCTTAAAGGGGAAATTTTTTCTTTGATCCCAGACATTTTTCCAATTCCCCCAATTCTAATTTTCTACTCCCCAAAACCTGTATGAAGCGTTTCCCCTTGTGCGGGGAAAAAACCCTTTTTTAAAATTGTTTAAAGGGGGGCCTGTCCTGGTAACCCTACAAGGCTAACAAATTGTAATCTCTCAAATTTTTGGGGGTTTGGGGAATTTGGGGCTACTCTGCATCTTTTCAAATTTTCAAATTTTGTGTCAATCAAAGATCATCACCAACTGAGAATTTTGATACCCACATTTTAAAAAATCCCCTTTGGGGATAAATAAACCTGCCCTTTGTTTTTAACCCTTAACCCTTTCCCCATCCTTGGGGTTTAAATATATCATGCACTAAATCCTATATAATAAAACTTTTATACACCCCCAAACTCAAAACCCAGGACTAAACTTTGAAACCAACCAAACCCCTCCTAAACCCTTTAAAGGTAAAAAAATGCTGGATGTAAAAAACTGCTCATTTTTGGGGAAAAAAAGGCCCAAATTTAAAAAGTCCCCCCCTTTTATTCACTTCCCCTTTTTAATTTTGACCATGGGAAATTTAACCCCTGTCTGTGAGGGTCATAGATTCCCCAAAAGTCTGTAGTATCCCCACCAGTCCCCCTGTACCATATTTGTACTGTATTCCCTAAAATTACTGTTACCCTGTATCCCCTAGGTCAAAATTTCCCTTTGCAAGGAACAATGAATATAAAAAAATATTTTTTTAAAACATGTTTTCTTTTCCCCAAATTTGTAACAAAAAGGGTTTTAAAAATTTTGTTTAAAAAACCCTCGTAAAATTTGGAAACAAGGTGGTTTACGGGACTGGGAAAACATTTTTTTGAAGCCCTATTAAAGTGTCCCAAATAAAATAAAACAATATAAAGAACTGCAACGCCCAATCTTTTGGGGTTGGGAGAAAGGGCATAAATTTTTCCCAAAGAAAGGGGGAAAGCAAAAAAAATCACAGTAGTTCCCCAAAAAAACTTTCCAACGCTCGGGTTTTGGGAACCCTATAAAACTTCAGCTCAGGACACCTATTAAAGTCTTTTTCAAACAAAAACCTTTTTAAATAAATTTCCCTTTCTTGAGGTTTTGGTTTATTTTGATTGAAACCCCTTGTTGCCAAAAATTTTTTGGTTTTTTGGTAGCCTTGTTCCCAAGGGGGCCCATCACCGGGGTTTTGTTTAAATCCCTGTCCACTTTTCTAGTGTATTTTGTAGCTTCTTGCCTCTGTAAAGAAGAAAAAGTCCTTTGCCGAAACCCCTCTTACGACTTCTTCGGGCATTTTTCAAAAACAAACTATAAATAAACAAATGTGTGAGAATCATAACAGCTACTCCAATGTTTAAAATGACAAATGGCATTTTACCTGGGGTGAACACTTTTAAAGTTTCAATCCAACCCCTAGTTTGCCTTTCCCTGAAACCCAAAACCCCCCTAAATCGGGCCAGGGTTTTGTTTAGGATCTCCTTTTGCAAAGCCCTAAGAATTTAAAAAATTTTCCCAATTCAAAGATTTCTTCTACTGGCTACTAAGAAAGGGGCCCCAAGGTGTCTGTTTTTTCAAAACTGGCTACTTTTCCCCTTTAAAGTTTTTCCGGGCGAGAAATTCCCCCGAATAAAAAAAATGTTTCTATGTGCCCCGGGAGGGAAATCCCGCAGCGGAGACAAGCTGTGTTCATCATAATAATCGGTAAAAACCCAAACCTTTAATTACGTCATTAAAAACCTCTGTACGCCTTCTTTTCAAGACACTTTCAGAAACCTTTGGGTACTAAATTCGCAAACTTTTTTAAAGGGAAAATTTCGAGAAATCAGGGTTTGAAAAAAACTTTCATAAAGGTGGAATTTTTGACCCCACAAAAAGGGGCCCCTTTGGGATGAAATTATGGCTGACCGTGATAGTGGGGTTTTTAAAAAACGGTTGTTTTTCCGGGGATTGTTATTTGTAAAGGAGTGACCATGTAAATATTGATAGGCAAGCCCGGGGAGATAACGAAAAAATCATTGATTAGTTCAGTAGGGGGTTAACTTAAGTTTTAAGGCTGGGGGCACATTACAGACATGGGATGCTTTCCGCACAAACGTTACACATCTAGTTCTTGCGAATGCAAAAAAACTTGACCAGGTTTTCCCATGCGAGGCATTTTGAGAATGGGCCAAACCCTTCATTTTTACCTGAAAATGTGTAAAAAACCATATCCCACTAGAAAAATAACTGAATTTTCTTCTTTTTTTTTGGGGTGTTAAGAAATTAATGGCAATAAGCATGCTATGAAAAGTTTAAACATTTGGGAAAAAAAATATTAAAAAATAAAAAAAATTTCCCATAAATTTGCAAAAAATAAACAGATTATAGAAACCCAAAAATTTTCAGGGGGTTAGTGCATGAAAAAGTCCCCTAAAACAAATACCATCTAAAAAGAGAAAGATTTTCTTTTTGGGTTTTTTTTTGACAGAATTTTTGCAAAAATTTGGTCTTTTAGGGCCCTAATTCAGTTTGAATGTCATGGGGCCCCTTGCTCAAAAAATTTGGGCCCTTTAAAAAAAGTAAACCCCTGCGGGTGTTGCATTGGGATAAATTCAGCACTGAAAGGGTTGTATTATTGAAAGCATTTTTGAGCAAATTTTAAATTAAAACCCCTTTTCCCCCTGCTTTGCCCTTGCTTTACAAACCACCTAACAAAAACCCCAAAATTTTTATTAAAATTTTTTAAAATTTAAAACCCCAATGAATTTACAATCAAAAAAATGAAAAAGAAAATACGGGATAAAACAAAAATGCATGTTTAATTTTTTAGCCCCTTAAAACCCCCCTGTTGAAAATTAAAAGTTTTAAAAACCCTCCACCAAAACGCTCCCCCCCCCCCAATACAAACCCCCCTGCCTTTTTCAAAGCATCTTGTCCTGGTATTGATGGAAACTCCCACGGGCGGGGTGCTTTGGCCCCTTGGAAAAAATTATTTGGTTTTGATCGGGGTATGGCGGGTTTGGGTAATCCCCTGGGGGGGTACTTTTGGTTTTTCCCCTCTGCAAAATGGGGGTCCTTTTTCCTCACTGCTCTCCCCAAACCAATGGTACTCGGGTTTGGAGTAGGTTTTCAAACCCAGGGCCTGGGTGTATAAAAACTTAGTTTGGGGGTTGTATTGAAAACCATCCTGAAGCAGCCCAAAAAAAGCAACCGAAAGCCAAAGGGGCTTAGTGTTTCCCTTTTGCCAAAGGGGGATTTTTTTGTTGAAACGGGGGGGGGGGGGGTTTTCCCTAAAATTTTATTTTACCTTGATACATCTTTTTTTAACGGTTTTTTAACAATTTCCCCTCTGCTGCCCCTCCATAAACTTTAAACCCCCCCAAAGATATAACAAAAAGAAAAAACGAAAGTGCCCCTTGGGAAAAAAAAATTCAACCCCAAAGGGACCCTTGGATCTTAAAAAATTCCCTTGGGGAAATTTTTTGTTTTTTGTCCTCTGGGGGCCCCCTGATGACTATTTTGGGGAAATTCCCTTGGGGAAATTTTGCTTTTGCCTCTTGGTGCCCCCCATATAACTATCTAAAAATTTTTTGGGGAAATTTTGTTTTTTAAACCCTTTGGGTGACCTCAATTATGATTTTGGGGAATTTTTGGAAAAATTTTTTTGCTTTTTGACCTCTGAAAACCCCAAAATACGATCTTGGGGAATTTTTGGGGAAATTTTGCTTTCTAAACCTCGGGTTTAAACCAGGGGAAAATTTTGGGGAAATACTTGCGATATTTTCCTTTTTGCCCCTAAGGGCCCCCAAGGATGATCTTGGGAATTCTTGGGAAACTTTCTTTTTAACCTATGGTGACCCCGGAATGACAATCTTGAGAATTCTTGGGGAAATTTTTCCCTTTTAAACCCAGGGGAGGGCAGATGACAATTTTTGGGGGAATTTTTGGGGAAAAATCTTTTTTTTTTTTACTCTTTTTAACCCCATTTAAAACCCTTTTGACCTCCCCCAAAAAATTTGATAAGTTTTTCCTCTAAAACATGGGCAAAAAAAATATACCAAAAAATAAAAGGTGGTTTGTTTTTTCTATCTTGAGATATCGAGTTACAACCCTTTCCCCCAATTTTTCTGAAATTTTAAACCTCTGGTGCCCGCTCAGATGACCTTTGACCTCTACCAAAGAAAATGCGTTTTTTTCCCCCCAACATGACAAATCTACCCCCGCCATTCCTATCTTGACATTTTCCCCAATTTAAATTTTTTTCCCGGTCTTTGCCCTTTTCGGGTGACCTAAAATCCCCTTTAAACCTCCACCAAAAAAAATGGGGTTTTCTTTCTTTTCAATATGCCCAATCTTTATAAAAAATTTTAAAAAATTTTGCGGGTTTCCCCCTATTTTGGATATAGTGTTTACAGCTTTTTGCCTTTTTAAACCTATGGTGACCTAAATTTCCTCTGAACTTCCCCAAAAATTTTTAGAGTTTTTTCCTCTCTACATGGTTTAAATCTATATACCAAATATTAAAAGCGTCCGGTTTCATTCCTATTTTGAGTTTAAGTTTGATTATGACCCTTTTGGGCTTTAAAAACCTGCGGGGGGCCTAAAATGACCTTTGCCTCCACCAAAAAAAAATGGGGTTTCTTCCTCTTGACATGAAAAAATCTGTATCCAAAAAATGAAAATTTGTGGGCCCCTTTGTATCTTGAAAATATCTGTTTACGGGGTTTTTTTGCCTTTAAAAAAACCCTGGTGCCTAAAAAAGGACCTTTGACCCCCTCCCAAAAAAAATGGGGTTTCTTCCTCTCAACATGAAAAAATCTAAAAATACCAATATGAAAGTGTTGGCCCTTTCCCTACCCTCGAGATACTTTGGTTTAAAAGCCTTTTAAAAGGGTTTTTGGGGGGGGGGGGCAGATTAACCTCTGGTGACTTCAGATGCCTTTAAACCTCTCCCAAAACATGGGTTTTTTTTTCCTCTTGACATAACAATCTGAAACCCAAATATAAAAAGTGTGGCCCTTTTTTGCTATCTTGAGAAAATGTTTTTTAACGAGGTTTTTTCCGCATTTTAACCTCTGGGGGCCCTCAGAGGGAATTTTGACCAAAAAACCAAAAAACAATAGGGTTTTTCCTCCCCAACTGAAAAATCTATATCCCAAAATATGAAAAGTGCCCGGTCATTGCTCCCTCGAGATATCGTGTTTCCCAAGCCCGTTTACGAGGTTTTCGCAGTTTTAACCTCCGGTGACTCCCCGGATGACCTTTACCTCTACCAAAAAAAAATTTGGGTTCTTCCTCTGACAGACAAATCTGTATAAAAAATATAAAAAGTGCCCGGGTCTTGTTTTAACTTGAGATATCGTTTTTTAAAAAAGTTTTGGGTTTTTTTTGACCTCTGGTGCCCTTCAAATGTTTTTGACCTCCACCAAAAAAATGGGGTTCTTCCTCTCAAATAAAACGAACTTTATCCCAAAATTGAAAATTTTTCGGCCCATTGCTACCCTCAGATATCTTTGTTTACAAGCTGGCGCCCACATACACACACACCCCACACACAAAAACTCACACACACCCCAAATACACCCCTACATACTACACACCAACACACACACATCCCATCGAATAGTTCCCTTTTCCTCCCTTCGGCAAGGAACCCAAAATTTTGAATGAAAACCCAAAACCCCTAAAAATGTAACACCCTTTATGACAATCAATAAACCACAGGGGCAAAAAATAAACCCGGGAGGTTTGATAAATTAAACTACCCCTAAACTTCACTTTCACCAACCTAATGCAGGCCCATTTTACCTCTCCGGGGAACACATAATTTAACTAATTGAGGGGTTCCAAAAAACCAAAAAAGAGAAATTCTATGATCCCTACTTTGAGAAAATTGCCCCTAAAAATTTTTATTTTAAATTTTTGAACTCTGTAAACCTTTTCAAATGACCTTTTAAAAACCCATTGAAACCAGCCCAAAAGGGAATGGCCAACCGATAAAAAAAAGGATATTAAAACAATATAATGAGAAAACATTTTTGTAACTGATACTTTTGTGTCCAAATAAAACCCCGTAAAAACAGTGTTCCCCGGCAAAGGGAAATTGGGAAACCGGGGGGGGAAATTCCCCCTCCTAAAAATTTTTTTTGGGAAAGGGATTTTTCAAAATAAAGGGGGGGGTTTACATTTGGTAAGATACTGTTTAGAAATTTAAATGGGTGTATAAAATTGTATTTAAACATCCCCGGGCTGCGAAAAGTGTGCGGGTTTTTTTCCCCCCAAAAAATTTATTTTTGTGCGGGTTTCCAAAAAAAAAGGGACAAAAAGGGGAAAAATTCAGGGAAACCCCGCACCTTATGGCGCGAAAAACTGCGGGTACAACACGGGCAAGAAAAAAAATTTTCAAAGCACAAATTTAAAACGGGGAAAAGGGGGGTTTACCCCCAACATTTTTTTGTAAGTAAACTAAGAAATGGTACCAGACAAACAGTCATAAAGGGAATGCGGGGACAATATGAAACGTGAAAAGGGAAGGGAAAGGCACGGGACTAAACCTCCAAATTTTACTGTGCCCATTTTCCCAAACTGAAATGATTTTGACAGTGACCACATAAAACCCGTGTAGATGGACTACAGTGTAATCCCCACAATGCACCTTGATTATGACTACGGAATGCAAAAACCCTTCACAAAACTAAAAATTTTTTTGGGGGTTAAGAGGGGTTTGGGGGATCACCCCTTTATTCATCTTTGACCAAGCAAAACAATTTGTACAGTATTTTAAATGGGGATTTTCAAGAAGATATGTAAAATTTTTTCACAGTGTAAAAAATTTATGAGTTTTTTTGGGCCCCAAAAACCATTTTTTTCACCCCTTTAAAGAACTCCTTTTAAAAAGGGGAAAAAAAAGGGGTCAAAAAAAAGGGTTTTCCCCTTTATATTTTTTGGAAAATCATTGGTCTTTGGATTTCACTGGATAACCCGTGGACACCCCTATATTGACTTTTTGGGAGAGATTGCATTTCCCACCCCCTTTGGGAAATATCAATGCCCGGGGTCTTCAACAAAAATTTTTCTTCAAAACTGGAACAGAGTTTTGGGCACCAGCCAAAGGGCCCCAAAACCCAAACCCAGCCCCTAGGGGAACAAGGCTAAGGCCCCCAGAGCCAAACTTAGACGGGGGGGGCTGTTGCTATAAAAAATTCTCACCCAAACTCCATTTGCCCCAAGGGTTCCTGACGATTATATATAAAAGACATTTTTTTCCCCCCGCAAATTTACCTTAGCTGGGCCGGTTTTCCCTTTGAGTTGCCATAGCCCCTGAGGTTCTGTAATCGGGCCAAGCCATAAAATTAGTATTGTTTTTCCCCTGGTTTTCAATTTTCACCCAAACTGTGACAAAAAAAGATGTGAGATTTTCAGAGGAAGGAAGATATACAATTTTTTGGTGAGGAAAAAAAAAAATTTTTTTTAAGGGTTAAATTTTCAAAAATACTGAGTTAAAAAAAAAATTAAAAATGAGGGGGAAACCACATTTCCCCCATTAAAGTGTTCATCCTAAAACAAGTTTCCTTCCCTTTTTGAAAAACAAAATGAAAAAAAAAAAATGAAAGAAAATTTTTTCCTATTTCTTTGATGTTTTGAGAGTAAAAATTTTTTCCCTTTTAAAAAAATTTTTAAAAAATTTTTTCCCCCTTTTTAAACTCCGGTTTTCCAAACCCCCCCCAAAAACCACCTTTTAAAAAAAAAAAAAAAAAAAAAAACCCCCGGAATTTTTTTAAAAAAAAGGGGGGGAAAAAAAAAAAAAAAAAAAAACAAAAAAAAAACCCCCCCAAAAAAAAAATTTTTTTAAAAAAAAAAAAAAAATTTTTTTTTTTTTTTTTCTTTTTTTTTAAATAAAACATTAAAATTAAACTTAAAAAAAAAAAAAATTTTTTCCCTTTTTTTCTTTTTAAAAAAAAAATTTCCCCGGGGGGAAAAATTTTTTTTTTTTGGGGTAAAAAAAAATTTAAAACCCCCCCAAAAAAAAAAATTTTTAAAAAAAAAAAGGTGGAACCCCCCTTCCCCCGGTTTTTTTTTCCCCCCCCCCCAAAAAAAATTAAAAAAAAACCCCCCCCCCCTTTTTTTAAAAATTTTAAATTTTTTTTAAAATTGGCCTAAAAAAAAAAAAATTTTTTTTCCAAAACCCCCCGGGCCCCAAAAAAATTTTTTTTTTCCCCCCCAAACCCCTTAAATTTTAAATTTTTCATTTTCCCTTGGGGGTTTTTTTAAAATTTCCCCCGGGGGAAAAAAATATTAAAAATTTTTTTATTTTTTTTTTTTTTTAAAATATTTTTTTTTTTTTGGAAAACCCCCTTTTAAAATTTTCCCCCACAAAAAAAAAATTTAAAAAAAAAAAAAAAAAAAATTTATTTTTTTAATGAGGGGGGAAATTTTTCCCCGGGGTTTTTTTTGGGTTTTTTTTCCTTTTTGGGTTTTTTTTTCAATTTTTTAAATTTTTAAATTTTGAAAATTTTTTAAAAAAAAAAAAATTAAAAATTTTACCCCCCAAAAAAAAAAAACCCCCCAAAAAAAAAACTTAAAAAAAAAACCCCAAACCCCCTTTTTTTTAAAAAATTTTCCCAAAATTTTCCCCCCTTTTTTTTTTTTTTTTCCCTTTTTTACTTTTGGGTTTTTTTTTAAAAAAAAAAAAACAAAATTTTTTCCCCCTTTTCCCCAAAAAAAATTTTTTAAAAAAAAATTAAAAAATTTTTTTCCCAAAAAGGGTTAAAGGGTTTTTAAAAAAAAAAAAAAGGGGTTTAAAAAAAAAACCCCCCCCCCTTTTTTTTTCCCCTTTTTTTTAAATTAAAAAATTTTTAAAAAATTTTTTAAAAATTTTGGTTTAAAAAAAAAGGGGTTTTTTTTTGGGGGGGGTTTTTTTTTTTTGGTGGAAAACCAAAAAAAAACCTTTTTTAAACAAAAAAAAAAAAATTTTTTTTTTTTGGGGAAAAAAAAGGGGGGGAAAAAAAGGAAAAAAACCCCCCCGGGGGGGAAAAAAAACCCAAAACCCAAAAAAAAAAAAAAATTCCGGGGGGGGGAAAAAATTTTTTTTTTTTTTGGGGGGGGGGTTTTGGGGGGAAACCCCGGGGGGGGGGCCCCCCCCCAAAACCCCCCTTTTTTTTGGGGGGAAAAAAAACCCCCCCCACAAAAAACCCAAAAAAAAAAAAACCCCCCCCCCTTTTTTTTTTTTTTTCCCCCCAACTTTAAAAATTAAAATTTTTTTAAAAAAAAAGGGGCCCCCCTTTTTTAAAAAAAAAAAATTTTTTTAAAAAATTTTTTTTAAAATAAAAAATTTTTTCCCCCAAAATTTTTTTCAAAAAAAACCCAAAAAATTTTTTTAAAATTTAAATTTTTTCCCCAAAAAAACCCCCCGGGAAAAAATTTTTTTTTTTTGGGAAATTTTTTTTGGGGGAAAAAAACCTTTTTTTTTTTTTTTTTTTTAAAAAAAAAACCTTTTTTTAAAACCCCGGGCCCCTTTTAACCCCAAAAAAAAAATTTTTTTAAATTTTTGGGGGGTTCCCCCAAAAAAATTTTGGGGGGGGCCCCTTTTTTTGGGGGAAAAAAAACCAAAAATTTTCCCGTTCCCAAGGGTCTTTGGGGGGGGAAAAACCTTTTTTTTTCCCTTATCCCCAACCGGGGGTTTTTTTCCCTTTTTTAACCCCCTTTTCCCCCCTTTTTTTTTTTAAAATTTTTAAAGGGTTTTTCCCCTTTTTTAAAATCCCCAAAAAAAAACCCCCCTTTTTTTTTTACCAAAAGGAAAAAACCCAAAATTTTTGGGGGAAAAAAAAAAAAAAAAAAAAACCCCAGAGCCAAAAAAAAAAAAAAAAATTTTTTTTTTGGGGGTTTTGGGTTTTTTTTTTTGGGGGGAAATTAAATTAAATTTTGGTTTTGGGGGGGGGTTTAAAACCCAAAAATTTTTTTAAAAAAAAAAACCCCCCCCACCCCGGGGGGAAAAACCCCCGGGGAAACCCCCCAAAAAACCCCCCCCCCTTTTCCCCCGGGGGGAAAAAATCCCCAAGTTTTTTTCCTTTTTTAAAAAATTTTAAATTTTTTTTTTTAAAATTTTTTTAAAAATTTTTTTCCCCAAAAAAAATTTTTTTGGTTTTTCCCAAAAGGGGTTTTTTTAAAATTTTTTCCTTTTTAAAAAAAAAAGGGTTGGGTTTTTTTCCTTTTTTTAAAAAAAAAATTAAATGGCCCCTTTTTTCCCCTTTTTAAAAAAACCCCCAAAAAAGGGAAAAAACAAAAAAAAATTTTTTTTAAAAAAACCCAATTTTCCTTTTAAAACCCCCTTTTTTTTCCCAAAAAAGGAACAAGGCCCTTTTTCCCCCCTCCCCCCCAAAAAGAAAATTTTAAAAAAAAAAAGGAACCAAAACCCCCCTTTAAATTTTTTTAAAAAACCCCTTTTTTTAAAAAAAAAAAAAAAACCAAAAAAAAAAAAATTTAAAAAAAGGGGAAAAAAAAAAAAATTTTTTTTGGGGTTTTTTTCCAAATTTTTTTAAAAATTTTAAAAAAACCTTTTCCCCTTCCAAGGGCAAAAAAAAAAATTTAAAAAAAAAAAATTTTTTAATTTTTTAAATTTTTTTCCCCCCGGGGGTTTTTCAAAATTTTTTTAAAAAAAAATTTTTTTTTTTTTTTTTTGGGTTTTTTTTTAAAAAAAAAGGGGGGTTAAAACCCAAAAAAAAATTTTTTTGGGAAAACCCGGGTTTTTCCCAAAAAAAAAAAAAAACCCAAAAAAAAATTTCAAATTTTTTTCCCGGGGTTTTTTTTTAAATTTTTTTTCCCCTTTTCCCCCCCCAAAAAAAAAATTTTTTAAAAAAAAGGGGGCCCCCCCTTTTTTTTTTAAAATCCTTTTAAAATTTTTTTTTTTTTTTTAAACCCTTTTTAAAAATTGGTTTTTTTTTTGGGGGAAAAAATTTTTAAAAAAAAATTTTTTTCAAATTTTAACCAAAAAATTTTTTTTCCCCCCCCCCCAAAAAAATTTTGGGAAAATTTTTTTTTGGCCCCTTTTTTTTTAAAAAAAAAAAGGGGGGGGTTTTTTTAAATGAATTTGGGGAATGTTTTTTTTTTCCCCCTTTTTTTTAAAAATTTTTTTTTTTTTGGTTTAAAAAAGGGGGGGTGTACTTTCTTTCTTTGGAAAATTTGGGGGGAAAAAAAAAAAATTTTTTTTTTTTTTAAAAAAAAGGGGTTTTCAATTTTTAAAAAAAAAGGGGTTTTTTTTTAAAAAAACCCCCCCTTTTTTTTTAAAATTTAAATTTTTTTTTTGGGGAAAAAAATTTTTTTTTTAAAAAAACCAATTTTTTAAAAAAAAAAAATTTTTTTTAAAAAAAATTTTTTGGGGGTTTTTTTGGGGAAAACCCCCCCCTTTTCCCCCCTTTTTAAAATTTTTTCCCCAAAATTTTTCCTTTCCCTTTTGAAACCTTAAAAAATTTTTTTTTTTGAAAAAAAATTTTTTTAAAAAAAAAAAAAAAATTTTTAAAAAAATTGTTATGTTTAAAAAAAAAAAAACCAAAAAAAACCCCTTTTTTAAAAAAAAAAAAAAAAATTTTTTTTTTTTTTTTAATTTCCCCAAAATTTTTTAAAAAAAAAGGGGAAAACTTTTCCCCCCTTTTTTTGGGGGGGGGTTTTTCCCTTTTTTAAAAAAGGAAAAAAATAGGAAAAAAAAAAATTAAAAATTTTCCCCCCCCAAAAAAAAAAATTTTGGAAAATTTTAACCCAAAATTTTTTTTTTTTGGGGGGGAAAATTTTCCTTTTTTTTTTGGGGGTTTTTTTAAAAAATTTTTTTTTTTTGGGGGTTTTTTGGGGAAAAATTTTTTTTTTTGTTTTCCCCTTTTTTTTAAAAAAAATTTTCAAAGGAAATTTAAAAAAAAAAAATTTTTAAAAAATTTTTTAAAAAAAAAATTTTTTTTTTTTTAATTTTTTTTGGGGTTTTTCTTTTTTTGGGGTTTTTTTCCCCCGGCTTTGGAAAATTTTTTTTTTTTTTCATTTAGGGGGAAAAATTTTTTTTAAAAAAGGGGAAAAAAATTTTTGGGGGTTTTTTTTCTTTTTTTCCCCCCAGAAATTTTTTAAATTTTTTTTAAAAAAAAAAAATTTTTTGTTTTTTTCCTTTTTAATGTAAGGTTTTTTCCCCCAAAAAAAAAAAAAATTTTTTTCTCCAAAAAATTTTTTTAAAAAAATTTTTAAAAATTTTTTTAAAAAAAAAACCCAAACCCCCAAAAAAAAAAACCCTTTTTTTTGGGGGCCCGGGTTTTTTAAAAAAAAAAAAAAAAAAAAAAAAATTTTTTTTATTTTTTTTTAAAAATTTTTTTTAATAAAAATTTTTAAAAAAAGGGGTTTTTTTTTTTTTTTTGGGGGGGGCTTTTCCTTTTTTAAAAAAACCCCCTTTTTTTTTTGGGGGGGTTTTTTTTTGAAACAAATTTTTGGGGCTTTCCCTTAAAACCCCGGGGGGGCCCCCCCTTTTGGGGTTTTTGGGGAAAAAAAAACCCTTTTTTTAAACCCCAAAAATTTTTTAAAAAAAAATTTTTTGGGGGGGGGAAAAAAAAATTTTCCCGGGCCCCCTTTATTCCCAAAAAGGGCTTTTTAATTTAAAAACCCTTTTTTTTTTTAAAAAAAATTTTAAACTTTTTTTTTTTGGGTTTTTAAAAAAAAAATTTTAAAAGGGGTTTTTTTTTCCCCCCCCCAAAAAATTTTTTTTTAAAAAAAAAAAAAAAAACCCCCCCCCCAAAAAAGGGTTTTTTGGAAAAAAAATTTTTTTTTTCCCCCCAAAATTTTTTTTGGGGAAAAATTTTAAAAAAAACCCCCAAAAAAGGAAAAAACCCCCCTTTTTTTTTAAAATTTTTTTAAAAAAATTTTTTTTTAAATTTTGGAAAATTTTTTTAAAAATTTTTTTGGGAAAATTTTTTTTTTAATTTTTGGTTTTTGGCCTTTTCCCAAAAAAAAAAAAAATTTTTAAAAAGGGGGCCCAAATTTTTTTTAAAAGGGGCCCCCCCTTTTTTTTCCCTTTTAAAAAATTTTCCCCCCGGTTTTTTCCCCCTTTTTCCCAAAATTTTTTAAAAAATTTTTTTTTGGGGGGGTTTTTTTCCCTTTTAATTTTGGGTTTTTGGGGGCCCCCTTTTGGGTTTTTTCCCCCCAAAAAAAAAGGGGAAACCCCCCTTTTTAAAAGGGGGAAAAAAAAAAAAAAATTTTTTTTTTTTTTTAAAAAAATTGTTTTTTTTTTAAAAAAATTTTGGTTTTTTTTTAAAAAAAAAGGGGGGGGGTTTTTTTTTTTTTAAAAAAAAAAAAAAAAAAAAAGGGGTTTTTTTTTTTAAAAAAAAATTTTTAAATTTAAAAAGGGAAAAATTTTTAAATCAAAATAAAATTTTTTTTTGGAAAAAAAAAATTAGTTTTTAAAAAAAAATTTTTTTTTTTTTATAAAAATTTTTTAAATTTTAAATTTTTAAAAAAAAGAATTTTTTTTAAAATTTTTTTTTTTCCCCCCCCTTTTTGGGGGGGTTTTTTTTTTAAAAAAAAAAGGGGTTTTTTTTTTTTTTGGAAACCCGGAAAAATTTCCCTTTTCCGGGTTTTTTGGGGGGATTTTTTTGGGGGGTTTTTTTTTTTTTTTTTTTTGGTTTTTAAATTTTTTATTTTTTTCCCCTTTTTTTTTTAAACCGGGGGAAAAAAATTTTTTTTTGGGGGGGCTTTTTTGGGCCCCGGGAAAAACCCCAAAAAATTTTAAAAAATTTTTTTAAAAAGGGGGTTTTAAAAAAAAGGGTTTTAAAAAAAAATTTAAAAAAAGGGGGGGTTTAACCCCCCCCCGGGTTTTTAAAAACCCCTTAAACCCTTTTTTTTTGGGGGGGGAAAAAAAATTTTTTTAAATTTTTTTTTGGGGGGGAAAAAAATTTTTTTTAAAATTCCCGGGGGAAAAAAAAAAATTTTAAAGGGGGGGTTTTTTAAAACCCAAAGGGGTTTTTAAAATTTTTTTAAAAATTTTTTTGTTTTAAAAAAGTTTTTTAAAAAAAAAACCCCAAAAAAAAAAAAACTTTAAAATAACCTTTTTAAACCCCTTTTTTTTTAAAAAAGGGGTTTTTTTGGGGGAAAAACCCCTTTTTTTTAAAAATTTTTCCCCCTTTTTTTTAAAAATTTTTTTTAAAATTTTTAAAAAAAAAAAAAATTTTTTTAAAAAACCCAAAGGTTAAAAATTTTTTTTTTGGGGGGAAATTTTTTTGGGGGAAAAATTTAAAAAAAGGGGGTTTTTTTTTTTGGGGGGGGGGTTTTTTTGGAATTTTCCCCGGAGGAAAAGGCCCCTTTTTTTTTTTCCCCCCGGCCCCCAAAAAAAAAAAAAAGGAATTTTTCCCCCAAGTTTTAAATTTTTTTTTGGGTTTTTTAAAAAATTTTTGGGGCCCCCCCCCCCTTTTTTTGGGGGGGGGTTTTTTTCCCCCCCCCCGGGGGGTTTTTTTTTTTTTAAAAGGGAAAAAATTTAATTTTTTTTTTTTTCCCCCGTTTTTAAAAGGGGCCCCCCCAAAAAAAAATTTTTAAACCCCTTAAAAAAATTTTCCCAAAACCCCCTTTTTTTTTTTAAACTTTTAAAAAAAATTTTTTGGGGGGGGTAATTTTTTTTTTTAAAAAAAAAAAACCCCAAAAAAACCAAATTTTTTTTTTAAAAAACCCCCCCTTTAAAATTTTTTTCTTTTTTTCCCCCAAAAAAAAAAGGGGGGGTTTTTAAAAAAAACCCCCGGGGGGTTTTTTTTTAAAAAAAACCAAAACCCCAAAATTTTTCCCCCCAAAAAAATTAAAACCCCAAAAATTAAATTTTTTGGAAAAAAAAAAAATTTTTTTAAAAAAACCCCAAAGGGGGAAATTTTAAAAAAAAATTTTTTTCCTTTTTTTTTGGGCCCCTTTTTTTAAAAAAAACTTTTTAAAATTTTTTAAAATTAAAAAAAAGGGAAAAAAAAAACCCCCCTTTTTCCCCCTAAACCCCCCCTTTTTTTTGGGGGGTTTTTTTTTTTTTTTGGGGGTTTTTTTTGGTTTTAAAAAAATTTTAAAAATTAAAAAATTTTTTTTTGGGGGGGGGGTTTTTTTTAAAAAAAAAAAAAAAAAAAGAGAAAAAAAATTTTTTGGGGAAAAAAATTTTTTAAAATTTTCCAACCCCCCAAAAATTAAACCCCCCTTTTTTCCAAAAATTTTGGGGGGGGGGGGAAAAAAAAAGGGGCCCCGGTGGCCCAATTTTTAAAAAAAAAAAAAAAACCCCCCCCTTTTTTTTTAAAAATTTTTTTTTAAAAGGGGTTTTGGGGGTTTTTTAAAAAAAAAAGGGGGGGGGGGGGGAAAAAATTTTGGGGGTTTTTTTGGGGGGGGAAAAAAAAAATTTTGGGTTTTTTTTCTTTTTTTTTTTTTTTTTTTAAATTTTAAAAAAAATTAAAAAAATTTTTTTTTTTAAAAAAAAGGGGGGGAAAATTTTTTTTTTAATTTTTTTTTTTTTTAAAAAAAGGGGGTGAAAACCAAAAAATTTAAAAAATTAAATTAAAAACTTTTTAAAAAAAAAATTTTTTTTTTTGGAAAAAGGAAAATTTTTTTTTGTTTTTTTCCCCCTTTTTTAAAAAAACCCCCCCAAACATTTTTGTTAATTTTTTTTTTTTTTTAAAAATTTTTTTTTTTTTCGTTTTTTAAAAAAGGGGATTCAAACCGGGGAAAAAAAAGGGGGGAAAAATTTTTTTTGGGGGAAAATTTTTTTTTAAAAAAAAAAAAGAAATTTTCCCTTTTTTTTTTCAATTTTGGTTGGGTTTTTTTTTTTTAAAAAGGGGGAAAAAAAAGGGGGAAAATTTTTTTTAAAAACCCCTTTTTTTTCCCAAAAGGTTTTTTTTTTTTAAAAAAAATTTTTTTTTTTTTTTTAAACCCCCCCTTTTTTTTTTTCCCCGGGGGGGTTTTTTTTTTCCCCCCCCTTTTTTTTTGGGGGGCCCCGGGCCCCTTTCCCAAAAAAAAAAAAATTTTTTTTCCAATTAAAAAAAATTTTTTAAAAATTTTTAAATTTTTTTAAAAAGGGGATTGGGGGGGGGGGGGGGTGGGGGGGGGGAGAGATGTGGGGGGGTGGGGGGGGTGGGGGGGGGGGGCGGTGGGGGTGGGGGGGGGGGGTGGGGGGGCTTGCGGGGGGGGGGTGGGGGGGGGGGGGGGTGCGGTGGGTGCGGGGGGGGGGGGGGGGGGGGTGGGGGGGGGGGGGGGTGGGGGGGGGGGGGGGTGCGGGGGGGGCGGGGTGGGGGGGGGGGGGGGTGGGGGGGGGGGGGGGTGGGGGGGGGGGGGGGTGGGGGGGGGGGGGGGTGGGGGGGGGGGGGGGTGGGGGGGGGGGGGGGTGGGGGGGGGGGGGGGTGGGGGGGGGGGGGGGTGGGGGGGGGGGGGGGTGGGGGGGGGGGGGGGTGGGGGGGGGGGGGGGTGGGGGGGGGGGGGGGTGGGGGGGGGGGGGGGTGGGGGGGGGGGGGGGTGGGGGGGGGGGGGGGTGGGGGGGGGGGGGGGTGGGGGGGGGGGGGGGTGGGGGGGGGGGGGGGTGGGGGGGGGGGGGGGTGGATTTTGGGGAAAAGGCGATTAGTCCTGATTGTGCAGAACAAAACTTTACAATATCTCACCAGAAAGGACAATGGTCCAGAAAAACCAGGACCCTAACGAGTACCGGTGGGAGGACCTGAGAAGTAAGGGAAGTATTTTTTCAGGACTTTTCAGTCTCTTGCGATCCTTGTAAGCCAAAGTTTGCCCCTAAGATTTGCGCGACTTAAATTCACCATCAGTTCTCATCTTTCCCTGGGTTTTTTAAGTATTTTATCAGGGGGGGGCTAGGGGGGAAAGGGGGACGACACACAAGGGGAAAAGGACTTTATTTTCTTCTTGCGTGTCCGGGGGCCTCTCGTCTTCCGCACCCGATAAACGTTGTTCCTCCCCCCTCTGCAAAAAATTAAACCATTTTTGGGCCCTCCCAGTACAAAAATTTAAACCACCTACTGGACACCTCTGATTCTTCATAAGATGTGCTAATTATTATTCGCCTACAACGTCTAACCCGGTTTTACTGCCAGGCTTTGCATAAGGCCTGAGAGCTTAGCTGGTGGTATTACGACGTTACCGTAACAATATTACATGCCAAATGCATTTTACAGTAATTAAAAAAGCTTCCTGGCGATAATTTTTTCCCAACGGGTCGTCGTTCGGTAAAAAAACAAAAACATGAAAGCTGGTTCAGCTGTACTTCCCACCAATATTAGGCTTGCTTCCCCTTATCTCTATGGTGGGGGGGACGCTTTGCATGATGGGTGAAGGCCCTACTATAAGGGGGGGGGGAATGCCCGACGAAAGAGGGGGGGACAGAAAAATTAGGGGGGGGGAAGGGTGGGGACCTATTTTAAAACGTCGTTCCCAACTTAAAAACAGTTACGTGGGTAGTGGGGCCCTACTTTTGGATAACAAGCACATGGGGAATTACCAATACCTTACCTTAAAGGTTAAATTTACGTTTACCTAAATGTAAAACCTGTAAAAGACTTGGGAGGGATAGTGTTTAAATTACAAATTTTTCACCTTCGAAAAGAAAAAGAAAAACTTGGTTCTGTGTTGCATTTTGGGGGACAAAAAAACACTTACAAAGCTTTTTTGTTTGCCAAAATGTCTATCTTTTTGGTTAATAAAAATAAAACAAAAACCACGCCAAAACAGTAGTAAAAATACCCATCATGAAGTTTGTACAAAAAAGCTTTTAGTTGCACTTCATGGTTCGTTTTATCCCTCAATTCCTTTCGTTGGCCCAGAATTTCACCTTTTTCAGTGAAGAAGAGGGGGGCTTTGTTTAACAGTTGATTTCACCCTTATTTGGGGCCCTCTGGGGGGGGAAATAAAAAAAAGTTTTTTTTAAAAAAAGAGTTCTTCTTTATAAATTTTTTCATGTTTAAAAGCCCCTGCATTTTTACCCTTGATATTACTTGGCACACCAATGTTAAGGCCCCCAAGTTGCAAGGGAAAACATGGTCCAGGTTCCTTCGTTTTAGAAGGGTGGGCAGGAGTATTTTGTAAAAAATGGATCTTTTACAATTTTTAAGATAATCCCCCCCCACCAGTTGTTACCATTGTGAAGAAAGAAACACTTTAGGAATTCCCACCAATGATACAAAGCGGGGTGGGGGACTTCTCCAAAAGGCATTTCTTCGTAAGGGCTCCTATTTTCAGTGAATTTATTTTTGCCTTTTAAGGTGGCGTGGTTTAATATTTCAAATTAACCATCTATCTTTGGATTAATTGGGGAAAAACCCCACAGCATTAGTCATCCATAAAATACTTGGTTTACATCAATGAATAGGTGGACAAGAAAAGGTTAAAGTTGATTGCCTTTGGGCTTTTATACTTGTACAAAGACAGGGTAAAAATAAGCAAAAAAATGTTTGGAGGCTTCCTGGAGGGCCCCAAGAGGCATTAGGTCAGGTGCCCTGTCTTGTGTAGTCGAGGGGGGCCCTTAGGGCGTCCAGGGGCTTCCTTAGAGTGAAAACAGAGGGGGACCCCCCACTTTTCATTTTTCATCGAGAGCGGGGGGAAAATTTCCATTTAACTTAACCAAGGGACCTTGAAAAGCTGAGGTTACCCCTCGATAATGAGGGGGATGTACGATTTTTTAAAGGATGCAGTTCCGCAATTTGCCCTTGGGGGGGACCTGTAACCAACGGGCCACATTACAGGCAGATTTTTTTTCCCACCTTCAAGCCCCCACACCAATAGCCTGTTTGCTCGGAGAATAAAGAACAGATTGCCTGTTCTTCGTACCACTTAAAAAATTTCAGGATTACTGAACGGCGTTTTATAACCACCAAAATTATGGTGCTTTCACAAACAAGTTTTTCAACCATGCGTTTAAAAGGTTAGGCTCGGCCAGTTTAATGTCAATTTTCGGACCGTTTTCAACTCCGCCCCAGAGATCTATTTAGGTTTGAACAGGTTATTGAGGGGGGCCAAAAAAATTGTACTTAGTTGCTAATGGAACAAAAACCCCGCACACTGTGAAAAAAAGGGTGAAATCCACCAAATTTTCTTTGCCATTTAACTTAAATGTGTTGTTAGTCAGGCCAGTAATGTGGGGAATAAGCATCTAAAAAAATCAGTTATTCTTTTCAAAGGAAGCCCCCCCCCCGGTCACAACAGAGAAAAAGCCGCTTGCTAAGGGGGTTCGGAGGGGCCGCACTCCAAAAAAATTAACAAAAAAACTTGAAAAACGCTCTCTCCTATTGGTTTTGATGGTCACTGGGAAAAAAACACTTTTTGTCTTATTCTAAAAAAAAGGGGAAAAGGAAGCTGGGGTTTGGGGGAAAATATTGCCAAGCCACCCAATTTTAAAAAACGTCCAAAAAACCCAAGTTGGGGTTTGGGCCGATTTTTTGTTTGGCCAAAAACCTCTAAAATTTTTTCTTATTTTTTTTAGTCTCTTAACAAAGTTAATGAGGGTATGGGGTTTAAGGTGGAGGGAATGGCACTTGCACCACTTGCTAAGAAATGTCGGAAAATTTAAAAAAACTCCCTTCTGTTGAATTGGGGAAAAAAACCTAGTTTCCTTTGATTGTAAAACGTAGCTGTTGGAAAAAAAGTGATGAAAAAAAGGCGGCATTATTAAGAACTCCCCAAGGTGTAAAGGAGTATTGGCCTGGACCACACTGTTTAGTTTTGATTAAGTATTTAAAATTAAAAGCTTGAACCAGTCTTTCAATTTCCCCCCCCCCCCCCCCCCCCCCCCCAGTTACTCAATCAAAAGCACCGGGTTCCCAACAAACACGGATACGTTTTTTGACATTGTACAATCCCACCCTTTTCCACCAACCTCCAAAGCCCATGTCGGTTCGGGCCAATCGTATTTCAAAACTATTATTTGCTGGAATAACACAAAAAAACTTTAAGGGCATTAGGTCAAGACGATGGGCAAAATTGGCAAAGGGGTGAAATGTTTTTTCTTTTTCGGACAGAGTAACAGCAGGGGGGACTTTAAAACAACAGAAATTTAACAAAAAAAACAAAAAAAATATGGAGTGGTACAAGGCCATGGAATATATTTTGCCCCTTTTTTTTTGTCCCCCGGCTTTTTGCCTCTCTGGAACCGGTCAAAAAAAATTATTGTCTTTTAAACGATAACAAAATAAACAAAAAAGGCTCCTCCAAGGGGCAACAGGTCTATGGCTGTAACTCCAGGTGGGGGGGGGCCAGCGTTGATTGATCCAAACAAAAGGTTATAAAAGTGAAGTAAAGTATTTCTAAGAAAAATTCCATGTACTTGTACAGTTTATTGGGAATGTTGATTGAATTCTTAAAAAGTAATTAGGGTCAGGGTTCCATATACTTGTACTGTTTTGAAGGTGTAGTTAAAATTGCCAAGTGTTGTACACAGTTGCATGCATTCCACCAGCCATTTTTTTGGCATACAATTTGGTCTACGGGTGTGGGATAAAGTGCATGATATTTTGGAATATAGTATAATGTTGTAATGACGCGGAAATTCTGTAGTTCTCCCACTAAATTTGCCTGCAATAATGGTTGGTAGGTTCCAAAAACCTAGAGAAGGAACTTAATTACAAACACCTCCCATGCTCACGGGACCGCGGGTTTTAAGATGGCACTAACAGGGGGGACTGTCGCCCATGATAAAAACCCACGGAAAAAAGTATTTTGAAAAAAGAGGGACAAACAACGTAAAGTTTAAAAAAAAAAATTAATAACGGAGAGGCACCAATTTTACTTTCCTAGAACGTATTTGTGATATACCATTTTTGGTAGGGGTTGGGTGAAGTCTTTCCTTCTAAAGATTAGCTTCTGGTTAAAACAGTTAAAACTGACTAACAGTCCAGTGAAGAATTTGAAGACCAGAATGACTTCAATGTGTAAAGGGCAGCTAAATCTTAATGATGATCTTAATTCAAAGATTGATAGATGTGTACGTAAGGTATAAGGGAATGCTGTAGGGAGGCAGAAGGCACACACGGTAAACGTAGAAACGTAGTGACAAATTCTTCTTGAAAAGTGCGATTCCCTGCAATCTAGGGTGTTTGGGATACCAAAATTTCGTATTACTGGCGCCCTATGCATGTTAAACGCAGAACTGCAGTTGGAGCAGATTTGCTACACGGTGATTCAGAGCATTACTTTCTGCTCTCCATTTTTTGTATTGAAATTTCTCCCATACTGGAAACCCTAGCATGGTAGATGTGAAAATGCAGTGGCAAAGTCGGGTTTTTCAAATGTGATTTCCTGCAATCAAGCGCTTTTAGGACGTAACATTTTTCCGCCATGATACCACCCTCGTATGGCAAATAGTGAAATGCAGTCACACAAAGCGTTCTTGTACGCAATTTTCTGCAGTCTAAGGCGTTTGGGGTTAAATTTTCCTAACATAGTTCTTCCATGGTCAGACCGAAGTCGGCTTTGATGTTGTAAGGATCCTCTTTTTACGAACCACTCCTTATGAAAAGCTCTTGGACCCGCCACTGTAAGTAGTGTGATAATCTAGTTCTCTGCAAGGGTTGCTTGCAAACGGCTTCTCAGTATCACACACTTAATGAACAATGTGAATGGTAGCATCTTCCCTTTTGTCGAAAACGATTCACCGCTCCGGTTTTAGAGTCTCATACCACCTCGAACCCTACGAGATCAGCACCAATAACGTGGGTCTGTCCTTTGACAATCAGGTAATGCACCCGAAATGGCCAGTCTACCCTGAAGTGTGGCAAGTTGAAAAAAGTGTGTAAATCATGCTTCTATCCAGCTCACCCCATTCCACGCCTATGCAGAGGAAGCTATAACCCTATCATCGGGCATTCAAAAATTTAAAAAGTTTCTTACATGGATATGTGTTGACGTTCGACTGCTTACTTGCAATTAAACTTACTTTTACTTGGACAATAACATAAAAGTTCACAAAATATAAAATAGAATAAATTGTCCTAGCAAAGTATCTGGAAACAATTCTCTGCAAAATAATATTGCCAAAGCTTCCTGGGCTTCGCCCCCTGGAGCCTTAGCAAAGT
Organism: Holothuria leucospilota; assembly: GCA_029531755.1. Classification (NCBI taxonomy): domain Eukaryota; kingdom Metazoa; phylum Echinodermata; class Holothuroidea; order Aspidochirotida; family Holothuriidae; genus Holothuria; species Holothuria leucospilota. The sequence goes on along the minus strand of CM055967.1, from coordinate 58,751,370 downwards.
TTGCCCCAGGTTATGGCCAGAGGCTCTAATGAGGGCTAACAGGCCCTAAGACTTAACGTGAAGAAAGTCGCCCTTCACGCTCGTGTTGCGCCTTCATTCTTCCATTTTTCCAATTAACTACCCCATCTCTCCAAAGCTCAGAATAATTTTTATTCGAAAGATGGTCAGACTGCAAATTTTCTGGCCTGATTGATGAAAGCTTTGACTCTTGATGTTATTGTAACTTCACAGAACCTAATTAATATAACAGTGACTGATAGCATCCATCTGTTTCACAGTTGAGAAGTTACAAAAATGAAAAACTGGTTGAATACGAATACAGTACATGGGCTACCTTACGGAAGTCAAAGACTGACATATTTGTGGCTTTGGAATATAATGGTCTGAGTAAGTAACTGATGTTAATTTTCCGATTTCACTTTTTTCATTAATCAGCTTATTTTTGTTCACCGAATATATGTAAGTTGCCCTTTTGTATTTGGCATCTCTGTGGAAAACTTGAAACTGCACCATTATAAGCGTTGATGAAACTAATGACGAATACTCATCAGGAGCGGATGGGGGGGGGGGGCTTCCCCGGGCTTAGCCCCCCTTTTTCGCCACATCAACAATAACAAATACGCGAAAATTAGCATAATGTTAATCTAGGAAAATTTTCGAAATGTCTGGATCCGCGCTTGCTCATCTAAACACTTTGAATACCCGTCGTAGTCCTAGGCTCAAACAAAACGACACAGCCCTATATCATACATGTGGCTCTTTGGATCTGAAAGTGAAAAGGCGGTAACAGTACTTAAAAGATCCAGAGAGGTAATATCACCTCCCTAGAAGATCATACCTTGCACAGTGCCCAAGACGTCGGTACAATTATCAGGGAGTTGTTATCCGAATGGAGATAGCTCGCCAAAACTTCCTTTGAATTGAGGTTTGCTCATTCAAGGTCATCTAGTAATCATTCGATTATCTTGCTCGTTAGATTTCTATAAGCACTAAGCTAGATTAAAAAGTTAACACGAAGAGGTCTGTCGTCTGCTACATCTGGAGAAGAACTCTGGCGATTTTACCCATTGCCATAGCATTACCAGTTGCCTGAAAAATTGGTACATTTTCTCTCTGGTGTCGCTTGGTGTTGCAAAGGAGACCACAGTGGCTTAATTTTATGTAAAATTGTGAACATAGATTTATGTCTGGTTATTTTAGGAAACTTGAGGAAACTTTTCAAAATGCAGTGAGTGCATTAGGCTCCTGTCTCTTTAGCTCATTTGCACATGGTCTTTTTAGATGGAGTGGGGGCATTTGTATTAATCTAGGTTCATTAAAAAGCCGTTTTAGTTTAAAAACCCTGTCGCTACTATGACGGCGTTATGCAAACCTACAAATCAAAGCATTATTCAATTTAAGCCCCTTGTTAAAGTATTACAAGAGGTGAATGATCTGGTAGGAAGAGAGAAATCAAGTTGAAAGCATGAAATAAAGGGCCTAAGTCCTAATACGCCTTATCACCAGATAATAGTTGGTAATCTTTTAACACTTAAATAAGTCTTAAAGTATCAGCATACATTAAAATTCTTGTGCTACCTCCATTTGGATTAGAATTCCCATCAATTATTCCCCATGTCATAAGCAAAAGAGCATTACTAAGTGGTCCTTTCATAGCATCCAAAGACAGAACAATGTTACATAACAACAAGGTAATCCATGGGTGGCGAATCCCATCTCCCTCATATTCTCTGCATATCTTGTGGTTACTGAAATTTCCGAACATACTGGTAAGAACATAATGACAAAAAACCACTGTAAGGTATAACTGGACTTCAACCTGGACCTTTATTGACTAAAAAGTTCAATTTAAAAATGTTCTCATAATTTTCAATATATCATATGAAGTCATGTGGATATGCACACAATGGTAGTAATCCATGACTAGTTAATGATGATTATTTAATTTGACCTTTGACCTATAATGTTATCAATAACGTATGCATAAATTTTTAGTCGGGTACTTTCCAGCTTGATTGCGCTAAATCAGAGTTACAGTTAACGAGGGCTTTGCGACACACGTTTTCCCAAAATGCAGGCAAGTATGACCTTTGAGATCCACCCTTAGCAAACGAAAACCCCCTTTTCAATATTCGCGTTAACGTTCTCAACATACCAAGTAGTTTAATCAATTTTTCCAACATACTGATAGAAAAATAAGAGCAAGAAACCAAATTTTACCCAAATTGACCTTTGCTATCTAATCTTTGACCTATAACGTCATCAGGCACCTATCCATCTATAGTTTGAACTTGATAGAAGTTACGTTTGAACAGGAGTTCGCGATACTCTTTTTTTTTTTGACAAATTTGATCCCTGACTCTTCATTTTAACCTTTGACCTCCACTCTTAGAAACCAAACAGCTCTGTTTTAAAAATTGTTTTATCGTTATCAACATATCATGCCGTTAAGTAAATTTTTCTAACATACTGATAGGCAAGTAATGACAAAAAAAAAAAAAAAGGAAAAAACTGGGGGGCTAATTCGGGGCTAATAAAAAATAACACAAATTGTTATGGTCAGGTACCTTCCGACCAAGTTTTCATTTGATTGGACTTATCGTTTGAAGGGGGTTCGCCTTCACACTTGTTCGCTCAACACACTTGTTAGGCAATTTTGACCTTTGACCTTCATTTTTTCCTTTGACCTCCTCTCTTAGCAAACATAAAGCTCTATTTTAAAAATTGTTTTATCCTTCTCAACATATGATGTGGTTAAATGAATTTTTCCAACATACTGATAGGCAAATAATGCAAAAACAATTTGAGCTAATTTGACCTTTGGCCTATTACGTATAAAATTTCACATGTTCAAAGTATTTACAGTCAGGTACCTACCAAACAAGTTTTAAATTGATTGGACTTATGTTTAAGGAGGAGTTCGTGACACGCTTGTTTGTTCACGCACACACTGAGACACACACACACACACACACACCGTTGGTGCACCCATGCCCCTAGCACACGTTACACACCGCGGGTGCACCCATGCCCCTAGCACACGTTACACACCGCGGGTGCTCACATTTCTGATGTTAGGTTAAGTACCATATCTCTCTATGCATTACATGAAGGGAAATGAGATAACTATGGAATCATAACTCATGACGTGTTTAGTGCATTTCTCTCATAAAATGTCATAAAGCAGGGCCAGTGGAAGATGAAGTCCCTTATACAGCCTATAAGGAAATAAGCCAAAAACCTAAATGATAAGAAAATTTTTTTTTTAAATATTTAAGTTTGCGACAGTATGCATAAAAATAGCGAGAATCATTAAAACGAGAGAATAAATGAAGCTATACAAAATTATTTTATCGTCTATCTGAAAAATAAAAAAAATTATCGTCTATCTGAAAAATAAAAAAATTAACATGTCTTTTTTTCGTAATGTGTAAAAATGAATTGTGCAACGGATCTATGATGTTTTCAATTTGAACTTTGTAACTTTTAGTGATAATAATTTCACTTCGTCCAACTTCAAAGACGTAGAGAACAACATTTTGTTGAGCCTATTTGACGGTATGACAATTTGTAGATGTTTCATGGGGGATTAGCGATCACTGGGTACGTCCTATTTTACATTTAGCAAAAAAAAAAGTATTTTTGTGTTCTCATGAATAAGAAAATGAAGGAACTCTGCTCCTTTACAGGTAATATTACAGCGAAGTCCGAGTTAAAAGCTCACCTTTATTTCTGAAAAAGACAAGATCGAATATTAGTAAGAGACGATAGTAATATAAGACCACCTAGGCAACATATTTTCTGCATTCAAACAAAAGAAAACAAAAGCTTCGGGTTTTTCCATTTCTGAAATTGTTTAAACTTTAGTTTTTATTGAACTGGAGTTGAAAACGGCCAGTTTCTGGGAGTTAACAGAACTCATGATTTCAGTATTTTCTTCACTATTGATCAATAATGCCTTTATTTAAGAAAACAAATTGCTTGTTTTAATCAGCTGATAGAGTACATGCTCTAAGTGGTAAAAAAGGTTCCAATACATACCATCAATCTTTTTCTTAAAATATTCAATATATGTTAACCCGCTCTACTTCTTTTAGAATCTTACCTCTTTTCGGCAAACTTTTTTATAAGACTCCTACCCTTAAGCTAACAAAATTCCGGCCGGTCAGACTCAATTAGAATGTTATTTCACTCAAGAAAGTAGTTTAGAAGGTAAATTTTTCACCCAAAATAATTTTAAAGGTAAGGAATGGTATTTCCGGTGATAATACAAGTAAATTGAAATAATGCAAATTATACTTCTCATTAAAGAGATGAAAGGTATCTGCATATGCAGTGTAAATGACGATGGCAGATTGATCTTAATGCTATTTACCTAATTAAATTTTAGTGTTCGTTTTATACACAAATTGTACTTGCTCTAAGAACTATGTTGTTAAACAAGTTTCACTTAAAAGTGACATTATTAACTAATGCCCCGGTAACATGCTCAACAAAAAATATTTGCATAGATTACAATTTAACACTTTCAACAAAATAAACCCAGAACCGATGAATATCTCCTGTTTTCAAAACACACAAAACAGCATTAGTAACTTGTCATTGATATCAACGGAGAGAAAGAGTCGTAAGCTGTAAACTGGTAAACTGTACTTCATCTGCAGGAGTAACCATTGACTATAGTTTAACTTGGTTTAGTACATTCTACGAGGTAGGTCAATATCATGCTCAAACCACAAGCTCGTACCAAATGATTAACTACGGCTTATGTTATCGAGCGGATACTAATTGGAGTTCTCTGCCGAATATCATAAAAATCAATCCTTTATGCATATTTACACATTTACTGTACTAAATACTGAAATTTCATGAAGCTTTTGTTATAATACATATTTATCCACATATTTGCTTACTTAATATTGAAACATGATGCTTTCGGTAACTTGACCTTGTGATTTATTTGCTGTCATTTAATGTTTTGTTTCTATCATTATGTACATCTTTTACTGTTGGTAAATATCAGTTGAAAATAGGAAGATTGTGGTTATTAATAAGAATGCAAGCAAAAGAAGCAGCCTAGGGTAATCATCAATAAGATCATAGTAACCAGGTAACAGATTGTGTAGGTAAGAAACAGATTATTTGAGTAATCATAAAACAAAGCTTAACCATAATTAAAGAAATATGACGAATTACTTGCTTTTTAAGTGTCAAACGTTTATTTATTTTAAGTCAAAATGCACTGGACGAAATGGTCACTCAACAAGCCAGATTATCGTACTTTAATGGTATCAAATCTTTCGAAGTGCTAATTTACATTCGGCCGTTTTGAGTTTATATGGATTTAAATGAATCTTAAACCTGCAGGGAAAGGTCACCAGAACCTTAAGGCAGTAATGACATTTGAAATATTAAATGTAAACGACACGTTGCCGAATAGAGCACCGAATCAAAAGACACGTTCGCAGTTTCTTTAATAATTTGCCGGTGGTGTAATGCAATGGTATATACCCTAATGTGTGTATGTATGTCCGTGGTTTCTTTTCAGGAATTTTTTGAAATGAGCTTTACTCTGATAATTTCTTACGAGAAGAGAATGACGTTACTAGTAAAAACATTAATAGCACTTTTATTTAAGAAATAATAAATTTCTTATTTGAGCCGGTATTTAGGCACAGTAACTTCTAAATTTTTTTTTCATTTTATCCAAAACCTTTTAGGTTTTTATTTTGTAGTAAATGTGATATCTTCATTTTTCTCGTCTTACCTTTTTGTCTTATTTGGACGAAAATATACTTCATTGTTTCAACAGATCCGTTGCACTTGTATGTTATAGTCGTTATTGATTTATACACAGCTAAATTGAACGCTGAGCTGTACTTTGGACACAGGTTTGTCTCACTTTCCTTTTTTATGGAATACTTGCGTCTTTTCTTCCAGGTTATCCTTGAGCCATGTTAACAAAACTGGAGGTAATGCTCCAACTAGAGTACACGTGAAAAACTCAGTAGAACCGTCGTTCGTAAGAAGAATGTTAGGGGAAAGGTTCTTGCTAGGAATCAAGTTAAGCTTTCCTTTATCTCCTCTTAGATAAAACGCACGATGATGGCAATCATACATGCATATTTGAACAGACCACTTTCGTAAAGGTTTAGGGTGTTGTGTCCCTAAATTAGTTTTTATCCGAAGAGCACAATTACCCTCTGCAAAATAGTTAGAACTGGCTAAGTTGTTAAATCCTCCAATGTCAAAATTATTGTAAATAAGGCTAACACCAAAACTTTTATGGCACAATGACCTTGAGAAAAACCGAACATGACGTAGGCACATTAAATTAAGCAGTGATACCCATTACGCTCTTTATATGCAGTACTGGGTTTGAGAGATAGTGGAGTCGTTTTATTAATCCTTAGAATTCAATTTTAAATAAAAAGATGCTTAGGTTCAGTTGCATCCCAAACTACCACTGCATTCTTCTGGTTGTAGTTTTGCCCAATAATAGTAGAAGATTTTCATATAAGGGATTAAAATACTTATATTTATACCTATATCTATATAAATATATATATAAACATAAATATATACATATACCTGTATCATTTTTTGCATGTCATAAATGTATGTTTAATTGTGTTAAAAAATTCAAAGTTATATAACATTCGAAAAACTATTACTAACCGTATCTTGGAAAAATGTGACTCAAGATGTGGCGCCTGAGTTTTGTTCTTTCCTTTCCGTGATTTCATAGGGAATATGCAATAAACGAACTTTCATGTTTTTCTATGTAGTATAATTTAGAGAAATGAACATACATGAAAAACTGTTAACCTAAAGTGAGTGAAATTCTAATTTACAGCAATTTAACCCAGGTTTAAGTAAGTACATTTTAAGGGTCATTTATGAGACATATCCACATATTTCATTTGCTGACCGATTCAGCCCTTTCTACTTCTGAGTGTAAAGTTAATCGTAACAGGAAATAAATCTTTTCCCCCTATTCAACAGGTAATTTATACTTCGAGGTTTCAGTATACTATACCTGTGACGAAAATATACACTGCACAAGTTTTTTTTCTATTGCATAGCCCTGTAAGTGTGCATTTCAATACTGTTAGTTCTTTGACGGAGTTTCGATCCCAAACTTCACTAAATGGCAATAGTTGGTAAACTTACAATATTTTGAACATTGTAATTACATAATTAACCGATTTACATTTTGAAGAAGATTTTACTACCTTTTTAATGATACTTGACACAGAAAAATGTATTAACAAAGTGCAACAGAAGAGTTTTGTTATGAAAGTTCTTCCATTCAATTACGGTGGACAGAACGAGAAAAGGAAAGTGCCGCAAGGTTAGATTATTATGTCTTTCAACAAACTGTGCACGTGATCATACTACAAAAATGAAGCAATGTAAGTGATTATTGAATGTAATCCACATAATGTAAAAGGTTTGTCTTATCCTGACATAGTTGCAACTATGTCAAACAAGTGGACATATTTAGAGCAATGATAGGCAATTTCTAAAACCACACCTTACCTACCTAGAACTGTAAGAGTAAACTTAGTAATAACTTCATTTCGGTGTTTACAGAAATATGATCCCCCGTAATGGCTAATCGTCGGAGTTAACAGTTTTAACGAGTAATTCTCTGAGTGGCATTCATTAACTTTCAGCCCTCCGGCATGCGTCGAATCTAAGTTCAATCTATCTCTTACAAGTCTGGAAGGAGGATTCCCAAAAAACCAGCCAATGTTGGAAGAACTATGATGGATGCTGCAAATTAAACACACAGTTTCATTGACAAGTACGCTGCACTGGACAATGCCTTCTCGAACGATGTTCTTTCCATTGGTACACTTAACGAATCCTTCACTGAAGAAAGCTGCGAAAACAAGAATAACACTAATTCATAAAACAAGCTGATTATTTCATGGTCAAAAAATTGACAAATATGTTTGAGTTTACTTCCAAATCAATATTTTCGAAAATGATACATCTAGAATACAACAAAGTGGCGAGGAAGTTTGAAAAAGTAGGCGCTCGGGTAAGCAGTGTCCCTCGAACAGGCTATTTAACCCAAGACAGACTATACTATTATAGGAAATTAACAATGGAAAGGAATGTACCACAAACAGAATCATCAAAAAAAAAAAAAAAATTAGAAGCAATTATAATGATTCAGTAAATTATCCTTAATTAAACTTTTTTAAATGAGAGAGTATTTTCTGCTGCTTTAATGTACTATCCCCAAGATCCATACCTTGATGTAAAGCAAGTACAGTAACTGTGAGCAATGTAATACCCCTTCGCTTCATTGCAGTGCAGTCTCTTAATATCCAAAGTTATAAGCAATGAACTGAAAGTGTAGGATATGATTGCTTTTTCAAAACAACCTACTTCAAAAGTGAAAACGAAAACATAACATTTTTACCGCACTTTACATCCTACTTTACTCGTTTTAATATTGAGTAAATTGTTTAAACGTTAATGAATCTTGACACTAAGTACTTTCATATCATTGAGCTCGTCGTCTTATTTTGCATTCTAAAGTTGTTTCATGATTTGACCGGCTATCATAGCTTTGTTCCATCAAAAGGAAACATTCAAGAAGCAATCATTTTTACAAAGATGCTAAGAGCCCAAGTTGCCAATAAACTTGTAATATCATCTAATGTCTTTTAAAAACTGTTAAAAATTTAACAACGGTTTCATTTTCATTTTTAGTTAATATTATCTTTCATAGTAGTTTTGTAAGTGATGAGTCGGTAAAGGGGAAAGGGCAAAAAGGAATTAAGTATGTATGACTGCCCGTATATTTTATGTTAACGGATATGTGTCAATGTTTTGAAAAAAAAATGGTCACCCTTCACAAAGGTTTCACTGTCTCTGTCGGAATTTTTTGGCACTTAAATTTAAATTTTTCTCGCAATGAATTGTTGTCGATGTGTGTGTGTGTGGGGGGGGGGGTGATTGCGTTTTTGACCTAAAATTCTGAACCGCATAATCCCGAATTTTCATCAGTCCTATTATCCAAATACTCAATAAAATCTTTCCGCGCGTTTTGTGCGCATATACAAGTAGATGTCTCATTGTAAGTTCTTTCTGTACAACTCCTAGTGGAATTTAAGTTGTCCCAACATCATTTCATCTACGACACTTTCAATGGAACTATGGTTTCTAAAACCCTTGATAACCATCCACCGTCGTATCTCCTTACGAACTATACAAAACTGATCACATTTTGCATTAAGTGACATTTGTAGATAATTGAAAGCTTAGTTCTAATGCCCCACAGTTTTGTAAGTATCGCTGCCCCCAGGTTTGCCACTGGACCCCAGGCTTGGCTCAATGCCCTTGTCCGCGGATATTGTAAGCTAGCAGGACGGGGACCTCCTAGCACTCCTGTAACATCACTGCGATTTGCACTGAAATTTTTCGGACAACAGCTATTTGCGATCATCCTTAACCAAAATATTTCATTTCAGTACGCAGCGTTTCTCCTAGAAATGGTTCACAATAACTGCATAAGCGTTTCAATTTAAGAAATCAATCCAGACTCCGACTTCTAGCTTTGTTCCTTCGGCAATCTTGGTGAAAGCATTCGCCAGCCACAGCTTACGAACGATGCAGCCTCCGGATTAAAAATTGTTCGACCTCGCATTTTTAGCGGATTTCCATTGTCATGGCTAGGTATTAGCTACACAGAACAACACTTTCATTGATATAGGAAAGTATAACTGTAACCCGTATCCTTTATGTTTGAAATTATGGCTGTAATTCATATTGTTAGACACAACATTATTGTTTTCCCACTAATAAAAGTTGCTTTAAAAAGCTGGAAATGCACTCTGATAACAGTAAGGCAAAAAAAAAAAAAGTTTAGCAAAATAAATTTTGGCTAAAATTCTTCAACTTTCGGAAAAATTAACCTTTGTACGTGAGTACTATAATGCTAGATGATGCATTTAGCTAGGTATTATTGACCAACGTCAAGCACGGTGCAAACTGCTATCACCCAACTCGCTATGCAAGCACTCGACCACCAGATGCCGATAAAAAAATTCATCTAGGTCCTCACCAAAAGGTGCAGACTCCTACAGAAAGGCCAATGTGCCATATGAGAGTTCTGGGGACTTAAAGATGTGGTTGGAAGATTTCGAGGTATATATGAAAATACTTAAGCCACGTAATGTGAGGCGTAATTTTAGTCATTCCATATGTTTCAGACTTCAATATTTTCTCTCTATAATCTGTTCTCCTGTTTACGAATTCTGTACTGTTGTATGCTATTTGCACACTGAGTTGATGGTCATGGTGAAGGTTTTAATCGTCTGCCAATGTCAGCTTTAGAATGACGTCATAGTAGAGTTGCTATTATTTTGAGATAGAAAGCATAGTAATACGCACATGGTGTGCTCGGTAACTGCGTAAACTCATGTCTGATACAGCCATTCACAGTGTTGTTATAATTTATGCATGCATGACGTTAGCATTTAAACCAATCCGATCGTGCGCATTCTCTGCGCGAGCTTTCGTGATTTTTGTTCCTCGGAGCTCAAGGTATAATTCGCGATGAGTTTGATTTTAGACATCAGCTCACCCACACCTGTATTTAGGACTCCCCCTTATAATTCTTTCCCGACTTGTTAATTCTTCGGTATTCTGTTCAAGTTTGTTTACCATGAGGACAATAAAACATTGTGAACTTTCATGGAACATTTCTTTCCATTTTTCTGGATTCACCTGTTATGCTAGGCTAACACTGGCGACAGCTGACCAAAAAACTTTTTGACTGCGACGTAAACTGGGCGTTTTGCAAAACTAGAAACGTCGGCGTAAAGTCACCGGATCGTTGACGGATTTTTTATGCTCAGTTGCATACACGGCAGAGAGCAACGGTGCACAACTGATTTGTACATCTTTCCCTCTCTTCTTTGATGCAAAAATGAAACACTCGGCCAGCTCACTTTCATCTACGGATTGCTGCCGACTCGAGTGGCCTTCAACGCTTGTGGACGGATCTGGAACGGACAACAACGCGGTGCAACGTTCGTTCACTTTCATCTACGGCTTTCGATGGGCGGGGAGCAATCGCGCGGCACGGATCACAACCGAACTCAACGCGCCACAACGCTCCGCGACGTTTTTCCCACGCCTCGCTAGAGAATGGTCTACGTGACTGGGCTCTTAGTGGCGCCCAGTGGCGGGAAACGACCTATATAACGGAGCCCGACGGATTCCCAACGTTTTCATTCTCGTTTTCCATTTGGCTTCACCTCAAATTATCTGGCTCTTGTAAATTTGAAAAAATTTGGCCACAAAATTACTTCAAAATTCTCTTCTAAATTTAAGTTTAAACTTTATCACTTCTGTTCTGCCACCCACCTGTGTGCACAGTGGCGTATCCAGGATTGTATTTATGGGGAAGGGGCAAAATATGCCCGACACTATCTAAGCGGAACGCCACCATAAGTTGGCGCGGAGCGTACCGAGAAAATTTTGACAAACAATGCCTCCCAGATTGCAGGAAATAGCACTTTCTGGGTATTTTGAGTGCATTTAAACATTCCAAATTTTGATATTTCTTGTTTTAGAAATTTACAAGTGAGAACATTCTATACTATAAATTACATTTTTGAGAGAATTATTTGGATTTCAAATTACTTTTTATGAGCTCTTTTTTGTATTTCTTTCAAAGGCGTAGGAAGCTGTTTTTCTCGACTGGGTGGGGGTTGAACGTTGTTTCGGACCGTCGTCTTGGGGAAGGGGTCTAAAGGGAGGGGTTTCCCTCTCCCCTTTGGAAAATTTTGGAATATTTGAGGGTGCTTAAACGCAATTTCATGTAATGGTGTGCACATTTTAAGGATCTGCTTTCGTTCTTTTCATATTTGCGATGGTCCCTCCCATTAGCCGCTCGCCATAGGGGCACGGGGGGCGGGGCACTTCCCCCCCCCCCCAAAAAAAAAGTTTGCAAAGCATGGTCTTCAATTTTCAAAAATAAAAATAATAATAATAAAAAAACATGTAATTCGAGATAGGTTAGGCCCTCTTCCTTGAGTGGGCTTAAAATTAAAGAAGTGAATAACTTTCCAATGCAATGCGAAGGTTAAACATTAACAAAGTGCTTTCAAAACGACATTTTTTCGGCGCGCTTCGCGCGCGTTTTCTCAGTTGCTTGTTTGCTACTATATATACTTCAGACATCACAAATGGACCTGCCGTTAGTGTGAGCTAAGGTAATCAAAACAAATGATCACGCTGTGATATTTGTAATCTGATTAGCTTAGGCATCATAATGTCATTTACAGAGTGTAACGGTAATATGCTGGAGTTAAATGCCCATAGTTTTGCAGACACTTCAGAGCTTTCGGGGTCATTAGATACACAACCCATTAGCCGTGTTGATTATCAGCCAGGACTTAAAGCAGTTTTGCCAGCGTGTCACCTGGCCAGATTATCATAGGTATCTGTCTACAAAAAGTTTTAACGGGCATTTAGTCTAAAAGTATTGTGTTTCCCATAGAAGGAGAGGTTTCCCTTCCCTTGACCAAATTGACAGCGTCGTTGGCCCACGAGCGGTCTTATGACTGTCAAATGGCATGTTATAAGCAAAGGGTTCTCCACCTCTGTGCTAAAGTATACCGTTTCAATTGATTTAAAATAAACACACCAAACAATCAATCTAAGCTCAGTGTGATGAGACTTTTGACTAGTGGCCTAGCTATTTGTATATAGGATGAGACGTCGTTCTGAGTTAGGGGAATTCCCATCCCCCCTTAAAAAATTCGTTTCGGAACGGTACTGAGATTCAAAATACTAGTGCTATCATTTTATCGTTTTCAAGTGTCTTCATGCTCGAAATTTTCTTTAGTTTAAGAAAACAATCCAGAATACCGATATTTTATGGCTTCTTGGCAAAGCTGAAAAATATTGTGACACAATGAAAGAAACAATAAAATATTTAAAGGTGGGGCTCATTTTATACAAATGGATCAAGCCGCCTTGCCCATTTCACCTGCTTCTTACTCCACCCCTATGTATGGTAGTACGGTAGCGATCGGTTGATATGGTTGTATTTATTTTTAAAGTAGTCAGCTCACGACTAACTGCCTGAAATGGTTTTTGAGGAGCTTTTGAAAACTACATGGGGCATAGCTGTAATATATAATAATGACCATACTCCCATAGGCGTAGGAGGCGGGGGGGGGGCTGGGGGGCTGCAGCTCCCCCAACAAAATATTTTTGTGAAAATTCGCGCAACATTCTGAGAATTTTTCGGGCACCTACTGAAAGAAAAATAATGCACTAATGTAGCTTAACGGAAATCGATACTTTAAAAAACTTCCTTGGTAATTAAAATATAGTTCTGATTTGGATTGCACCATCACCTATATACTCGGTATTAATTCACCGGTATGTTTTTTAATGGTTAAACTCATATATTATGATTATCAGCGGTGTATTTGAGAAGCCATTAGGCCATGTCCCCGTCACTGACGCCGATTTTCTTTAGTATTTAAAATGAAACACAAAATTATACTTCAAAGGTAACATATGTGGCACCAGATTGCATGTAAGGACACCTAAATTTTCAAAAATTTTCAAAGGGTAGGGGGTGATGCCTATTTTTTCTTTTAGTATACCTAAAATACGTACGGTAAATTTTTTAACACAAATTTTACTTCAAAGGTAGCATATGTGGCACCAGATTGCATGTATGGACACCTAAAACCTGAAAAATTTTCAAAGGGGAGGGGGACACTCCTCCCCCAGGCCGGCGATCACACAACATAGTGCCTGCCCCACCACATGAGAGAAATCTTGGCTACACCACTGATTATTGTCATCATTATTGTAACGACTTCTCCCAGAATTATAACCAATATGGAATAGGTAGTAACGTGGCAAATTATTGTATGTAATTGGCATGCGGTGTGATAACGGATACATGCCTATATGATATGTACATTAACATTTTGAACGCGCGCGGAGCGCGCCGACATTTTTATTTCTATTTTTCGGGCAGGTCGTTACAGCCCCCCCCCCCCCCATCAACTTGGGCCCCTACGCCTATGCATACTCCTATTGAGGCTATTGTACTATCCGGAGCTGACCATTAATGTCGCGGGAGTATTCCGAACCTCCCTGAATATGGACATGAGTTTGCCCCCCAAACAAAATTTCTTAGAGCCGCCCATGGTCCCTCCTGCTATACATGCAGGCGGACAAGATGACTAACTTTTTCCGTCCCGTTTCTTCAGTTTAATCAACTTGGAGAGAATGCACAAATTAATAAATAAATAGTTATGCATTTGTCTCATAAATTAAAGAAGTCAAACACTTGTAAGCGTACAACTATCAATTGCTAGTTGTTAAAAGGAACTGTACAGTAGCGTATCGTTGTCACTAATGCTCAGAACATATGATAATGGACTGAACAAAAACACATTAAACAAGGAATTGTCAATTGTGTTTCCAAAATGAAGACTATATTACACCTAAATAAGCAAGCGAGAAGATGCAACGTAGCCTCGCGGGATTGCCGATATTATACCGTAAAAATAGTGCCGCCGGCAAAGGTTGGTGATGGGCACTACAGAAGATGATGCCTTAAGTCTTGCCCAGATAAACCCAGAAAGTCGGTATAAATTGTGCGTATTCACATCGGTGGCAGTTTGCATTCGGGGCAAATCCTTCCTTTGTCATCTTGTGCAGGTGATGTCTTTGGGGAAGTCGAAGGGGAGGGGTTGTCCATCCCATTTGCGAAATTTTTGTTCATTTACGATAGCTTAGATGCAAAATAATGCTATTTTTGCAAAACATTTAATTGATTATGTATTGGAAAACTCACGAATAAGTAAATTCTTATTTTGGTTGACTGTGAAGGAAAGGTGTGTTGTCTTAGTGGAGGGCAAACAACTCCCCATGAAAAATTCTTGTTTAGATAAGGTGGCTTAGATACAACATGGTGGTATCTTTGGCAAATATTTCAATTAATTGCGTACTTAGACATTATTAATGATAATTTCTCATTCTTTAGTGGCATTTTGGCTTTGGCATTGCATTCGTTATAAAAAAGTGCACGACAAATACGAGCTACGAATGCAACCGTCATATTGAGTATATGACCCATCTGAAGTTAGCAGAATATTCTGCTAGCAGCATATTTTGCCTGAAGTTAGCAGGATATTCTGCTAGCAGGAAATTTTCAATTTTGCCAGCAGCATATTTTACCATAGTGATATAGTATATAGTGTTGGGTGTTGCTCTTTCATTAGAACTGCCCGTGAAATGCGTAGGCGGGGAAGTGCGATAGGGGGTTTCTGAAAGACCTGGTAAGGGGAAGCGGTTAACAGGGAGAGGGGAATCGGGGGCGTTTGTCTCAAATTTAATAAAAATAGCAAACGAAAATGTCCGAAAATGGCAAATTTTCTGCCGTTTTCTCTTCCAAGCTACGTTAGACAATTTCAGGGAAGGAAGCGGCATCCAACCCTGCTTGACCTTGAGAGGAAGGTCGAATATGGAATTAAGTACTGTAGGTAACAGTCTAATACTTTCTAAACGCGTTAAACGCGTTGTGAAATATTATTCGCAGAGGCTATAAGTTCATAGTTGGATCCCCGACGGTATACCAACCGCTATCTGACACAAACTTAACGTCCTACTGGCAAGAATATGGGCCCACTGGCCCTTTTGACCATTTCACTTTAAAATATTTTTATTGCAACAAAAAAGGAGACATGATGAAACCATGGATCCCCCTTTATAGTCGGGACTTGGGGACACCATTTGAGGGTCATCAATTTTGGAAAACGGGTCCACTGAAACGGTTATGGTTCAATAATACAGTTGACCTTAAAGAAAAAGTCGAATACATGGTGGAATCTGGTAGCAATATATTGCTTACTGAACGTGTTATTGTTTAACATAATTCGCAAAGGCCATACGTTTGGCCCTTCATAGTTGGGTCCCTGACGGCAGCAACCGAGATACCGTAATATTAAGTCAAAGCGGCTTGACAAGACCAATCAGCCACATTATACCGTTATCTGACACAAACGTTCCACTGGCGAGAATATGGTCCCAAAAATGGCCCGCTTCAGCACTTCACTTTTAAATCTTTTGACTTCAACACAATAGAAGAGATGATCAAATCATGCATCCCCTTTAACATTCGGGATCTGAGGAGATCATTTGAGTTTCGCCAATTTCGGAATACTTGGCAGTGGGTCCACTTTAACGGTCAGGGTCCAATAATACGAGATCGGTTGACTTTGAAGGGAAAGTCGAATAGTAAAAACTTGTAGCAGTATATTCCTTAATATTCGCGTTTTTGTGGAATATTATTCGCAAAGGCCATAAGTTTGGCCCTTCATTGTTGGGTCCCTGACGGCAGCAACCGAGATACCGTAATATTAAGTCAAAGCGGCTTGACAAGACCTATCAGCCACATTATACCGTTATCTGACACAAACGTTCCACTGGCGAGAATATGGTCCCAAAAATGGCCTGCTTCAGCACTTCACTTTGAAATCTTTTGACTTCAACACAATAGAAGAGATGATCAAATCATGCATCCCCTTTAACATTCTGGCTTTGAGGAGATCATTTGAGTTTCGCCAATTTCGGAATACTTGACAGTGGGTCCACTCTAACGGTCAGGGTCCAATAATACGAGAATGGCTGACACTGAAGAGAAAGTCGAATAGTCCTAACCATTAGCATTACATTACTTAATATTCGCGATTTTGTGGAATATTATTCGCAAAGGCCATAAGTTTGGCCCTTCATAGTTGGGTCCCTGACGGCAGCAACCGATATACCGTAATATTTATTGAAAGCGGCTTGACAAGACGTATCAGCCACATTATACCGTTATCTGACACAAACGTTCCACTGGCGAGAATATGGTCCCAAAAATGACCCGCCTCAACACTTCATTTTCAAATCTTTTGACTTCAACACAATAGAAGAGATGATCAAACCATGCATCCCCTTTAACATTCGGGATCTGAGGAGATCATTTGAGTTTCGCCAATTTCGGAATACTTGGCAGTGGGTCCACTTTAACGGTCAGGGTCCAATAATACGAGATCGGTTGACTTTGAAGGGAAAGTCGAATAGTAAAAACTTGTAGCAGTATATTCCTTAATAGTCGCTCTTTTTGTGGAATATTATTCGCAAAGGCCATACGTTTGGCCCTTCATAGTTGGGCCCATGACGGCAGCAACCGAGATGCCGTAATATTAAGTCAAAGCGGCTTGACAAGACGTATCACCCACATTATACCGTCTTGGGGGGGGGGGGGGGTGGGGGGGGGGGGGGGTGGGGGGGGGGGGGGGTGGGGGGGGGATCTGGAGAGACATAACAAAGTAGCAGCTAGCCCTGCACCTTGAAATATGTCGACAACTACGGTATCCCCACAGCTGAGCAACATCCATGGCTGCATAGACCAGAGACAGTCAATGAAACAGACCGAGTGAAAATACTGTGGGACTTCGAAGTCAGAAATGACAAGGTCATAACAGCAAGGAGACCTGACATAATTGTAGTTGACAAGCAGGAAAAGACCGCCAAGATAATAGATGTTGCGATCCCCCTTGATAAGAACATACGAGGAAAAGAAGCAGAAAAGATACAAAAATACCAAGACTTGAAGTTAGAGATACAGAAACTGTGGGATGTCAAAGCAGAGGTGATACCAATAGTGATTGGGGCACTCGGTGCAGTCAGTACCAGTCTGGAAGGCCACCTCCAAAGGGCACCCGGAGAACATGACATGAGGAAACTCATGAAGCAAGCAATCCTCGGCAGCGCCCACATTCTCAGAAGGGTGCTTGACCTCCCAGGATCCGGGTAGGATCCCGATGTCAGCACATGTGAATCCAGCTAAGAGAAAGAGCTGTGAATGAAAGGATAATAATAATAATAATAATAATAATAATAATAATAATAATAATAATAATAATAATAATAATAATAATAATAATAATAATAATAATATTAATAATAATAATAATAATAATATTAATAATAATATTAATAATTATAATAATTATAATTATAATAATAATTATAATATTTATTATAATTATTATAATAATAATAATAATAATAATAATAATAATAATAAAATAATAATAATAATAATAATAATAATAATAATAATAATAATAATAATAATAATAATAATAATAATAATAATAATAATAAAATAATAATAATAATAATAATAATAATAAATAATAATAATAATAATAATAATAATAATAATAATAATAAAAATAATAATAATAATAATAATAATAATAAGAATAATAATAATAATAATATAAGAATAATAATAATAAAATAATAATAATAATAATAATATAATAATAATAATAATAATAATATAATAATAATAATAATAATAATATAATAATAATAATAATAATAATAATAATAATAATAATAATAATAATAATAATAATAATAATAATAATAATAATAATAATAATAATAATAATAATATTATTATTATTAAAAAAAACACCTTGTCGGAAAATCAATGGAGAACTGGTCGACTGCTCTCACGTGCAGAGGAAACCATCTGGCCGACATTAAAATAGAGTGCGGGATATTCCAAGGAGATGCTCTATCACCGTTGCTCTTCTGTCTAGCACTCAACCCACTAAGCTACATACTCAGGAACAGCCGTCAGGGTTATAAGCTGAAAAGCGAGCAGAAGATCAACCACCTACTCTACATGGATGACCTGAAGTTGTATGGCAAAAACGAAAAAAAAAACAGTACGCATCTTCAGCACTGACATCAGCATGGAGTTCGGCCTTGACAAATGTGCCAGACAGATCATCCAAAGAGGAAAGGTGAAGCTAACAGAGGGCTTGCAAATGAACATCGGAAAGATCAGCGATGTCCAGCTGGGCGAGGGCTACAAATACCTCGGCATTCTTCAAAACATGGAGAATATGCAGAAAGAAGTTAAAACCAATGCAACGATCACATACAAAAAGCGGCTACGCCAGGTGCTACGATCGAAGCTGAATGGCCAGTTCAAGATGCAAGCAATCAACAGCTATGCCCTACCAGTCATAACATACACAGCTGGTATAATTGACTGGACTAAGAATGAGCTGGAAGAATTAGACCGCAAAACAAGAAAGATACTTACGATGCATGGAGCACTTCACCCACGAGCAGACATACATAGACTGTACCTCCCCAGAAACTGCGGGGGAAGAGGCCTGCACGAAAGTCCGCGCAACTGTAGACCTCGAATGCGCGGGGATCACGGAATACATACACACCAAGAAGGGAGAAGATCCCCTGATAAATGCTGTGTGGCAACATCAAACACAGGGCAGGGAGTGCGAACCATCAACTAGAAAGGCACTCAAGAAAAAATGGGTAGAAGAAACCCGAGAGGTCTGGATGCAGAAGCCACTGCACGGACAATACCCACGAGAGGTGGAGGAGATCACGAAGAAGGAACATGCATATAGATGGACAGCATCCACAGGGCTTAAAATTGAAACAGAAGCATTGATTACAGCGGCACAGGACCAAGCCCTCAACACCAAATACCACAAAACAAAGATCCTCCGTGTATCCACCGACCCAAAGTGCAGAATGTGCAAGCTGTCGGACGAAACCATCAGCCACATAACGTCTGCATGCCAGAACCTCGCTGGAACCCTGTACCTACAGAGACACAATGACCTTGCCTCTGCAATTCACCGAAAAGTCTGCCAAAACTACGACTTCCACGTAGAACCTGTGCCATGGCAACACAAGCCCAACTTAGTAGAAGAAAACGACAAGGCTAAGATTCTCTGGGACTTCGAGATCAGGACAGATAGAGTCATGACAGCTCGAAGACCAGACCTGGTGATCATCGACAAAGGCAACAAGATAGCCACGATAGTCGATGTGGCCGTCCCGTCAGACACAAACATAGAGAGAAAGGAACGGGAAAAGATCGAGAAGTACCAGGACCTGAGACTCGAAGTCCAGAGGATGTGGGATGTATAAGCCAAAGTCGTACCAGTGGTTGTCGGGGCACTAGGAGCCACTACACAGAACCTAGATAAACATCTCGAGGAGATACCAGGTATACACAAAGCCCCCGACCTCCTGAAAGCTGCACTTCTAGGGACCGCTCATATACTACGACGATTCCTCGACCTCCCAGACTCCAGGTAGGAGTCCGAGATCTGGAACGAAAAAATGCAGAAATGCAGAAAATAAGAACCAACCGAGTAGGGTTGTGAATGAAAATAATAATAATAATAATAATAATAATAATAATAATAATAATAATAATAATAATAATAATAATAATAATAATGATGATGATGATGATGATGATGATGATGATGATGATGATGATGATGATGATGATGATGATGATGATGATGATGATGATGATGATGATGATGATGATGATGATGATGATGATGATGATGATGATGATGATGATGATGATGATGATGATGATGATGATGATGATGATGATGATGATGATGATGATGATGATGATGATGATGATGATGATGATGATGATGATGATGATGATGATGATGATGATGATGATGATGATGATGATGATGATGATGATTGATGATGATGATGATGATGATGATGATGATGATGATGATGATGATGATGATGATGATGATGATGATGATGATGATGATGATGATGATGATGATGATGATGATGATGATGATGATGATGATGATGATGATGATGATGATGATGATGATGATAATAATAATAATAATAATAATAATAATAAAAGTTCGTATGGATACACATCCCAATATGGCCGCATAAACCACCTGCTCTACATGGATGACCTGAAGACATATGCCAAAAATGATGAGCAACAGCTGGGGCTAGTTACCATTGTAAAGACCTTCAGTGATGACATCTGCATGGAGTTTGGTCTAGACAAATGTGCAAAAGCTACCTTCAAAAGAGGAGAGCTATCTACAACACAGGACCTTGAGATTGACATGGACACCAAGATAAAAGAACTTGAGCAGGAGCAAACATACAAGTACCTCGGAATAGATGAAGGAGATGGTATCCAGCACTCCAAATACAAGGAAAGAATAAGAAAGGAATACTACAGCAGAATACAGATGATTTTCAAGAGTGAACTCAGCTCGGCCAACAAAATCAAAGCAATCAATACACTGGCAGTACCTGTGGTAACCTACAGTTTCAATGTCATAAAGTGGTCTCTGACTGACATCAAGAGACTTGATATCAAGACCAGAAAGATAATGACCATTGAAAGGTTACACCACCCGAAGGCAGATGTAGACAGACTATACACACCACGTGCCTCAGGAGGGCGAGGTCTGATCCAACTAGAATTGACGTATAAGACCACCACCATAGGGCTGGAAGCATACTTAAGAAAGACAGAAGACCTACTTATTAGTATTGTACGCCACCATGAGACCAGTAAAAAGACGCACTCACTGGTACAAGAGGCCAAAGAATACAGGGAAGAACTTGCAGCACCAGTGTTGACACCCAACGAAAATGAAGGCCCCACAACCTATGCAAAAAGGGTGAAGAAAGCAGCGAAGACACTTTGACAACGGCAGCTGCACGAAACATGGACAAACAAGCCATTACATGGAGTATACTACAAGCGAATGGATGACCCAGATGTAGACACTTGTCAGACAAACCAGTGGCTCCGGAGTGCAGGGCTGAAAGCAGAAACAGAGGGCCTAATAGTAGCAGCCCAAGATCAAAGCCTTGCTACGAGAGCCTACCTACATCGCATAGTGAAAGATGGCACAAACCCTCTCTGCAGACTATGTGGACAATACGAAGAAACTATTGATCACATAATCTCTGGATGCCCTGTACTTTCACCAACAGAATACACACATAGGCACAACAAAGTGGCGACCTACATCCACTGGCTAATCTGCAGGCATTACGGGATTGAGACCAGTACAGAGAAATGGTATGATCACCAGCCCCTGACTGTATCGGAAAACCAAGATGCCACTATCCTATGGGATATGCCAGTCCACACGGATAGAGAAATCAAGGCAAACCGACCAGACATTGTGGTCAAGGACTTCAAAGAAAAGAAATGTCTCCTTATTGATGTGGCTGTTCCCTCTGACAAAAACATATCAATCAAGACCACAGAAAAACTTAGCAAATATAAAGACCTGGAAATCGAAATATGCAGAATGTGGCAGATGAAAACAGAAACCGTACCTGTTGTGGTTGGTGCACTGGGAATGTGTAGAAAGGCATGAATGCTTACCTGAACAAACTGCCTGGTCAAATTGACATGAACTTGATCCAGAAAACTGCTCTGCTTGGAACTGCCCACATCCTGAGGAATATGCTGTCCATAAAATGACTATCACATCATCCATGAAGAAGCCTCAGGCCCATGGGATGGGCCCGGCCCTTCAGGAACTAATTAACGAAAAGAACTTTGATGATGATGATGATGATGATGATGATGATGATGATGATGATGATGATGATAATAATAATAATTGTGCATTTGTAAAGCGCCATCTATATAAACATAATCCGAGGCGCAAAAGGACCGTATTGGATCAATAAAAAGAACAAGAAATAATAACAAAGTATCACCAGTGAAGTAGAAATTAATTATAAGCAATAGTGAACAAGTGAGTTTTAAGATTATTCAACAAAATTCAACAAAGGTAAGTAATGATTTACAACAGCGAATGTTCAGTGGAAGAGAGTTCCATAATTTGGGAGCAGCAACTTCATTATCATAAGCAAATGGTTGCACGCAAGAATTCTGTGTAAGAGAAAACTTACTTGCAAACAGATAACTTTCATTTTGCGAACTTTCTTAAATGGTGAAGAAAAATGGAATGCGAATTAAATACCAATTATCATTGCTACAAAATTAAACTGCCTTCATTTCAAAATACAGTCGGTTGGGTAAATGATTTTCCTTAAAGTTCGATAAATAAATCGGGAAAATTTTGGACTTTTTAAAGAGGAAATAAACTTCTTCTCACTCCGACCAACAGTAAAGGGATCAGAACACGTATAGTGTCTCCACTCCTCAGAGGACTCTTTTAAAATACCAAAACGATGTGTAAATGGAAAGTGGGGCACATTGAAAGTTTTCTCAAAATAATTTTAGGAGAGATAGGATCTATCGATCAGAGCTTTAAAAAGTTTCTATGTACACAATGTTGTAATCACAGAGGACTGGGTAAAAAAGCAGTCCACGGTCTTTTTTATCAATTGTCATAACAGCGTTATGGGATAGCGTTCAGGATAATCTCTTTCTCAAATTCTTCAGTGAGACAATGAAAGATTAAAATTTCTTTACAGAACACATGACCTATTTTGGAGATGACGTTTTTATTGATATTAAATTTAAAGACAGAAACTCATCATCCCAGACTGTTCCAAATCTCCCAACTAGGTTACTTTTAGCCAGGGAGTTGCTGTTTGGCAACTCCCTTCTTCTAGCCCCTCCCACAACTGTCTTTAAGTTCTCTCTAAACCTAATTTAATGCTTCTAAGGCGATATTCTGGTGAGCACAAAAGGCCCTTATGTGTAATCAGAACAATCTATGTGCATGCTGTGTAATATGAGCTAATTTGCATCTGCTGAATTTTGTAACTCTGATTTCAATCAAAGAGAAGTCACCAATTGAGACTTTTGATAACCCCCAAGCAAATATCATACTTGGGGTGACGAGTATCTGTTTTTAAACAGAGAACAGCCAAAAACCCAAAGATGAAAAGCATAAAAACATTTCCATTGACAGGCTATGCCATCATGCACAAGCAACTTATTCTCTCTAATTGCTAGATTCTCGGAAATCATGGCTAATAGTGTATTCTCAATAGTCTATTCTCAAGCACTTGACATGGCCTTTCCAATAACAACATTGACGACGGGTATACGGAGACTGAGTATGCATGCCATATATATCTCTCTAGGTTTGTATCATTATCCGCAACTGCATAATCATACACGCTTTCCCAAAAATCTCTTTGTGTATTATCCTAAACCCAGAATCAAGAATATAGCATCCAACAGTGATTCAGAATTTTCCCTTCGAAAATTGACACCCTCCCTCATACACCCTATAGAGACGACATGCTTCCAGGGCTCGCAGATTCAAAGAATCAGAGAATGGCTATATGGAAATTAAGATGCGGTTTGCAATGCATGCAGCTTAGATTTTGTTATCATTTCATCTTAGTACAGTTTCAACATTGTCTTCTGCCCTAGTTTAGCATTATTTAAGTCAGTTGCGGTAAGGCACATGTAAGTGTCGAACATAGCAGTCCAGATGTACAGACAAAACTGAAATCATTAATAAACGCAGTCAGAATATTGGTTGGAAATCAGTCGAGGTCACTGTGCACACGCTCATATTGTTTTAATCATTTTTTTTTTTGTAATTTTCTTCTAGCAATGTATCAATTTATTCATGCAAGTTACAAATACAAGGATTCAAGTTCTAGCTCACCTTACTTGCAACTTTTGAATCACATACATTATTTTCAACATTTGGAAATTTTTATGGTTTTGGCGTAAACTTTTAAATGGAGATGGTGGACATGTAACAACAATAGCTGCTTCACTCAAAATGATAGATTAAGATCCCCTGATGAAAAATCCACTGGAATTGTTTTAAATTTTAATATCTTTTTCCGTCCTCAAGATGTACTAGCCTATATTTCTGAGATTTCTCATTTGCTATGCAGACATTGTGATCACAGGAGTGTTGCACATGCTCTGTATTTCTTTGTTTACCCTTCATAAATCATCTGTTAATTAATTTGGTGTGTAATGTGGACATTTTTCTAAGTAATCAATAGTTTTTTTTTTCAAAATAATCCCCTTAGGGCATTCCACCATAACATCTGTCCATGGAATTTTTTTTTTTTCCAAAAGTCCCCTGACTCTCTGGCGAAGAGCCAGGGGCGAAAACCAAACAATACTCCCGAAGGAGTTCTGCTCCCCGAAGGAGTAACAACGTCCCCAAGGGACAAACTTTGACTTAACTGACACCACCCGACACTGGTCCCGTTCTAGACTGGCTGAATAGAACAGGTCCCACTTTGGAGCTCTGCCGTCGTGATCACGGACACTCCTGCGCCAAGTAAGAGCTCCGCCGTCGTGATCTGGGATACTCCTGTGCCAGATAAATATGGAATTAAGGTTAACATAGGATAACGTAAGGCATAATTCATGGGTTCTTCATTCACGTCACAAATTGCATATATAGCTCATGTTTATTCGTGACGTAAGTGCAAAAACAGTAATTTCCTTGTAAAATGGACAATGTCCGATTAATGTTTAGGGGAATTGCGCCTTTTTTAATAACGTTTTTATTTTTTTTTACATCAATAAGCAGATATGACATTTCGTCGCACAACTAATCATAAATTCTTCATTCCCTCTGGGTTGATGCACAGTGCCTAACAAGGTTCTTGATGATTGGTTGACTGCTTTGCATTGTATTCATTGTACTCTTTGTTAGGGTCAGGATTAGGTCAGGAATTAGGGTTAGCGTTATCCAATCATTAAAAGTCTTGTTCAGCTTTGCTCATTGCCCTTTCTCTTTGTTGCCATTCATGAAGCACGCCCTCTATATTCGACTAGCTTCCTCTCTCAAGCAAGTTGATGTGAGATGATGATATTTTCCCTTTTGTCCTTCGTTCTCATCGTCGCTATACAATGACGTCATTTCCTTAGTTGGCGGTTCTCTCAGAGGTTAGTTTGATCACATCTTTTATACTATAATAATCTTGCTCGGGTGATATTTATATGTGAATGAATTCTAATTAAGTCCACCAATAAGGTCCAGACTTGCTAGAGGGGATTTTTATCTATCACGCGCCACCAGCTTGACTACGTATGTCCATTTTAACTTCGAAAACAACTTACTGTATTACACCATCTCTGTAATTCTTAAATTTCATCGCACTGGGATAAAAATGTTGGAAAACCGTTGCCTGGGGCGTGGCTTGTCAGATCAAATGAACCGACCGAACTAAATCGATATGAGTTTGAATAATTGCATTGACAAATCTCTATTTCAGCGAAAATTGTGTTTTTTTCATTTGCGCGTGTTTATATTAACGCGCCAAGACAATGGGATGAGCATGAACTTGCATCCAGGAATAGTGAGACTGATATGTAAGCAAGTCGTAGACCTAGGTGTAATATATAGCTAAGGCCAGCG
The DNA here is from genome assembly GCA_029531755.1 of Holothuria leucospilota. NCBI lineage: Eukaryota > Metazoa > Echinodermata > Holothuroidea > Aspidochirotida > Holothuriidae > Holothuria > Holothuria leucospilota. Next base: position 58,725,118 of record CM055967.1, on the reverse strand, counting down.
TAAGAAAAGCCTGCATGAATTTTTGAAAAGATTATGTGTACAGTGTAAAATATCGTGAGAGTACAGTTTTGAACTTTCAACATAGCATCACCTCACTTTCACTTAAAGGATATATTGTGTTTATATTGTATCAACATAGCACAGACAGGAAATATTAGCTTTTCTTATATACTAAACAAAAAAATGCAGTCACTCTAATTAGACTTAGTATACGCTGGAATCCTTATTCATGAATGGCTCTTTTTAATTAGTTTCGAAAAATGTCGCATCAGGTCACCTGACTTTTATGACGCAATTGGCGGGACAAATACTGCGCTATATGAGGACGCGTATCTAGTAGCGTGTTCGATTTGCTTCCCCTGGCTTACTCGAGCTTCCAGCCTGGGTCTTGATGGACATGCGCAGTTGGGTGAAATAAACGAACGAAGTTGGTACATCATAGCCAATGGCAGAGCCCGTAGCAGGGCGAACTCCGTATGTACTACCAACGTTCACCACTACGTGAACGTTCATTGCTTCAAAACAATGCTCCTGTGGAAAATTCTCAAGGAATAATACCTACGTGACTTTACCCGTTTCTTCTTGAACAACATTCACAAGTTTCATGTTGCGCAACTGTAATTGCATGCACAAACTGTTCGCCAACGCGTGTTGTTTGTTCGGCTGCCATGTTTTCGCAAAGGACGATGGGATACTTTCCCAAGTAACCGACTCAAGGGGTCGCTCACTTGGGCCTGGCGCAAGCGCGAATGCTGACGTCACAGGCTAATCGAACAGCGTCACGCCAAACACGAGTTGACTCGGGCGAGTAATCAAACACGCTATAGATGTGGACTAATATAACGCAGAGGTAAAGTTACCTTAGCTACTTCATGAAAACGCTTACATCACAACACCCTCGGAACATATACAAAGCGCAAAGCGCGGATCATGTTGGGAGCTTCGAGGCACATCATAAGCCTCAGTTCTGTTTTTGTGCACAAAGAACGCGGGCGGCGCGCTGTACAGAACAGCTTTGCGCATGTATGGACCTTATCAGAGAAATCCTAAAGCTTAGGATTTCTCTAGATCTTATGCATATGATGTCACAAAGTAGAAAGTGCCCCTCCTTTGGAGGAAAATGGAGGGAAAGAGCGTATCATTGCAAGTTACACCAGTATATGCAGACAGCTGATTTGTCAACCAATCGTATACGCGCGTAGGTCTACTACACGTGCGACGGAATTTACGCCGTTTGTGCACGTTTGCTTCATTGTTTTCACCCAAAATGACGTCAGTGTGATGCCAGTGCATACGGTCTATTGACAGTCCATAACAAGTGCTCCTATAGAGGGATTTCACCGACGTCACGTGATCGCGCGTCACTTTGGTTTAAAAGGGCAAGATCGAGCGTCTCGTTGGTTTTGAAAGGCACGCGTCCATTGTGTCACGACATAACCGTGCGTGTGTGCCGTAAATACGCTTACTGCGTGTGTGTTTTGCCCTTCAGTGCCTATAGAGCTTATGCACCTACGTCACGTTTCTCTATTTTTCCACCCAAGCGTACATTGTGCAACAATTGTTACTAAGGTGCTATCGTGAACGCGTATCTTTAACACACCTACTACGTATGGCAGTTCCATCCATTAAGCCAAACTGAAACGCGCTGACGTCACGTGCATAAGCTCTATTCAGAGACGTTGTTATTGCTAATGCTAAGCAGTCACCGCGCAGCGACGCATCATTCACAATCTGGGGCCGGATTTACGAAGACTACTTACGCACAAAAATTTGCGTAAGTCAGACTTACGAAGCGTATCTTGCTTAGATGGTATTCACAAAGAGAAAATTAAGTTCGTAAATATTTTGCATAACTTTACGCAAGCTTCAGAGTTGTCGTAAGTACAAAATAGCCATGATCATGTGATAGTAACACATACAGAAGCGGTTGTGCATAGTACTGTGTAGAGCGTAGTACCACGCGTGTAGCTGCACAGAAGACCGTGCGCGTCGTTTAAACAGTAACAGTCAATGCGATTGGCTCAAAATGTAACAAAGCAAGATTCAACCGCACACACGATTGGCTCATGTGCATGTATTGCAATTACGCAACGTATCTTTACAAATTGCGCAAGTTGTTTTCTTGAATACCACTTAAGAAAGTTCTTACGCAGTTCGTAATTAAGTATTTTAACTTTCGCAAAAACTTACGCAAATTTTAGTTGATCCCGCCCTGGTTACTGCATGATCACACGCACTGTTCTAGTAACATTGACGTAGCACAGGTGTTTGCAATGATGTACGAGCTGACGCGCGTTAGCATGTACATGATTCGGTGTGTAGAACGATGGGTGAGCTGCCTAGCACAGTAGTGCTACTGACAGTGTCGCCAATGACGTCACGTCCTGAGACGCGCACACATACAGTTTTTCGCTTTCGGATTTCAGATGAGCTGAGCCTAGCCTAGGGTACCTAGGCCTAGTTCTCACGTACACTTTGTTCCCTGAACTAGGCCTAGGCTATTGCAACACAAACTTTTGACCGCATGTTACTGTGAGAGTAACGTCGTCTGCGTGCGTTGCTGTAGTGATTGTTGCTATATACGCGTATGCGCGTGTATGAACGTAACTATAGCTATGGACTATGTCACAATTGAACAGTAATGCGTGCTATTTAGCATACAATAGTGTGAACGTCCTAGTTACACGATTTAGCAGTTTCATAGAATGTTTAAAAAACAAAGCAGGATCGTTTGTGTAAATCAAAATTTTTGGTCTCTTTTTGGACACTAAGTGCAAATAATCTTAGAATGAAGGGTCTTAAACATATAAAGGGCCCATAGAGGTCAAATATGTAGGAGTATACGTGAATTCAAAATTTTTGAAGGTGCGGTAGCCCAATTTTGACAATGAGTATATTGCTGACCTAGTATGGGAAGCCCCAAAGCTTCCCAAATACTAGGCTGAGCCTGGCCTGTGTTTGGGAATCGACATGGTCGTATTCCAGTATATATATATATATATATATATATATATATATATATATATATATATATATATATATATATATTTATATATATATATTTATATATATATATATATATATATATATATATATATATATATTCATATATATACAATGATTACACGAACGTTAGACAGATTGTTTTCGCCATTTTAATTCCGACAAACTTGTTTCGAAGAGGTGTTTTCACGGCCTCCTCTCATCAGGGAATTATGCTACTCTGTAACGGTTTGAAAACATCTCATGTGCGTAATTGTTTGCGCGCATTTTATGACTGCGCGTGGTTGTCTAGGTTATGCCGGTAAAGTTTGTGAGTTTGAATTTGGACGCATGTCGGCACGTGCTGACAAGTTTAGATCTTTGATTAAGAGACGCCATCTCTGGATGGCAAATAATATAAAATTTCTCCATCATACACAGATTGCACCGTTTGCTAACATTAGAGTATGATGGGGCATGGGCCAAGATTTTCCAATGAATTTTGAAATCCGCGTTACTGTTGTTCAGAGTCCAAACATATTTTGACAGCGCTGTTTGATTCCTGTACTTTTCCTTGGTGAATGATTGCTGGTGGTTCGCGAGTCTCAGTTTGAAGGTGTTTTCAGTCAGCCCTACATATGTCTCCTCGCTGTCATTGCATTTCACAGTGGCTTGACATACAACGTTTGCTGTTCTGCACTTTCCGTTCAACGGGCAATCGTTTTCATTCCTGCAGTTGCACGGGTTGGTTTCAGGTGCGGGCATTTGGGCCTTCATGATTTTCTTATTGTGGGCATCCACGATAGATTTCATATTTGGCATGCAGCTCTAGGACAGTCTAAGTGTATTCTGAATTTCTTATTGAAAATCTTCAGTAGTGTGTGTCCTTTAGGGAAACTTTCGGTTACGATTTTTCAGAACTGTCGTCCGACGTTGTTCTTTACCCTCAGATCAAACGGCGGGTTGAACCATGTGATATTTCTTTGTCTGACTCGGTGTTTGCTTTTTGTTTCTTCCTTTGATTTGTATTTAAGAATGTAATCGTGTCCACTATCGTTCAGTGCGTTCTGGTATTGTTGGATGGATTTCTTGAATTCATTCTGGTTGGATGAGATGCTCGAAAGTCTGTGATTAATGTCTTTACGGATTGTTCGTATGACGTCCGGGGGTGGTTGCTCTTCGCATTTACATACAGTGGGGTGTTACCTGGTTTGAGGTACGGTTTATATGTTCCGCGTTGAAGTTCGAGTGTGGCGTCGAGCATTAGCGGCTCGCCATAGGGGCACGGGGAGGCACTTGCCCCCACCCCCCCCCCCCAAAAAAAAAAAAAGTTTGCAAAGCATGGTCTTCAATTTTCAAAAATAAAAATAATAAATAAAAAAAACATGTAATTCGAGATGGGTTAGGCCCTCCCTTTTCCTTGAGTGGGCTTAAAATTAAAGAAGTGAATAACTTTCCAATGCAATGCGAAGGTTAAACATTAATAAAGTGCTTTCAAAACGACATTTTTTTCGGCGCGCTTTCGCGCGCGTTTTCTCAGTTGCTTATTTGTAAACTGATTAGCTTAGGCATTATATTGACATTTACAGAGGGTAACGGTAATGCTGGAGTTAAATGCCCATAGTTTTGCAGACACTTCAGAGCTATCGGGGTCATTAGATACACACCCATTAGCCGTGTTGATTATCATCCACGACTAAAAGCAGTTTTGCCAGGGTGTCACCTGGCCAGATTAGCATAGGTATCTGTTTACAAAACGTAACGAACATGTAGCCTAAACGTATTGTGTTTCCCATAGAAGGAGAGGTTTCCCTTTCTTTGTCCAAACTGACAGCGCCGTCGGCCCACGAGCGGTCTTATGACTGTCAAATGGCCTGTTATAAGCAAAAGGTTCTCCACCTCTGTGCTAAAGTATACCGTTTCAATTGATTTAAAATAAACACACCAAACAGTCAATCTAAGCTCAGTGTGATGAGACTTTTGACTAGTGGCCTAGCCATTTGTATACAGGATGAGACGTCGTTCTGAGTTAGGGGAATTCCTCTCCCCCTTTAAAAATTTGTTTTTGGAACGGTACTGAGATCCACAATACTTAGTGCTATCATTTCATCGTTTGCAAGTTTCTTCATGCTCGAAATTTTCGTTAGTTTAAGGGAAAATCCAGAAAACCAACATTTTATGGCTTCTTGGCAAAGCTGAAACATATTGTGACACTATGAAAGAAACAATAAAATATGTAAAGGTGGGGCTCATTTTATACAAATGGATCAAGCCGCTTTGCCCATTTCACCTGCCTCTTACTCCACCCCTTTGGTAGTGCGGTAGCGATCGGTTGATATGGTTGTATTTATTTTTAAAGTAGTCAGCTCATGACTAACTGACTGAAATGGTTTTTGAAGAGCTTTTGAAAACTACGTGGGCATCGCTGTAATACATAATAATAACCATACTCCCAGAGGCGTAGGAGGCGGGGGGCTGGGGGCTGCAGCTCCCCCAACAAAATATTTTTGTGAAAATTCGGGCAATATTCTGAGAATTTTTCAGGCACCAACTGAAAGAAAAATAATGCAATAATGTAGCTTAACGGAAATCGATACTTAAAAAAAACTTCCTTCGTAATTAAAATATAGTTCTGATTTGGATTGCACCATCACCTATATATTCGGTATTAATTCATCAGTGTGTTTTTAATGGTTAAACTTATATGCTATGATTATCAGTGGTGTATTTGAGGAGCCTTTAGACCATTCCCCCGTCACTGACGCCGATTTTTTAGTACCTAAAGCACAAAATTTTACTTCAGAGGTAGCATATGTGGCACCAGATTGCATGTATGGACACCTAATTTTTCAAAAAATTTTCAAAGGGGAGGGGGAACCCCTCCCCCAGGCCCGGCGATCACACAACATAGTGCCTACCCCACCCCCATGAGAGAAGTCTTGGCCACACCACTGATTATTATCATCATTATTGTAACGACTTCCCCCAGAATTATAACCAATATGGAATAGGTAGTAAACGTGGCAAATTATTGTATGTGGGGCGTGTGGTGTGATAACGGATGCATGCCTATATGATATGTACGCGCGCGGAGAGCGCGGAAATTTTTGTTTCTATTTTTCGGGCAGATCGTTACACCCCCCCCCCCAAATCAGCTTGGGCCCCTACGCGTATGCATACTCCTATTGAGGTTATTGTACTATCCGGAGCTGACCATAAATATTGCTGGGGATCTACCGAACCTCCCTGAATACTGACTTGAGTTTGCCCCCCCTCCCCCCCAAACAAAATTTCTTAGAGCCGCCCATAGCGTCGAGGAAATTCACAACTCTTTTATTGGCTTCAATGGTGATGCGAAGGCCGTTTTTCTTGGATATGTCGTATATGTTCTTCTTAATTTGTTCGATTTTTCCCGGTGGTTCGTTAAAGACGGCTAGGCCGTCGTCTCTATAGGGTTCAATTGAATTTCCGTAGAGTGGTTCTAATTGAGATATCACATAAGCAACAACTAGTTCACAGCATTCTGCCCCATCGTATGAACCCATAGTAACATCAAATAGTTCGTTGTCTTTCTTTATCCATGGTTCATTCTGGTTGAAAAGCAACGTTTGTTTAGTGTGAATAATAATCCTTCGGTCCCATGGGGTGATGTCTGTGTATTGCGATGCGAAGTCTAATATGCATCATTTAGCAGCTTCTGGGTAATTGAAGGGTAGATTTCTACGATGTCAAAGCAAACAAACGCTGATTTGTCTTTGTTTTGAATTTTGTTGAACCAATCGAGGGCTGCGTTAGTGTTCCTCCACAGATTTACGTTGGTTGCCTCTATTACTTTCGTAACAATATTTTCTGTGATTAGTTTGCTCGCTTTCCCTGATTCTGACTTACAGGGGTTGATGAGACGACACGATAGGTCATTTGGAAAATTGGGTTTGTGCACAAATGCACGCAAACAGTTACGCACATGAGATGTTTTCAAACCGTTACATAGTAGCATAATTCCCTGATGAGAGGAGGCCGTGAAAACACCTCTTCGAAACAAGTTTGTCGGAAATAAAGTGGCGAAAACATAATCTATCTAACGTTCGTGTAATCATTGTATATATATATATATATATATATATATATATATATATATATATATATATATATATATATATAATATATATATATATATATATATATATATATATATATATATATATAGGTAAAAATGAAGTAGTAAATAGTGCTAAAAGTTTGTGAAAAAAGTCCACGACGTTTCGGGTTTAAACCCTTCATCAGGTGGCAAAAATGCAACTGATCGTTGACACGGCCAAACGTACAATTTAAAAATACACAATAAAATTGGGCACGGTAAACCTCGGCTAGAAAAACAGACAGTGTTAAGTGGTTACCACAAGTCAAAAAAATGCAGGAATTGCTGCGTTATAACATTTCAAGTCTAACGTTCAGACCCTGTGGGGACAGGGTTCCAAGTTTCATGATTAGGCGGTTTTCAGCAGCTAGGCGGTCATATATATATATATATATATATATATATATATATATATATATATATATATATATATATATATATATATATATATGTATCCCAAACCTAACTCTTGAAAGTAAACTTATCCAAATACCCAAGTTTGAATTGTCTAACATTTTATATTTGTAGATCATAGTTTTAAAGATATAAAAATTTCCTTAACTACTAACACAATATTTCCCTTTAAATCATGGAAGTACTACTCTGACGTACTTCTATGTTTAAATGAAAGTGAACCATGTGTGCCGTTTGTATAGGGAATGAATCCTCAGTTTTATCTAAATACAGTGTAAACAAAATTGACCCAAAGGACTTTCGTACGTCCACTTGAACTGACAAAAGGTACACATGACTGGATCATCTAAGGCGAAAAAAGGTAACTTTCTAAGAAAAAAAACACGAATTTATGTGTAAACGTAAGCCATGTACATATCTATGATGCAGTAGAAGAGGCAAGGCCCCCCTCCCCAGCCCCCACTTTTCTATGTTTCTCCACACCTTTAACAGTCCAAGTATACGAAATATAGCTAATTTTGGTATAACCAAATTTCGAAAGTAATCATGAAGTAAAATCACTCGATTTTTCACAAGTTCTATAAGAAGTGATTTTGGGGTTTTGTCGGCTTGCTTCGATCGCGTCCATCTACATTTACTTTACGTTGATTAAATATGATGGTTGATTGTCCACCTACAGAGCAGTGATTCCCAACAGGGGCGTTATCGCCCCCTGGGGGTGTTTTAGCAACTCGGGGGAGATGAGCGCTAAGGGGGAGTCAGGGGGCGTTTTGAAAAAAAATGAGATATTTAGTTTAAACCGGATCTTTACTACATTCCAAAAGGTTACCTCTAGCTTAGCGCCTAAATTAGCTCACCTAAAAAGGAGATAAACTGTAACCAACAAGTCACGTAGGTCTAACAATCCCTCCTCAGGTGTGATACTAGTTTGTGAATTACTTTAATGCCGGATGTCAGGAAATCGCATCTTACAGTGTTTAACATTAAAAACTAAGACGAGGACCCTCATATTCCCATCAGTGGCAATGACAGCTGTAATCGAATGGAGCATGGCTTAAAACTATCACGTGACTTTTTCCTCGAAATTGTGGTTTTTTCTTTGCTGTCGATAGAACATGACATACTGACAGAAGAAACAATTGTAAATAAGGGTAACAAGATAGATAACTTTTGCAATGTCCTGTAAAGGAAAACTTTCAAACGTTTTTCAAAAATGCAAGTTGTAGGTGAGCTAATTTCGTCTTTCTCATTATAACAACCTGAAGGGCAGCTCGATCGAGTGGCCAGGGCAGTAGCCTGTCGGGCGGGGGGCAAGAGAGGCAGCTGTCCCTTGAAATTTCCAAACCCTAACTGAAAAAATGGCCTACTTGAAATAAAAAATACTGAAAATGCTAAAAACTCCATCCTCCTGATTATATTTTTAAGGTCCTCAGACCCTCGAAAATCGCATATACAGGATTCCTTTTTCCAAAACCTTCCCGGGGAGGTCCCCAGACCCCCGCAGCAGACAGGTTCTTATGCGGGTAACTCGCACAAACGAATAAATCTCCTTCCTCATGCATGATGCACACAACACAGCTGAAGCCTATTTGTTGAAGATTTTTTGTATTCCTTCTCACTCGGTGTACCGGCACAACATGCCAATGTAAAATAAAGCCATATGATAACCTTTAATTTCATGCTAAAATAAATGAGCTTGTTCGAGTACCTTTTAGTCATGTGTTCTCTTACGATGTGATTTTAATGAATGAATTTTTTCAAGTTAAACTTTTCTTGTCGAAGTCTCGGTTTCTAGAGAAGAAGTCTCAAAAAGTGTTAAGATGCAGCTTTGAAAGACCAGAAGGCTTCATTTATTTTACGCCAATCTGGGAAGTATTTTCGACAAAAACAGAGCTACGCTACACACCAACCGAGGGTAGCCCTCAAAGGAATAACATTTTGCATCTTAGGTATCTTACATAAACAATAACTTCTCAACTTCTCAAAGAGTAGGTGGCCCTTAAACAGCACCCCTCGAACAAAACAAAATAATAAAGCGAGCACTAAATAATGCGAATTTCTAAATACATAATCAATTCAAAGCTTTGTAAAGACATCAGTTTGCACCTATGAATTGAGAAACCTTTCAAAATGTCACTTCTTTCCGTTAGACTCCACTTCTTACACCCCTCGTTCAGGGAAGCAGTTGGTGACAAAGCCAAAGAAAGGATTCGGTTGGGAGTGCCAACTATCATAGGTACGCCAATTGACGTTGTCATGAACGGCCCCTTTGGGATGTCGACCACCCTACGGCCCTTGAACACGGTGGAAGAAGTCGTTTAATGTGTCACGCGACCAAATATCATCCTTCTTCCGCCCAATCACAGTGAAATCCCCTTGCAGCACCAAAGAAGAGGCCGTCCATTAGTAACTATTTTAAATACAAACTGGTCTAAGGTGGATTGTTGTAAATTCTTTAGTGCGAAGTTAACGTTATTAGGTAATCTGAAGATAATGAAAATTTGACATACAGTGCTTTATTCTTGATTTGAAAATTTCTTATATATCCGAAAGCTTCTGGGGGCTTTGCCCCTCGGTCCCCCACTGGAACGTAGTCCCGGGATCCCCATTAGATGATCTTGGGGAGAGAGGGGGAGTGCTCCACACTTTAACATGTGTTTTTGTTGTCATCGTTTCATGCAAAGCATTACTATGTTATGGACCGGGTGGGGGGGGGGGGGTGGGGTCTACCCAGTCCACTTCGGTGAAAGGGGGCGTTGAGCTGAAAAAGGTTGGGAACCACTGACACAGAGTTTCCTTACTCAGAAATCAACAGGGAGAGCAAGGACACATATTCAGTTTTTTATCCTCCCTATACACACGTTAAGTTATTGTCATTCCTCAGACCGCTTGATTGTATGTTCTCATTTATCACAAAGTGATGAACTGAAGAAAGCTTGTCCGTACTAAAGGTCGAACTTAAAATCTTCTTATATAAGTTCCTCGCAAATATGGTGCGCCTCAAGTCTCCAATTGAAGACCATGCAGACTTCTTACGGTTTGTTCCTGAAACTTTTACAGCATTTGGACCACCTTAGTTCTGAGATCTCCATAAATATTTTTCCTTTCCCCTTTTATATCGATTGACTGTTATTCTCATTTTCTTATAATGATTTTTGCAATCCTTACCATCTCGGTGGCTTGCTTAACAGACACGCAACGTCTGATAGAATTGATTATTTTGTAAATGCTCAAGGGGTTCCCTTACTTTCTTTCCTGAAACCCACGATCAGACATTCCATTGAAAGAGTGCATCCTCTTTGACATGATTCTGGCCACTTGACTACCCAGAATGCTATTAAGCAGAGAAATTTAGAAGTTCCCTAGACTGTCGTTTTTGTTGTGGGGGTGTGTCAGCGCGTTGCAGTCTGAAGTGGGTCCTTCGAAATCGAGCTTTGTGGTGTTCCCTCATTTCAAAGTCACGGGCCCTTTGCACCCGCTCTTGTGAAAACTTAAGGCAAGCTGTTTCTAAGATCAACATTTCATACAGATCATCGATTTTGTCCCTCCCTAAGCAGCAATTTTTTGCCACAGTCGCCCTGAATTGAAAGCAATTACTTCAATCGAAAAATCTGTGTTCAGATTACGGGTGTGTTTTGACGAAACACCCAACTACGCAGGGTTGCTAAATAGTACTACTCACCATGGTTATTAAAGAAATCACGATACGTAAATTTTCTCTCTTTAAATAACAATAGTGAGTGGTATTTTTAATTGCATGTCAATTGTCCTTTCAATCATAGGTATACGGGGGGGGGGGAGAAACATGTCCCCACCACCACCCACTAATTTTTTAATCGTAATGAAAAACAATTGTAGCCCCCTTTGAGTGCGGCGGAAGCTAAAGAGAGCCCCTGCCTGTCTAAGTAGACTAATTTTGTCCCCAAATACCTGCATGCATTTGTGTGAATGCTCTATATTTTACAAGAATTTGCGTTTCCGCACATCAGAACTATGGAAACTTTTCACAACAGTTTTGATGTGGGTATAAAATTCAGTCAATTTTTAAAGTTTCAAAGTTCCTAAGTTAGCAGAACCTTTTTCTCCATTTTTAATTGAAAGAATCTCAAATGCCTGTTATTATAACCAGAAAACTGAAACTTTTTACTTCTACATATCTTGGTCAAAAGTTGTTAGACCATGGAAGTCAACACTTTTCCGGACGGGGGGGGGGGGGGGGGGATTTTCACCACTTTTGAAAATGAAGGAGGTTATTCCTACTTTTCCAGAACCCTAACAAAAATAGTAAGCACATGTTTGTTCCCATAGCTTGCCATATAGATATCTCAATAAAATTTAACTCGAAAATGGTGAAAACAGTCATTTAATAGATTACAATTGTGGAAAAATACCTGACATTACACCACAAGTCATCTGGCCCCAAATTTTTCCAGGGCCCTTACGTGAGCCCCGGATCCCTCTCTTCTAGGTCTTTGCGTTGCACACTTGAAGAAGTTCTGGTCAAAGTCATGGTCCCTCCTTCTCACCTCACTTTTAAGAAGCTGGTGACGCCCTTGTGTTTGACCAACGCTGACGGTAGGATTTAGGGGCATAGTACTGTGCAATCGGAATATTTGGCTGCAAAACATGCATCCAGTGGGAATTTAACCCCATAAATGGTAAAACATAAGGCCCTGGCTAGGGCTCCTAGGCCTAGCCAAGATTACTTGTTAGGGATTTCTATCCATATCAACTGGATAACAAATCAAAATTTGATTACCTGCAATTACGTGTACAAAATTATGACAATATAGCTGAATTTAGAAAGTACCGCTAGTTCCCTTTTTTCTGCATAATGATTGTACTTACTGATTTCACTTAACTTGATCTACCTTCAGTGGAGTACTAACGGGGTCGAGGTGAGACACCAGCCTCAGAGGGGTGCCATGCGTCACAGTTTAAAACGAAATATTTCACTAAATAATGGACAACCTGCGTCTGCGATGGGGGTTCGCGAAGCGCTCTTAAAAGCACATGTTTTAGGTATTTAAAACATTTTAGTATTGCAATACTTTGTATCTGAAGCTATTTCTGAAAACAAATGAACAACGATTTAGCTCAGCTCTAAATATGTCGCTCAAGTCCCCAGTTTAGTTGGGGGCAGGTGTAACGCAAGCTCGGAGGAAATATACCCAGGCCGGCGAGAGCAGCGCCACTGCCAAACAAGCATATCCCACCGCATACTGTGCACTGTGAAATGACTCTTGAGCCATGTAGCCTCCCCGCCTTCCCCGTCACAAAACTCAATTTTACCCTTTTGACAATGCAATCTTTAAATTTGCCGCCGTACCCAAGCACCAGAGCGATTAAAAGTAGTAAAAAGTCGGTATAATACATATAAACTTGAGCCCTAGAGGCACATGTCCCTTACTTAAGAGTTAAAGTGATGTTGACAGTTACTGCCCGTTTTAGCAATGGAAAGGTCACCTTGGAACTTGTTGATTCGATCCCCTTCTCCCACCTTCGGAAATAAAGAAAGTCAGTGTGAAATGGCTCTAGCTACCGCCAGCCCTGCTTCTGAGTGAGTTTAACGCCAACAAAATGAAGGAAGTTGAACAAGGCACTAGGTACCGAGGAAAAAAATACCTGCATTTTTTGTAAACTAGATCGACAACGACGCAAAGTTAGCCCAGAGACCAAATAATTTTCGACTAACTTGAAAAAAAATTTCAGTTTACTGCAAACATCATAAACCCTTTTTGAAGAGGTAAACCAAGAAGAATGGAATATAAAACACTTCTACACGGTTAGTCGGCACCACTCGTCTTGGTAGTCAGCAGATTAAATGTCACCCCTCCCCCTCCCCAGCAACAGCAGTCAAGCTAAGCTCCTCACCACGGAACACTAAATGTACTCTGAAATGAAGACCACCATCCCCATCTTCAGACAGTTTCCGGACAACTCCATCCCCCGGGGCAATTTTCCTCGGAACGATGATTCCCACCGGACAAGTTGCCAGTTCTGACCAGGGAAATCTGTTGCAACTCCCTGCTCTGACAATTTCCAACAGGATAAGTTTCCCGCGGACAATTCCCACTGATGAATTTCATATTTTTGGTGGGAGAAGTTGTGGGGGTTGTTATGGGTGGGAATTGGGGAAAATTGACCGGAGAAAATTGTCCCCGCCGGGAGAGTCGTAGGGGGGAATCATCCAGGTGGGAATTGTCCAGCTACGGACAGACGCCGACCTGCAAATTGCCATACCTGGTCGTCTGTAAGTTTCTGATATGTTAAAGGGTATAAACTAGCTCTATGTATGATCAAAAAATTAATCCAAAGAGCTTTATTTGAGTTTCAAGCACACATCTGAAATCTCTAGGAGGAGAATTGTCCGTTGGACGAATTTTGAAAAAAAGCTCCATAGCGACTCAAAATATTCATCGGATATTACAAGATTTTACAAGCAAATTACTGGCGTGACAAATTCCACGTCCTCGCTAAATTTCAGATCAGTATCTACTCATACCCCTGAGAAAACGTACCAGAAAGACAGAAAATCTCCACGCGATTCTAAGTACCTGCTATTATAACGACCGTATTACTTCGACTAGTTGACCTACTAAGTAAATTGACATTGTTAATTTATTGTATTTTTTAACATTAAAAATTCACCTTTCAGATTTTGAAACACGGGTGTGTGCCTTCTTTTGAGGCTCGGCGTATGAATACTTTTAGTGTGATGCATTTAGATCGAAACATGATTAGTCGCAGTTGTTTTGACTTAATGTCTTGCCGTTATCCCGACTTTCCCACTTGGCGGTGTTTCGACACCAAACAATACAAATAATACTTCCTTTGGGGGAGTGAGACCAGGGAGTTGTTATAACTCCCTGGTGAGACGAAAGAATGATAAACCGTTACGCAGTGGGATTTATTCACCCACCTGAAGTTAGCAGAATATTCTGCTAGCAGCATATTTTGCCTGAAGTTAGCAGGATATTCTGCTAGCAGGAAATTTTCAATTTTGCCAGCAGCATATTTTACCATAGTGATATAGTATATAGTGTTGGGTGTTGCTCTTTCTTTAGAACTGCCCGTGAAATGTGTAGGCGGGGAAGTGCGATAGGGGGTTTTCTGAAAGACCTGATAAGGGGAAGCGGTTAACAGGGAGAGTGGAATCGGGGGGGGGGCGTTTGTCTCAAATTTAATAAAAATAGCAAACGAAAATGTCCGAAAATGGCAAATTTTCTGCCGTTTTCTCTTCCAAGCTACGTTAGACAATTTCATGGAAGGAAGCGGCATCCAACCCTGCTTGACCTTGAGAGGAAGGTCGAATATGGAATTAAGTACTGTAGGTAACAGTCTTATACTTTCTAAACGCGTTAATTAAACGCGTTGTGAAATATTATTCGCAGAGTCTATAAGTTCATAGTTGGATCCCCGACGGTATACCAACCGCTATCTGACACAAACTTAACGTCCTACTGGCAAGAATATGGGCCCACTGGCCCTTTTGACCATTTCACTTTAAAATATTTTTATTGCAACAAAAAAGGAGACATGATGAAACCATGGATCCCCCTTTATAGTCGGGACTTGGGGACAGCATTTGAGGGTCATCAATTTTGGAAAACGGGTCCACTGAAACGATTATGGTTCAATAATACAGTTGACCTTAAAGAAAAAGTCGAATGCATGGTGGAATCTGGTAGCAATATATTGCTTACTGAACGTGTTATTGTTTAACATAATTCGCAAAGGCCATAAGTTCGGCCCTTCATAGTTGAGTCCCTGACGGCAGCAACCGAGATAACGCAATATTCATTCAAAGCGGCTTGGCAAGACCTATCACCCACTTTATACCGTTATCTGACACAAACGTTCCACTAGCGAGAATATGAGCCCAAAAATGGCCCGCCTCAACACTTCATTTTAAAATTTTTTGACTTCAACACAATAGAAGAGATGATTAAATCATGCATCCCCTTTAACATTCGGGATCTGAGGAGATCATTTGAGTTTCGCCAATTTCGGAATACTTGGCAGTGGGTCCACTCTAACGGTCAGGGTCCAATAATACGAGAAGGGTTGACTTTGAAGGGAAAGTCGAATAGTAAAAACTTGTAGCATTATATTCCTTAATATTCGCGTTTTTGTGGAATATTATTCGCAAAGGCCCTAAGTTTGGCCCTTCATAGTTGGGTCCCTGACGGCAGCAACCGAGATACCGTAATATTTATTGAAAGCGGCTTGACAAGACGCATCAGCCACATTACACCGTTATCTGACACAAACGTTTCACTGGCGAGAATATGGTCCCAAAAATGGCCCGCTTCAACACTTCACTTTTAAATCTTTTGACTTCAACGCAATAGAAGAGATGATTAAATCATGCATCCCCTTTAACATTCGGGATCTGAGGAGATCATTTGAGTTTCGCCAATTTCGGAATACTTGGCAGTGGGTCCACTTTAACGGTCAGGGTCCAATAATACGAGAAGGGTTGACTCTGAAGGGAAAGTGGAATAGTAAAAACTTGTAGCAGTATATTCCTTAATATTCGCGTTTTTGTGGAATATTATTCGCAAAGGCCATAAGTTTGGCCCTTCATAGTTGGGTCCCTGACGGCAGCAACCGAGATACCGTAATATTAAGTCAAAGCGGCTTGACAAGACGCATCAGCCACATTATACCGTTATCTGACACAAACGTTCCACTGGCGAGAATATGGTCCCAAAAATGGCCCGCTTCAGCACTTCACTTTCAAATCGTTTGACTTCAACACAATAGAAGAGATGATTAAATCATGCATCCCCTTTAACATTCGGGATCTGAGGAGATCATTTGAGTTTCGCCAATTTCGGAATACTTGGCAGTGGGTCCACTCTAACGGATAGGGTCAAATAATACGAGAATGTCTGCCTTTGAAGAGAAAGTCGAATAGTGAAAACTTGTAGCAGTATATTCTTTAAAATTCGCGTTTTTGTGGAATATTATTTGCAAAGGCCATAAGTTTGGCCCTTCATAGTTGGGTCCCTGACGGCAGCAACCGAGTTACCGTAATATTTATTGAAAGCGGCTTGACAAGACGCATCAGCCACATTATACCGTTATCTGACACAAACGTTCCACTGGCGAGAATATGGTCCCAAGATGGCCCGCTTCAGCAATTCACTTTTAAATCTTTTGATTTCAACGCAATAGAAGAGATGATTAAATCATGCATCCCCTTTAACATTCGGGATCTGAGGAGATCATTTGAGTTTTGCCAATTTCGGAATACTTGGCAGTGGGTCCACTTTAACGGTCAGGGTCCAATAATACGAGAAGGGTTGTCTCTGAAGGGAAAGTGGAATAGTAAAAACTTGTAGCAGTATATTCCTTAATATTCGCGTTTTTGTGGAATATTATTCGCAAAGGCCATAAGTTTGGCCCTTCATAGTTGGGTCCCTGACGGCAGCAACCGAGATACCGTAATATTTATTGAAAGTGGCTTGACAAGACGTATCAGCCACATTATACCGTTATCTGACACAAACGTTCCACTGGCGAGAATATGGTCCCAAAAATGGCCCGCTTCAGCAATTCACTTTTAAATCGTTTGACAACACAATAGAAGAGATGATTAAATCATGCATCCCCTTTAACATTCGGGCTTTGAGGAGATCATTTGAGTTTCGCCAATTTCGGAATACTTGGCAGTGGGTCCACTCTAACGGATAGGGTCAAATAATACGAGAATGGCTGCCTTTGAAGAGAAAGTCGAATAGTGAAAACTTGTAGCAGTATATTCTTTAAAATTCGCGTTTTTGTGGAATATTATTCGCAAAGGCCATAAGTTTGGCCCTTCATAGTTGGGTCCCTGACGGCAGCAACCGAGTTACCGTAATATTTATTGAAAGCGGCTTGACAAGACGCATCAGCCACATTATACCGTTATCTGACACAAACGTTCCACTGGCGAGAATATGGTCCCAAAAATGGCCCGCTTCAGCAATTCACTTTTAAATCTTTTGATTTCAACGCAATAGAAGAGATGATTAAATCATGCATCCCCTTTAACATTCGGGATCTGAGGAGATCATTTGAGTTTTGCCAATTTCGGAATACTTGGCAGTGGGTCCACTTTAACGGTCAGGGTCCAATAATACGAGAAGGGTTGTCTCTGAAGGGAAAGTGGAATAGTAAAAACTTGTAGCAGTATATTCCTTAATAATTCGCGTTTTTGTGGAATATTATTCGCAAAGGCCATAAGTTTGGCCCTTCATAGTTGGGTCCCTGACGGCAGCAACCGAGATACCGTAATATTTATTGAAAGTGGCTTGACAAGACGTATCAGCCACATTATACCGTTATCTGACACAAACGTTCCACTGGCGAGAATATGGTCCCAAAAATGGCCCGCTTCATCAATTCACTTTTAAATCGTTTGACTTCAACACAATAGAAGAGATGATTAAATCATGCATTCCCTTTAACATTCGGGATCTGAGGAGATCATTTGAGTTTCGCCAATTTCGGAATACTTGGCAGTGGGTCCACTTTAACGGTCAGGGTCCAATAATACGAGAATGGTTGACTCTGAAGGGAAAGTGGAATAGTGAAAACTTGTAGCAGTATATTCCTTAATATTCGCGTTTTTGTCTAATAATATTCGCAAAGGCCATAAGTTTGGCCCTTCATAGTTGGGTCCCTGACGGCAGCAACCGAGATACCGTAATATTAAGTCAAAGCGGCTTGACAAGACGAATCACCCATATTATACCGTTATCTGACACAAACGTTCCACTGGCGAGAATATGGTCCCAAGATGGCCCGCTTCAGCAATTCACTTTTAAATCGTTTGACTTCAACACAATAGAAGAGATGATTAAATCATGCATCCCCTTTTACATTCGGGACTTTGAGGACATCATTTGAGTTTCACCTATGAACGGAATACTTGGCAGTGGGTACAATCTAACGGATAGGGTCCAATAATACGAGAATGGCTGCCTTTGAAGAGAAAGTCGAATAGTGAAAACTTGTAGCAGTATATTCTTTAAAATTCGCGTTTTTGTGGAATATTATTTGCAAAGGCCATAAGTTTGGCCCTTCATAGTTGGGTCCCTGACGGCAGCAACCGAGATACCGTAATATTTATTGAAAGCGGCTTGACAAGACGCATCAGCCACATTATACCGTTATCTGACACAAACGTTCCACTGGCGAGAATATGGTCCCAAAAATGGCCCGCTTCAGCACTTCACTTTTAAATCGTTTGACTTCAACACAATAGAAGAGATGATTAAATCATGCATCCCCTTTAACATTCGGGCTTTGAGGAGATCATTTGAGTTTCGCCAATTTCGGAATACTTGGCAGTGGGTCCACTCTAACGGATAGGGTCAAATAATACGAGAATGGCTGCCTTTGAAGAGAAAGTCGAATAGTGAAAACTTGTAGCAGTATATTCTTTAAAATTCGCGTTTTTGTGGAATATTATTTGCAAAGGCCATAAGTTTGGCCCTTCATAGTTGGGTCCCTGACGGCAGCAACCGAGATACCGTAATATTAAGTCAAAGCGGCTTGACAAGACGAATCACCCATATTATACCGTTATCTGACACAAACGTTCCACTGGCGAGAATATGGTCCCAAAAATGGCCCGCTTCAGCAATTCACTTTTAAATCGTTTGACTTCAACACAATAGAAGAGATGATTAAATCATGCATCCCCTTTAACATTCGGGCTTTGAGGAGATCATTTGAGTTTCGCCAATTTCGGAATACTTGGCAGTGGGTCCACTCTAACGGATAGGGTCCATTCTCTGGAACTTTCCATTCGCTCGTCGATGGATTCAATCCGGTGTTCCTGACGGGTCGTCTTGTAACACTCCCCCCCTTGAAAAAGTTTTGGACGTCTCGGACAAAACTTAAGTTACAGTATTTACAATGTATAACTTTACAGTAATAACTACAGTATGTATATTATGTAGTCCAATATTCAATGGAAGGTATAATCATAACATACAACTTGTCTTGCAAGGTGATGATACATGAATACAGTAAAATCATCAATACACATTGTGCCATAGTTAACACAAAATTTCAAAACTTACAGTGATATCTTCAACATACTGCATCAAATCAAATTCTTGACAAAGAGTCTGGTACAACATTGTCTTTCCCTTTAATGTGCTTAATATCTACATTATATGATTGCAGAAATAAACTCCACCTCATCAATCTTTGATTCTTATTCTTCATCTTAGATAAAAATGTCAAAGGATTATGATCAGTGTATACAGTGATAGGGAAACTAGTAGTTCCCAAATAAACATCAAAGTGTTGAAGACCAAGTATCAAAGCTAATGTTTCTTTTTCAATTGTTGAATAATTTTTCTGGTGTTTGTCAAATTTCTTAGAATAATAACAAACAGGGTGATCAACACCATGCTCATCAGCTTGAAGCAAAACTGCTCCTATGCTATTGTCACTGGCATCCACTGCCAACTTAAATTGTTTTTCAAAATCTGGAGCAATCAACACTGGTGAACTCATTAGTGCCTTTTTCAATAATTCAAATGCTGCTTGGCAATTATCTGTCCAATCAAACTTTTCATTTTTCTTTAACAATTTTGTCAATGGTGCAGCAATGTCAGAGAAATTCGGACAAAAACGTCTGTAGTAACCAGCCATGCCTAGGAAGCGCATGAGCTGCCTTTTATCAGTTGGGGCAGGGAATTTGTCAATGCCCTCAACTTTGGCCTTTATTGGTCTAACTTTACCCTGACCAACCACATGCCCTAAGTACACCACATGGGCACAAGCAATCTCACTTTTGACCAAATTGACAGTCAAATTAGCTTTGGCAAGCTTGTCAAATAATGCCTTAACATGTTGTACATGTTCATCCCACGAGTTGCTGTACACAATAAGGTCATCAATATATACTTCACAATTTTCTAAATCTGACGTAAGGTTATTTACTAAGCGTTTAAAGGTCATCTGTGAATTTTTCATACCAAACGGCATAACCTTATACTGAAATAACCCATCCGGCGTTACGAATGCCGAGATTTTACGAGCCCTCTCAGTGAGTGGTATCTCCCAGTACCCCTTTAGTAAGTCAAACTTTGATACATACGTAGCTTTCCCAATCCTATCAATACAATCATCGATACGGGGTATCGGATAGGAATCCGTTCTTGTGACCGCATTCACCTTTCGGTAATCAGTACAAAATCTGTACCCACCGTCTGGCTTGGGGACCAATATACAAGGGGAAGACCATTCACTATTACTAGGTTCTATAATGTCATGGTCTAACATGTAACGAACCTCATCCCTGAGATGTTGTCGTTTTCTAGGGTTAACTCGGTAAGGATGCTGCTTGATTGGTGTGGCATCTCCCACATCAACATCATGTTCAATCAAATTTGTCCTAGTAGGATCATCTGAGAACAAGCATGCATATTCATAGATTAATGATTTCATTTCTGACTTTTTCTTTGTGATCCAGATGACTTAATTTCTGGTCAAGATTTTTCAACACATCAGAATTTTGTAACTTAATACACATGTCAGGAACATTATTAGCCTTGATCTCATCATTACTGAGTTCATAATCAGCATTGATAATACACACTTGATCACCTGTATCATTAGTGTTACTATTTACATCATGTACACTTTCATCCTTAGAAATGTCACAATCTTCTCTTTCATAATATCTCTTCATCATATTAATATGACATACTCTTTTAGATTTACGCTTGTCAGGTGTCAAAATGACGTAATCTGTGTCACTAACTTTTCTCTCAATGACATAAGGTCCTTGAAAGCGAGCTTGAAGTGGCTGACCAGAAACAGGCAAAAAACACTAGCACCTTATCACCAGGTTTAAACTCTCTTTTCACAGTGGTCTTGTCATACCACGCTTTCATTTTCTTCTGAGAGTGTCTCAGATTTTCCTGAGCAAGTTCACATGCTCCATGAAGACGATCTTTAAAGCGGGATACATAATCAAGTAGATGTATGTCTTCACCTGGATCTGATAACCACTTCTCCTTTAACAATTTCAATGGTCCACGAACTGTGTGTCCAAAGACAAGTTCAAATGGACTGAACCCAAGTGACTCTTGTATAGATTCCCTGGCAGCAAACATTACAAATGGAATGCCTTCATCCCAATCTCTCTCATTATCATGACAATATGTCTTTAACATATTCTTCAATGTTTGGTGAAACCTTTCTAAAGCCCCTTGGCTTTCAGGATGATAAGCCGAAGACTTAATCTGGTCTATGCCTAACTCATACAACATCTGTTGGAATACAGTTGACATGAAATTAGACCCTTGATCTGATTGGATCTCTTTTGGCAACCCAAACAATGTGAAAAATTTAAGTAAAGCTTGTAAGACTGTCCGAGCCTTAATATTCCTCAGAGGTATTGCCTCTGGAAACCTTGTAGAAGCACACATAATGGTTAATATATACTGATGCCCTGCCCTACTCTTAGGTAGGGGGCCTACACAATCAATAATGACTCTACTAAATGGCTCTTCAAAAGCAGGAATTGGCTTTAAGGGTGCAGCCGGAATATTCTGATTCGGCTTCCCAACCATTTGACATGAGTGACAGGTCTTACAAAATTTGGCCACATCACTTTTAAGTTTTGGCCAATAAAAGTGATTTAGAATTCTGTGGTAAGTCTTATTGACTCCTAGGTGCCCTGCAAATGGCATTTCATGAGCAATACTCAGTATTTCCCTTCTATAGGTCCTAGGTACCACAATTTGATGGTAAATTCTCCACTCTTCATCTAATAGTGCATCAGGTGGTCGCCATTTACGCATCAAAACATTGTTCTTAAAATAAAAGCATACTGGGACATCTTTCGATTCATCCTCAGTGAGTGCACCAGCTATTAATGGCTGAAGCTCTTCATCATGCTGTTGTTGGACTGACAACTGGTCTCTGTGGAGTGTGTCAGACATTTTCGATTTTTCCTGTTCTACCCCCTCACTATGTGTGGGGCCAGGAGACTCACAATCCTGACTATCATTAAGATTAGTCATAAAAGATTGGCTGAGATCATACCAAGAATCTTCACTTTCATGAATATTTTTACTGGAATCTTTTCCAGATTCTGACTCCTCTTTTGGGAGTGTTATTCCATTTTTAGGAACTAATTCCTCAATTTTAGAGGGTGGATGATTAAGTTTATCATCCTTATTTTCAGAAATCATACCCTCATTTTTAGAGAGTGGATGTTCAAGATTATCATCCTTACATGATTCCCTACTTGTTCCACTTTTGGGAACTGTATCCTCACTTTTGGAGGGTGGATGTTTAAGATTATCATCCACGGCGAGCTTTTGTGACATAGCTCTAGTGACAGCACAGGCAGGGAATAAATTTGGAAATTCCTTTTCTAATTGCTCTGTGTTGTTATAGTCACATGGTTATCTGTCAAAATTGCATTGGCTACTACCTTTCCACCAGCTAGGTCATTGCCTAGCAACAGAGATACCCCCTTTACAGGTAGAGTAGGTCTGACCCCTACTATGACCGACCCAGAAACTAAATCTGACTTCAAATTAATTTTGTGGAGAGGGACAGAAATAAATCCACACTCAATCCCCTGAATTAGTACATTTGCCCCTGTGGAAGTAGAGTCCGATAATGGCAAAACTCCATCAAGAAGCAACGACTGAGTTGCGCCTGTGTCACGCAAAATTTTAATTTTGACGGGTGGATGAGCTGAATTCCCATCTAGGGAAATAAACCACTCAGACACGAATGGAAGGTATTCTTCCTTAATTTTGTCGTTAGAATTAGGCCGTAAAGTCACGACTACCTCAGAAGAGTTCTCTACATTGGCTAAGGCATTAGAAGCTGTTTCAGTCTCCTTTAATTTTGCCAATGTGAAGCAATTTGCCATTGTGTGGCCCTTTTTGTGACAGAAACCACAAGTTATATCTTTAAAAGCAGCTTTGTTTGAGCTGGCCTGGTCGTTCTTTTGACGACTTGACTCTGGTTGTTTTTTACCAGAATTTGTTGGAGAGATAGAACCAGACTGAGATCCACTGTTACCTGTTGTGCCACTATTATTGCCATATTTCTTATTTGGCCTACTAAACTGACCCTTGTTTTGAGTCTGACCCACTTTACCAAACTTATGGGTAAGTGCATACTGATCAGCCAAATTTGCAACTTCACTCAGCTTGTCAGCCTTATTTTCCTCAAGGTGAGTCTTAATGTCATCATTCACACACCGTTTGAATTCCTCGACCAGCATCAGTTGTCTTAAAGTGTCAAATGTGGAGACCTTTTTGGGAAGCACACCATCTATCGAAATGCCTTTCTTTTTGATAAGCAAACTCTACGTATGTTTGTGTATCCGCCTTACGATACTTTCTAAATTTTTGGTGATAAGCTTCAGGCACCAATTCATAGGCTTGTAATATGGCCTTTTTAACCTTATCGTAATCCATGCTGTCCTCTATTGACAGAGCGGAATACACTTCTTGAGCCTTGCCAGTGAAATTACTCTGGATGAGTATGGACCATTTATCTCTTGGCCACTTTAGTTGCTCACCCAGCTTTTCGAAATGGTTGAAGAATTTCTCCACATTATCCTCCTGAATTTGGGGACAAATTTTACGTGCTTAGAAACATCGAATCCCCGAGTATC
The DNA here is from genome assembly GCA_029531755.1 of Holothuria leucospilota. NCBI lineage: Eukaryota > Metazoa > Echinodermata > Holothuroidea > Aspidochirotida > Holothuriidae > Holothuria > Holothuria leucospilota. Next base: position 58,700,924 of record CM055967.1, on the reverse strand, counting down.
CAAGCCTATTTTAGGGTCTGAGCCTTTTATGACCCCTAACTCTAGTTGCTTCAACCTTAATTCATGTTCTCTTGCCTCCCTTCTTTCTCTTTCTTCTCTTTCCTCCCTTTCCTTTTGCATTTCTCTTTCCTCTTTTTCCTTTTGCATTTGCATTTGCATTTCTCTTTCCTCTTTTTCCTTTTGCATTTGCATTTCTCTTTCCTTTCTTTCCCTTTCTTCTCTTTCCCTTTCTCTTTCCATTTCTTTTAATCTAATCTCCTTATTCATTTCTATTTCAAGCCTTTTCAATTCAAATGTGTTGTCAGTTGGCACAGTGATAGCTGTTTCCAATACTGTACTAGGCAGGACACCTTCATCCACAAGATATTCTAGAACATATCTTTTAATCTCGTCTTTCCGCATTAAAGGCTGAAATTCAATGCCATAATGTTTTGCGACCTTTACAATCTCAGACTTCTTTAACGAATCTAGTTCCTCGACTGAGGGACTAGCCACGAATTTATCTAAGTTGAATGGCATTTTGAAGTTGTTTACGATTTACAACAGAATTTCTCGAATTTTCTAGTACTTTTCGTTCCCGGATGTTAGGCCACCAATTCTGTTACGGCTTGTGGTCGCGAGTCAAACCAATAACAGCGAAAGATCACAGAAGAACGAGATTAAAATTCAACAACTTAATGATTATTTACAATCTCCTTATCTTACTTAAATTTACAATAATTAATTAGACTTACTCACAATCCTTTACTCAATATTTGCCTGGTCTGGTCCAAGGGCTGGTAGTGCATGCACGTTGACAATGGTACAGTAGTAGACCTGCAGCGTGCTGTAGCGTAGGAACTGGTTCCACGAGCGAATAACGACAAGGCTAGCGATGATGGATAATAACACTCTCAATACACAGCGTAGAAACGGCGTAAGGCAATTTGTCCCAAGTGTGAAGCGTCAGTGGCTGGCTTATGATATCTCAGTAGTGTGACAGTCTGGTCTCGTTGAAATCTCTCCCAGAATAGTTGTTGAACTGCCTTTTATATGCAAGGCTTTTATTCGAGAACTCTCCAGAATTTAACAGAAATTTCTAGTGTACACAGTCCAGCAATTACGAGAACGTTCCTTAATAGAAACTCCCAGAGCACACAGTCGAGACATTACGAGAACGTTCCTTGTATGCACGGTAGTAAACAATGTAGAAGTGTCGTCAGGCCGCGTAAACAGTTCTCTCTTCTAGACAATTCTAGAAAGGCTGCGTTGAAGTTGAATTCTCTGGAACTTTCCATTCGCTCGTCGATGGATTCAATCCGGTGTTCCTGACGGGTCGTCTTGTAACACAGTAAAGATGGAAAAATATTGAAGGTGCGGAGCAGGCCCGTAGTCAAGGGGGGCCAGTGGGGGCGAGGCCCCCCTGAAATTTTTTGGCCCCCTAGAGAGTTTGAATCTTACCATTGACTTAATACATATGTACACATTTTGCCCCCCCCCCCGGAAAAATTTTTTCCCCCATCCAGTACCTTGTCTGGCTACGGACCTGGTGGGGAGGCACATTTTCCCAAAATTTTATAGCATTTTTGTATGAAAACACACATCTGGTTATTTAATAACCAAATTCTGCCCTTATGCCGTGCTGCATCCCCAGTCCCCTTCCCCTGCCTCACACGCCCTTGGGCACTGTCACGCTCTTAACATAGGATGGCTTATTAAAGCTAACTCTTTCGGCAAACATGGTGAACTGGTCTGGTTGTTGAATTTCAAAAAAAAAAAACCTGCAAACCGCACAACACATTCTGAATGTCTATAAAATAACCATCATTGAACAAAACAGCAAGGCAAATCTAAGCAGGATTGTAGTCTTAATTACACGGTCCTCCTTGAATACGCAGGTCAACAGAAGGGATCGGTTGATTTTGAAAAGGAAACAAAAAGATACCGATAGTGGTTTACTTATGCTTTTGAAGGTCTGGTGTGAAGAGTGATGGTGTCAAAAATAATGTTTGTGTAATCCAATCAGCATCTTTTCACATAGGGAAAGCTCATCAAAAGTTGGTCCTCACAATTTGTCGTTTTTGTCACCTTTCCCCTAGACTGGGGTAATACTTGTAAGCATGGGCGTCTGCAGAAAAAATTAGGGGGGAAAAACTTTTAATTGATTAAATCAGGGGAAACTTTTACTCCCAGAATAGAGCTTAATTGCTAAGTGTTGGCGCCTTTTACATGGGTGTGGCCAGGAATTAACGGGGGGGGGGCGAAACCTGTAGGCAAACTATCAAAGTATCTAAGTGTAGCGCCACCGTAGTTTGGCGCGAAGCGCCAAGAAAATTTTGGCCGAAATAACAACAACAACTTATAAAGCGCAAAATCCCGAGGCCTCGAAGCACTGTACAGTAAAAGGTAAAAAAATTGAAAGCAGATACAAAGCTAGAGCATAAATCAAGAACATAAAAAATGAGAGAAAATTAAACCTATAAAACAATAAAAATTCAGAGAGTAAAAAAAAAATTTTTAAAAATGAAACTATAATAAATTAAAAGGAAAAACCATACAACTAATAAACGGCGGAACAAAGGCAAAGTAAAATAGTTAAATTCAATTAAACAACCCAAAAATCTAAAACAAAAGAATTTAAAATAAAAAACATGGAAACAATGTAAAATCAGGAACTAGAAACAAATCATTCAATAATTAAAATTAGTTCTCACAGTAAAACAACTGAAAAAAAGTGAGTCTTAAGTCTAGATATAAAAGGTCCAAGTGAAGGAGTGAGTCGAATGTTGGCGGGAAGATTGTTCCACAACTGAGCAGCAGCGAAAGCGAACGATCTATTTCCATAAAACTTTGTAGCACAATTAACCACCGTCGGTAAGATGATAACTCGATGAGGACCAAGGTACGTGAAGGCCGGTAAACAGTTAATAGATCAGATATAAATGTTGGTGCCATTCCGTTCATTGCTTTGAAAGTAATCATTAAGATTTTGTATTCGACTCTTTGTTTTACTGGTAACCAATGGAGACGCTCGAGGATAGGTGTAGTGTGCTCATGCTGCGAAACGCGAAGGACAAGTCTTGCTGCAATGTTCTGGACCAATTGAACTTTATCAATTCATGTTGGGATAAACCAAAATAAAAGAGAATTGCATGAATCTAATTTCGAGGTCACAAAGGCATGCACAAGCTTTTCAGTAGACTTTTGAGTTAAGTATTGGCGTATCTGGCTGATTTTCAACAAGGCACTCTTTCATATGTTATTTACGTGAACTGACATACTGAGAGACAAATCCATAGTAACACCAAGGTTTCTTGCCTAAAATGCCTCTCAGGTCGCTGAAAATGGCACTTTCCAGGCCTTGTGAGTTGCATCTAATCCTTTAGCTATTTTGAAAGCTCATGTTCTGGAAAATTTTTAGCGATATCATAAAAAATGTTGATGTAATTTTCGCTTCACGGTTTTTTTTTTTTTTTTTTATTTTTCGGGGAGGGGGGTCAAGTGCCCCCCTCCGGACGCCCATGGTTGTAAGGCATGCATGTGAAGCTAACCATAAAACTCGAGCATACAATATAACATGTCACCAGGACTGTAGCTTGTGGGGGAAGGGACAAGTGCCTCGTTAGATTTCCAAATCATAACGGAAAGCTGGCCTACCTGAGACAAAATACTGAAATGCTGAAAATTTCACTGTCCAAATTTATGGTTTAAAGGCCCCTAAAACCTGGGAAATCGCATATAAGGGTTCCTTCTCTGCCCAATTTTTTCCCGCGGAGATCCCCGCCGTGGATGCGTTCCCATACGGGTTTCTCCTGAAGAATGAACCATCTTCCTCCTAATATATAGACCGCTTGAATGCACAAGCATATACGCTGGCTGGTAATAAAAAATCAATGGTTACCTTCAGCTATCAGCTAAACTCAATGAGCTGGTAAAGAAACTTCAATTAAAGGGTATAAACATTCGCCGCAAACTTATTGTGAAACAGCAGCTAAATTTCACAAATGTCCTATTAGGCCTACTTCATGTTAGAACATAAACATTGCATATTCAAGGTAAACCAAGGAGTACTCTACACGTGAATTTTACAACTCAGTGAGAAACATATTTTACTGCATGATCCTCAAACAGTGGCGTAGCCACGGGGAGGGTTTTGGGGGTTGAAACCCCCCCCCCCCATGACCCAACCTTGAAAATAAAATAATTGCAAAGAACACATGATCACTATTAACTTTATTACATTTGAGGCACAAACATTGCACCATTTTGCTTTTGGAGACCTAAAATAGCCGTTTTTTCTCCCTCCCCTTAGACCTTTCCCTCAAGTCGTACTCCAAAACCCTCCCCATGACACAATCCTAGCTACGCTACTGTCCTCAAACGCCACCCATGAAATAGAATTCCCCGGTACGATCATTCAAATTGGGGTGACTGCATTTCCCTTAAATCAAATCTAACTTTTCTTCTTGAAATCTAAATTTGCTTCTAAAGCATGAAATAGCCTACGCTACGGCTACGCGCCAACCGATGGTGGTTCCCCAGTTGCTTACTAAGAGCGCTAGAGGGAAGCCCGTACCGGGTATCAGTCTTGTAGGAATGCCATGCTACAGCATGATAATTAAAATCTTAGATCATGGTATCAGTCCAATGCTTTACCAAAGATAACACCATTTTAGATCTAAGAAAGCATAGAAAAAAAAAACAAATTCAAAGGGTAGAGTGCATCTCCCCCCTCCGAGTCAACATCCCCTTCAATTACCTCCTACCAAAGTAGAAAAATCACTAAATAATGAGGGTTCTGAAACATATTCAGTTCAACGCTTTACGAAACTTTACCACAGATAGCACCATTTGTGCATCCAAGCTACCTAACAACGACAAAAAAGTTCTCAGAAAGAATATTTTTTCACAAGCATAACTGTTACAGTAATAATACTAATCTAAATTACCTAATTATAAACACGTAAGAAGAATGTTCTGACTATAGAATAATGGAAATACCACATACTGAAGTTCTTTAATGGCGTAGGGGATTAGAGCTCGGCTTCTCACGCAGACGTTCCGGGTAGGAATCCCTCCTAAGACACGGGTTTTTTTTTCTTTGTTTTTTGTTATTCACATTTTGGTGGGATTCAAAGGTCATATGAGGTCAGCATAGGTCAAGTTGTGAAGACATCGTAAAAAGTAATTAAGTCAATAAGTATAAATTTGAGGGATGAACCCCCTTTCAGCAAGGAATCACTAAGCCTTTGGGCTTTCTGGTTTAGACACGCACCCCATAGAAAAGAGAACAATTGAAGAGCTCCACTCTCAAAATCTAAAGTCTGTTTACTTTCAATACTGGTGCCTTCAAATTTCCAAAAGGGAACTTTGCTCTCCTGAATCCTCGTCGAGGGGCAGCCAAGCACCACACCAAGGATCATAACGTGGTGATACTTCCGGAAGGATTATAAGAACGTGCACGAAATTTTCAGAGATGCTCAATACCAGAATTTTCTGGTCACGTAGCGCGTACACCATGGACGGTCTCGGAGGGCGCTAGCCATCCTTTCCCATCTCTTGCTGAAGAAAATGCAGGGAATACATCCGTCGTAATTATAATTTTAAGGAACCCCAAACCTATTGCACCGCACTGAAGGGATTATTTTTCGAAATTTTCCCTGCTAGCCCCGGATCCGCAGCCGTAGATGCACATTCAATGCTCTAATGTGAGGGCTTCTTCTCGGTGACATACCTGGAAGGTAGTTGTCTCAACCTTAATTCCTTTTGGGTAGCATGGGTGGATTTATTTTTAAAGCTTAATGCACACCTTAACATGATCCTTCGTCCCACTTACTCCCTCTAACCAACTCCCATCTTTAAATCGCTAGTGTGAGTAAAGCGCAGGTCACACTAGAGCGATTTCGGATAGGATTACGGTCCGATTTTTGTGAGTTTTAGTTAAAATATTTTCCATCCCTGGTCGGAAGGAGCCAAAAATTTGCCAGCCTGTGTAAAAATATGATTTGCATCGGAGAAGTACGAAAATGGAATGTAAACTTAATATTTCTTGACGTCACATCGCCAAATAGAGTTAATCGGACACGCGTGCAAATATCGGATTGAATTTCGAACAAATACCGCTCTTTTGAGTGCTGTAACTGAAGTAACGAGTTACAAGTAACGCCGTTACTGTAACGAGTTACATTTTGTGTAGCGGAACCCTGTAACGGGTTACATTTGCAGTTCAGTAACGGAGCAAGTAACTAGTTACAATTCTGTGTAAAAGTAACTGTAACGGCGTTACATTTGGGTCCCGTTACTTTCTCGTTACAACTAGTCAAAATGACCACAAATTGCATTTTCCTCGAAGTAGTTAAGAGAAAATCTTCAAATTGATGAAACTTTGGTGGTAAAATTATTTTCGATATATTTATCAGTCATCTCTATTATCGACGTCGCCCTTATTAACATCAAATTTTATTCACGTTTAGAATCAGAACTTGGTATCAGATGCACATGCTGCAGGCTTACAGGGTCACTTGATTGTCGATTAAACTAACCTTTAAATTTGATTTGTGTGCCAAATTACTTATAAGACAAATCAATACTTATTATCCATGAGACCGAATCTTTGTGTGATTCTTTGAAGAATACTGAACTGTCCTCTGGCAAACTAAGGACCAGCTGACTTTAATAGTATATATACTAAGTGTAGTCAGCTGGCCCCTAGTTTACTCATATTGTCCTTTAGAGGACACAGTGGAGATAGTGCACCGTGAGAACAGGTTGGCTCACTGGCATTCAAATACTAAGCTTACTTTGAAAGTTTATTAATTGCCTTTTGAGACGTTAGGGCTGGACCCGAGTCCACCCTATCCAAGTCGGAGCTACCTGCGATTCTAGATTCCCTAATCTTTCCGAGCAATGGTACGTACCCCTCAAGTCCCGGCCAGTTCTGATTCCAATGGCACCAATTTCGAGACCAGTCGTTTTGCCAATGTATAGCATATCAAACTTACAGATGATTTAATTCTATTGTACATGTCCACCATTAATGAAGTCATCGTTTGTAATCACTTCCACAGCCTGGCCTGCCCAGTAATTTAGTTGATCATGTGTAACAATACATCTGTACATTGTGCACAAATTACAATGAAACTTTAAACACTTTTAAATGTAACTTTCATATCTGAGAATTCGGCTGCAATGAACTCCGAGTACAATTCCATTTATGTCACATTCCGGAATCTTCTATTTCGGGCAAATTCCTAATCTAGAAAAACTTTCTTGCGACCCGCATTACGCTACTCGAATCCGTACTGTGCGTTGGAGCCCCGTAAATTATACGGTACCAATCGTCGGTAAATACCGTGCATCCATTTATGTATCTAATTATGGTATCCTCATTTGATGAATCAAACGTATGAATTTATCATATTCTTTCCAATGCCCATAACTCCTGACTCTGTAATAATAGTAAGGTTAATAAAAAACAGAATATTGAAATGGTCAAATGGCGCTAATTAAAAGTATCCTAACAAAGCTAATTGAAAGAGGAGAGAAGTGTCAGTCTTAAAGCTTCACCTATTCATTGTAAGGGGGACGTGAATTATGCGCACATGGTCTGCATGTGTAAACTACATAGTCTCAACATTTCTATGCATTGTTTTACATCGACACAATGTGAAACTTGAAATTTATGCGGAAATATCACTTAGCCTAACCTTAACGGTGAGGTTTTAAAATTTTACCGTTAACAAATATGGAACATCGTATTACCATATTTATGCCCTTGAGGGGTGAAGACTTTAATTACTGCTAAAACAACGCTCTCCCCCTTCAATAGCCGCTAACCTCTCTGAATTGTGATGGGAGTATAAAGATTTCCACCCTAAAAGAAGTACTTTCGTAACTGGAAAAGTTTGGTTATACCCATATTCGTCTAACAAATAGTTTGCGTAAGATCCGACACAGTATCATGATGAGCGTTAGGAGCCTCTGCCTGAATCCCCAGTGAAGATCAGTTGGCATCATTGACTTTCTTTGGGGTACACCTCAGGATAACCGGCACAAATGAGGTTCGGTCCTCTCATGCGCCCCTTCTTACTATCTGATTATACCCCCCCCCCCCGCCCTTCCCCTTCCATTTCAGGTATCAATGTACCGTATGTTCACCTTGAAGTAACTAGTTACTTTTGAAATGAAGCTAGTTACTTTTTAGTCAAAAGTAACTGTAACCACTTACTTTTTCAACACTGTAACTAGTAACTGTAACGAGTTACAATTTTATGGAGTTAACTGTAACTATAACGAGTTACTTTCAAAGTGTAACGGGAACAACCCTGGTTGTAAGCAATATAATGGTAGCAGCGGTGTTGTAAAGAGTCACGACTCGAGTCACTCCTCAAAATGATAGTGACTCGGGAGAATTCAGGAGTAATTTCCCCCATTGAAATAGTACAGTGACTCGAGTCAATGACTCGACTCGAGTCACTTAAAAGTTTGACAGTTGGTGACTCGAGTCACGAATCTCGATTACAACTCTGGGTAGCAGAACAGTTTATTGTGAGACAAACTAGGATCAGTTATCGATATAGCTTGAGCATCCTTAGACCAAAGCTTGAATAACAAACTATTGTTCCGATTTAGAAAAAATTCGGATCGGATTTCGGATTGAAAATCGCTGTAGTGTGACACGCCCTTAAAGCTAACAAAAAAAATCATCAGTTGTGATTATTATCAGTTGATTTTTGTGGCCTGTTTAGTGTGCAATCAATGCCATTTTGGAAATAGTCAAATGCTTCATTCTAATGGTCACAATTAAATACCCTAGACTCCTAGAGCCTCCAGCGACTTCGCTCCCAGGACCCCAACTGAGCGTAGCCCCTGGACCCCACCAGGTGCCGGGACCCATCAGTGAGACCTGGACCCCAGTGCCTACAATGGGACGCTGAGCGTCACTACAACACCCCCTGTGTTGGTCAGTCCTTCATTTTGTTGTGCCCCTCTGTCGGAACGTTTTGCCCCCCCCCCACTGCATATAAGATCTGCATATCTACACAGCGGCAAGCCGTAGCCAGACAGGGTACTGAAGAGGGCGAAAATATTCTAGGGGGCAAACCCACCCTTCTCCCTGGGCTGTGGGCTTACATAGGGGAAAAACGTGAAATTTTGACAACTTAAAAACTATTTAGAAAAGAAAAAGAAAACGGAGAAAATTTAAAGACGCCAGTCATTCAATTTCTTTCAATGAACTACTTGTCTACTGCTCATAAAATAAGTTGACCTGAGTATGCATGTACAGGGTAAAATAATAAAAATGTATTCTACTGGTCCACACTCGCCATGTGTAATTTTTACCGTCTTACTACGTAATGTGAACCACGTTAAACTTGTGTGAGTATAAATAATAATGATGGTGACGACGACGATGATACATAATGATAATGAAAATGACAATGATAATGATAATAGAAATAGTAATAAATTGTAGCAACAATAATGACAATGACAATGACAATAACAATAATGTGGATTTATTTTGCGCACAAATCCACCTAAAAAAGGTGCTCAAGGCCCGTAACAATGAAATCGTGTTCTACAAAATTACACTTGCATTACAACTTAAACTACACATGAAATATATATATATATATATATATATATATATATATAAAAATAATAATAATAAGTAGAACACACCACAAAGATGACAATACGAGAGCACAGATACGGTAACAGAATAGCGTATATTTCGGACACTCCTGTGTCCTTCTTCAGCGCAAAATGTGAAGTGAAGTTTAATTTACAAATAACAGACACAGCAATGAGGTTAAACCCCTTGACGAGGGTGATAAATCACAGAGGGGAAATCGCTTAGGATGCCCAGGTCCTTGTTTAGGCCACGGGTGTGTGTGGACAGTTTTATTACCCACTTGCTTTCGGGGCAATGAGGTTAAACCCCTTGACGAGGGTGATAAATCACAGAGGGGAAATCGCTTAGGATGCCCAGGTCCTTGTTTAGGCCACGGGTTTGTGTGGACAGTTTTATTACCCACTTGCTTCCGAAAGCAAGTGGGTAATAAAACTGTCCACACACACCCGTGGCCTAAACAAGGACCTGGGCATCCTAAGCGATTTCCCCTCTGTGATTTATCACCCTCGTCAAGGGGTTTAACCTCATTGCTGTGTCTGTTATTTGTAAATTAAACTTCACTTCACATTTTGCGCTGAAGAAGGACACAGGAGTGTCCGAAATATACGCTATTCTGTTACCGTACCTGTGCTCTCGTATTGTCATCTTTGTGGTGTGTTCTACTTATCATTATTATTTTTATGTTTCATGGAGCATACGTGGATTTTCTCTTATTATATATATATATATATATATACATACATACATATATATATACATATATATATATATATACACAAACGGCAATCAATGCAAATAGGCAATAGTAGTCACAAACCAGTATTATGAAAAAAGCTTCATTAAACATGTGAGTCTTTAAAGCTGTGTTGAAATGAGCTTAAGATGGGGAAGATCTGACTTGAATTGGTAGTGAATTCCAAAGACGGGGCGCTGCGACTGAAAACTCTATCCCCCTAGGAATGTTTAGAGGGGGTGCACTAAGGAGTGCCTTATTGCTGTAACGGAGAGTGCGAGATGGTCTGTATAGTTGAAGGAGAGAAGCAATGTAAGCAAGTGCGAGATCATTCAGTGACTAAAAACAATGAGGAGAATTTCGTACATAATTCTGTAACCAACTGGCAGCCAGTACCACTCCCTCAGAACAGGTGTTATATGACATGTTCTTCTAGTCAATGTGACCAAACGAGTGCGGTGTTTTGAATGAGCTGTAGACGTGAAATTTGGCCTTGAGGAAGTCCAAACAAGAGGGAGTTACCCATGTCAAGCCTGGAGGCTACAAAACTATGTACAATTTGTTCAGTGGCATGAGGATTCAAGTACTTCCTTATTCAACCAATGTTTCTGATATGAAACGAAGCGGAACGTACAGTACTAGAAACATGAACATTAAGAGACATTGATGAATCAAAAATACAACCTAAATTACGAACATTTGATGCAGGGGTGATGTCAGAGTCACCGATGGTGACGTGAGGAACCTTAACTTTTGACAGTTGTTGTCTAGAACATTAATATAAACTCAGTCTTTTCATCGTTCAGTTTCAAAAAGTTCTCACACATCCATTTACGAATTTCACAAATGCAAGACTCGATGTTCACGGTTTGATGGGCACAATCTTGAGTTGGTGTAAAAGACATATATAACTGTATATCGACAGCAACCACATGATACTGTAAGTTATTTTTCAGAATTATCTTGTGGACAGGATAGGTATAAACAGTGAACCGTTGAGGTCCAAGAACAGACCCTTGTGGGATTGCATAGTCATGAACAACAGGAGTGGGGGAGGAGTTCCCGAAGCGAACATATTTTTTACACAGATATGATTGACACCATTTAAGCGCCGGCGTTACCCCGCAAGCCAATTAAATCACGAAGTCTACCAAGCAAAATATTATGGTCCACGGTATCGAACGCCTCGCTGAGATCTAAAAGGATAAGGGCGTTTTCATTTCCCTCATTCATGGCAGCCAAAATATCAGTTTGAACGCGTAATAGAGCGGTCTCAGTGCTGTGTTTTGACATGTAAGCACTCTGAAATTCATCAGAAAGATTATACTCCTTAATTACCAGACTCAGTCTAGCAGATACGATACACTCAATCGTCTTTCCTTAGAATCCCAGGTTGGCTACAGGCCTATAATATTTAAGCACCTCCTTGTCCAAACCAGTTCTCTATAACAGAGGTCTAATATATATGCAGTCTTGAGGGTGGATGGAAAAATACCTTCATCAAAAGATTTGTTCACAATACTGAGTGACAATGTGAGGAGCAAGTTCATCAATACACTCTTTGATCAGTGATGTTGGGACCGGTGATGTTGGGACAGGATCTAACTCACATGATTTACATGGTGATTTACAAATAATATCCCGAACTCTAGTTCACAGGTAGGTTCAAAGCTACTAAGGAAGACAATAGTGTTTGACTCAGTCTCACATGAAAAAGTATCAGTACATTGAGAAGGAAGATTGTCATGAACATCAGTAATCTTCTTACTGAAAAACTCAGAAATTTGCTCACCAAGGGCTTCATTAGACTCAGAATATGGGAGTACAGGTTTTTTGCTCTTTTGCAACAGATCGTTAACAAAATTGAACAACTGGTTTTTGACTGCCAACTTTTTCATTGATTTTACTAGAATAGTGGTCTATTTCAGCCTCTTCAATCAACTTATTTACAGTGTTCGTATGTTCACAGTACATCTGTAGATACAACTTCAAGCTTTGTGCGTCTCCACTTGCGCTCAAGCCGTCTCCTTTTCTGTTTCGCTACCCGAATGCCCTCATGAAAGCAAGGACTATTTTATGGAACGCGAATTACGCAAAGTTCATCAATAACGGCGTAATCGTTAGTAACAGCGGCGTACATTGAGTTAATAACGGCGTGATTGTCAACAACAGCGTGGTAAATGTTGGTAATAACGGCCTGATTTTAAGAAACAACGTGGTTAATATCGGCAACAATGGTGTAACTTTAAGTAACAAGGCGGTAAAAGTAGTTAACAGCGGCGTGTTACGAAGTGGCCTCGTACAGCAAGAGGTTAACAATGGCGTAATCCTTATCAATAGCGAGCTAAATGAGCTTTAGCGACCTTTCCGCGTTCAACGGGCTGATTGTAAGTAATTATGTAATATGAGTCAACAACGTGAAAGCAGTCAATGGCGCTGTTTCAGTCAACGCAAATGCAATTAACGACCATGTAAATGGAAGCAACAACACGATACCCACCTGAAGTTAGCAGAATATTCTGCTAGCAGCATATTTTGCCTGAAGTTAGCAGGATATTCTGCTAGCAGGAAATTTTCAATTTTGCCAGCAGCATATTTTACCATAGTGATATAGTATATAGTGTTGGGTGTTGCTCTTTCTTTAGAACTGCCCGTGAAATGCGTAGGCGGGGAAGTGCGATAGGGGGTTTTCTGAAAGACCTGATAAGGGGAAGCGGTTAACAGGGAGAGTGGAATCGGGGGGCGTTTGTCTCAAATTTAATAAAAATAGCAAACGAAAATGTCCGAAAATGGCAAATTTTCTGCCGTTTTCTCTTCCAAGCTACGTTAGACAATTTCAGGGAAGGAAGCGGCATCCAACCCTGCTTGACCTTGAGAGGAAGGTCGAATATGGAATTAAGTACTGTAGGTAACAGTCTTATACTTTCTAAACGCGTTAATTAAACGCGTTGTGAAATATTATTCGCAGAGTCTATAAGTTCATAGTTGGATCCCCGACGGTATACCAACCGCTATCTGACACAAACTTAACGTCCTACTGGCAAGAATATGGGCCCACTGGCCCTTTTGACCATTTCACTTTAAAATATTTTTATTGCAACAAAAAAGGAGACATGATGAAACCATGGATCCCCCTTTATAGTCGGGACTTGGGGACAGCATTTGAGGGTCATCAATTTTGGAAAACGGGTCCACTGAAACGATTATGGTTCAATAATACAGTTGACCTTAAAGAAAAAGTCGAATGCATGGTGGAATCTGGTAGCAATATATTGCTTACTGAACGTGTTATTGTTTAACATAATTCGCAAAGGCCATAAGTTCGGCCCTTCATAGTTGAGTCCCTGACGGCAGCAACCGAGATAACGCAATATTCATTCAAAGCGGCTTGGCAAGACCTATCACCCACTTTATACCGTTATCTGACACAAACGTTCCACTAGCGAGAATATGAGCCCAAAAATGGCCCGCCTCAACACTTCATTTTAAAATTTTTTGACTTCAACACAATAGAAGAGATGATTAAATCATGCATCCCCTTTAACATTCGGGCTTTGAGGAGATCATTTGAGTTTCGCCAATTTCGGAATACTTGGCAGTGGGTCCACTCTAACGGTCAGGGTCCAATAATACGAGAAGGGTTGACTTTGAAGGGAAAGTCGAATAGTAAAAACTTGTAGCATTATATTCCTTAATATTCGCGTTTTTGTGGAATATTATTCGCAAAGGCCATAAGTTTGGCCCTTCATAGTTGGGTCCCTGACGGCAGCAACCGAGATACCGTAATATTAAGTCAAAGCGGCTTGACAAGACGCATCAGCCACATTATACCGTTATCTGACACAAACGTTTCACTGGCGAGAATATGGTCCCAAAAATGGCCCGCTTCAACACTTCACTTTTAAATCTTTTGACTTCAACGCAATAGAAGAGATGATTAAATCATGCATCCCCTTTAACATTCGGGATCTGAGGAGATCATTTGAGTTTCGCCAATTTCGGAATACTTGGCAGTGGGTCCACTTTAACGGTCAGGGTCCAATAATACGAGAAGGGTTGTCTCTGAAGGGAAAGTGGAATAGTGAAAACTTGTAGCAGTATATTCTTTAAAATTCGCGTTTTTGTGGAATATTATTCGCAAAGGCCATAAGTTTGGCCCTTCATAGTTGGGTCCCTGACGGCAGCAACCGAGATACCGTAATATTTATTGAAAGCGGCTTGACAAGACGCATCAGCCACATTATACCGTTATCTGACACAAACGTTCCACTGGCGAGAATATGGTCCCAAAAATGGCCCGCTTCAGCAATTCACTTTTAAATCGTTTGACTTCAACACAATAGAAGAGATGATTAAATCATGCATCCCCTTTAACATTCGGGATCTGAGGAGATCATTTGAGTTTCGCCAATTTCGGAATACTTGGCAGTGGGTCCACTTTAACGGTCAGGGTCCAATAATACGAGAATGGCTGCCTTTGAAGAGAAAGTCGAATAGTGAAAACTTGTAGCAGTATATTCTTTAAAATTCGCGTTTTTGTGGAATATTATTTGCAAAGGCCATAAGTTTGGCCCTTCATAGTTGGGTCCCTGACGGCAGCAACCGAGATACCGTAATATTTATTGAAAGCGGCTTGACAAGACGCATCAGCCACATTATACCGTTATCTGACACAAACGTTCCACTGGCGAGAATATGGTCCCAAAAATGGCCCGCTTCAGCAATTCACTTTTAAATCTTTTGATTTCAACGCAATAGAAGAGATGATTAAATCATGCATCCCCTTTAACATTCGGGATCTGAGGAGATCATTTGAGTTTTGCCAATTTCGGAATACTTGGCAGTGGGTCCACTTTAACGGTCAGGGTCCAATAATACGAGAAGGGTTGTCTCTGAAGGGAAAGTGGAATAGTAAAAACTTGTAGCAGTATATTCCTTAATATTCGCGTTTTTGTGGAATATTATTCGCAAAGGCCATAAGTTTGGCCCTTCATAGTTGGGTCCCTGACGGCAGCAACCGAGATACCGTAATATTTATTGAAAATGGCTTGACAAGACGCATCAGCCACATTATACCGTTATCTGACACAAACGTTCCACTGGCGAGAATATGGTCCCAAAAATGGCCCGCTTCAGCAATTCACTTTTAAATCGTTTGACAACACAATAGAAGAGATGATTAAATCATGCATCCCCTTTAACATTCGGGCTTTGAGGAGATCATTTGAGTTTCGCCAATTTCGGAATACTTGGCAGTGGGTCCACTTTAACGGTCAGGGTCCAATAATACGAGAATGGTTGACTCTGAAGGGAAAGTGGAATAGTGAAAACTTGTAGCAGTATATTCCTTAATATTCGCGTTTTTGTGGAATAATATTCGCAAAGGCCATAAGTTTGGCCCTTCATAGTTGGGTCCCTGACGGCAGCAACCGAGATACCGTAATATTAAGTCAAAGCGGCTTGACAAGACGAATCACCCATATTATACCGTTATCTGACACAAACGTTCCACTGGCGAGAATATGGTCCCAAAAATGGCCCGCTTCAGCAATTCACTTTTAAATCGTTTGACTTCAACACAATAGAAGAGATGATTAAATCATGCATTCCCTTTAACATTCGGGCTTTGAGGAGATCATTTGAGTTTCGCCAATTTCGGAATACTTGGCAGTGGGTCCACTCTAACGGATAGGGTCCAATAATACGAGAATGGCTGCCTTTGAAGAGAAAGTCGAATAGTGAAAACTTGTAGCAGTATATTCTTTAAAATTCGCGTTTTTGTGGAATATTATTTGCAAAGGCCATAAGTTTGGCCCTTCATAGTTGGGTCCCTGACGGCAGCAACCGAGATACCGTAATATTTATTGAAAGCGGCTTGACAAGACGCATCAGCCACATTATACCGTTATCTGACACAAACGTTCCACTGGCGAGAATATGGTCCCAAAAATGGCCCGCTTCAGCAATTCACTTTTAAATCGTTTGACTTCAACACAATAGAAGAGATGATTAAATCATGCATCCCCTTTAACATTCGGGCTTTGAGGAGATCATTTGAGTTTCGCCAATTTCGGAATACTTGGCAGTGGGTCCACTTTAACGGTCAGGGTCCAATAATACGAGAAGGGTTGACTCTGAAGGGAAAGTGGAATAGTAAAAACTTGTAGCAGTATATTCCTTAATATTCGCGTTTTTGTGGAATATTATTCGCAAAGGCCATAAGTTTGGCCCTTCATAGTTGGGTCCCTGACGGCAGCAACCGAGATACCGTAATATTTATTGAGAGCGGCCTGACAAGACGAATCATCCATATTATACCGTTATCTGACACAAACGTTCCACTGGCGAGAATATGGTCCCAAAAATGGCCCGCTTCAGCAATTCACTTTTAAATCGTTTGACTTCAACACAATAGAAGAGATGATTAAATCATGCATCCCCTTTAACATTCGGGCTTTGAGGAGATCATTTGAGTTTCGCCAATTTCGGAATACTTGGCAGTGGGTCCAATCTAACGGATAGGGTCAAATAATACGAGAATGGCTGCCTTTGAAGAGAAAGTCGAATAGTGAAAACTTGTAGCAGTATATTCTTTAAAATTCGCGTTTTTGTGGAATATTATTCGCAAAGGCCATAAGTTTGGCCCTTCATAGTTGGGTCCCTGACGGCAGCAACCGAGATACCGTAATATTTATTGAAAGTGGCTTGACAAGACGTATCAGCCACATTATACCGTTATCTGACACAAACGTTCCACTGGCGAGAATATGGTCCCAAAAATGGCCCGCTTCAGCAATTCACTTTTAAATCGTTTGACAACACAATAGAAGAGATGATTAAATCATGCATCCCCTTTAACATTCGGGATCTGAGGAGATCATTTGAGTTTCGCCAATTTCGGAATACTTGGCAGTGGGTCCACTTTAACGGTCAGGGTCCAATAATACGAGAATGGTTGACTCTGAAGGGAAAGTGGAATAGTGAAAACTTGTAGCAGTATATTCCTTAATATTCGCGTTTTTGTGGAATAATATTCGCAAAGGCCATAAGTTTGGCCCTTCATAGTTGGGTCCCTGACGGCAGCAACCGAGATACCGTAATATTAAGTCAAAGCGGCTTGACAAGACGAATCACCCATATTATACCGTTATCTGACACAAACGTTCCACTGGCGAGAATATGGTCCCAAAAATGGCCCGCTTCAGCACTTCACTTTTAAATCGTTTGACTTCAACACAATAGAAGAGATGATTAAATCATGCATCCCCTTTAACATTCGGGCTTTGAGGAGATCATTTGAGTTTCGCCAATTTCGGAATACTTGGCAGTGGGTCCACTCTAACGGATAGGGTCCAATAATACGAGAATGGCTGCCTTTGAAGAGAAAGTCGAATAGTGAAAACTTGTAGCAGTATATTCTTTAAAATTCGCGTTTTTGTGGAATATTATTTGCAAAGCGAATAGTAAGGAATATACTGCTAATAGTTTTTACTATTCGACTATCCCTTCAAAGTCAACCCATCTGGTATTATTGGACCTAACCGTTAGAGTGGACCCACTGCCAAGTATTCCGAAATTGGCGAAACTCAAATGATCTCCTCAAAGCCCGAATGTTAAAGGGGATGCATGATTTAATCATCTCTTCTATTGTGTTGAAGTCAAAAGATTTAAAAGTGAAGTGCTGAAGCGGGCCATTTTTGGGACCATATTCTCGCCAGTGGAACGTTTGTGTCAGATAGCGGTATAATGTGGCTGATAGGTCTTGTCAAGCCGCTTTGACTGAATATTACGGTATCTCGGTTGCTGCCGTCAGGGACCCAACTATGAAGGGCCAAACGTATGGCCTTTGCGAATAATATTCCACAAAAACGCGAATATTAAAGAATATACTGCTACAAGTTTTGACTGTTTGACTTTCCCTTTAAAGTCAGCCCTTCTCGTATCTTTGGTCCCTAACCGTTGCAGTGGACCCACTGCCAAGTATTCCAGAATTGACGAAACTCAAATGATGTCCTCAAGTCAGGAACGTTAAAGGAGATGCCTGATGTAATCATCTCTCCTGCTGCGTTGCAATAAAAAGACTTAGTAAAAGTGAAATGCACAAACGGACCGTCTTTGGGCCCATATTCTGGCCAGTAGAGCGTTTGTGTCAGATAGTGGTATAATGTGGGTGATAGGTCTTGTCAAGCTGCTTTGAATGAATATTACGTTATCTCGTTTGTTGCCGTCGTGCACCTAACTATGGAGGTCCGAACTTATAGCCTTTGCTAATAATGTTCCACAAAAAGTTTAGTAAGCAATGCATTGCTATCAGCTTTTACCGTTCGACTTTCTCTTTACGGTGAATTATTCTCGTATTTTTGGACCCTTACCGTTTCAAGGCTTTACTGCCCTGCCAAGTTTTTCCGAGCTTTTAATAAAAGGATTGTAATAAAATGAGCAGTCATCACTGAGGCGCCAAAATTACTCATACAATCATATCTTTTGTTATGTTGTAACGATATAAGTAGATAAAGTGAATGATCAAATTGACAATCTTAGGGCCCATATTAGAGGCGCGTTTGTGTCAGATAGCGGTAAAATTTACGTGATACGTCTGTCAATTTGCTTAGAATAAATATTATGGTACCTCGGTTGCTGGCGTCGGGGACGCAACAATGAAGCGCAGAACTTATGGTCTCTGTAATTCATATTTCACAATAACGCTTTTACAAAGTATTACACTGCTACCTACGGTAATTATTCCATTCCACCTTCCTCTCAAGGTCAAACAGGGTTCGAGATTGCATGTTATACGTAAAGTCGACGTGCCACTTCCTATCCCTGAAACTGCCTAACGTGGCGTGGAAAAGAAAACGGCAGAAAATTTTCCATTTTCGGGTATTTACATTTGCTATTTATATTAATTTGAGACAAACACAGTGGCGTACACAGGTGGGACATTGGGCCATGGCCCCCTCACTGATGCCGATTTTTATTTATTTTTATTTTCATAAAAATACGTAAACTTTTTAACACAAATTTTTCTTCAAAAGGTAGCATAGTGTGGTACTAAACTGCATGTAAGGACAACTAATTTTCAAAGGGGAGGGGTGTCCCACCCCCAGGCAAGGGAGGGGTGTCCCATCCCCCAGGCAGGTTAGGGATGTCCCCGGCCTGTAATCTCACAACATACTGCATGCCCCCTTGAGGGAAATCATGGGTACACCATTAGACAAGCCTACTGTGCCCCCTATCCCCTCCTCTCCCTGTTAACCGCTTTCCCTTACCATGTCTTTCAGAAAACCCCCTATCGCACTTCCCCGCTTCGCCCTCTTCCAATGAGAGGCCGTATTGAAATCATGACATCAAACCTACGCATTTCACGGATAGTTCTGAAGAAACTGCAACACCCAACATCCACTAATCACTATAGCAAAATATGCTGCTGACAAAATTTCCTGCTAGCAGAATATCCTGCTAACTTCAGGAAAAATATGCTGCTAGCAGAATATCCTGCTAACTTCAGGTGGGTCAACACGATTGGTAGTAGGCTAAGTCAATGCAGCCTATGCAGGGAGCTGCAAGACAGCTCCGTGCTCAATGTTCATGGAGCTGGAAGACAGCTACATGCTCAATGTTTCATGGCGCTTGTACTTAAGCTGCTGGAAAAGTGGGTGTTTTTTATCGCAGTGATTTGAGGATTTTATTGAAGCTTGTACAAAGTCATGTTCCAGATCGAAGGCTTATCAGACTCAGAGCTAGAGGTGTGCACGAAAAATTTTGCGTGAAGAATACATACTGCCTGGCCTAACGAGATCCGTTTGGGATCGGGTAAAGGATCAAAATAATGCCCCCCTCCGATCAGTGGCGTCACCAGACTTTTTTATTCTGGAGGAGCACAAGGTGGCACAACAGTTCGACGAGAGCACACCTAGATAGTGGCCGGATGCAGTATGTTGTGTGATCGCCGGCCTGGGGGAGGGGTGTGTGCCTCCTCCCCTTTAATTTTTTTTTTTTTTTTGCTTTTTTAAACACGGAGCCTAGATGCAAAATGGTGCGAGATTGTCAACTTTTTTGATTAACCTTGGAGGTTTAGTTGTGGTGGTTTATTGGGGAAATTTTTTTATCCTTCAGTGGAAATACCTTTTCATTGGAAATGGTTTTTTTGGGGGGGGGGCTTGATGAGAGGGAGTGGTTAAAGGGTCTTCTCTTCCCCCTTGAGACATTTGTATGCACTTAAGAGTGCTAAGAACAAAAGTGAAATGGTGATACTGTCCAGTACTATAACGTTTTAGCAAACTTTTCCATGTTCTGTGTGTGCGTGCGTGTGGGGGGGGAGGGGGTAAATTGGAATAAAATTAGTTACTTGCATTTTGCATGAACTAATTTCACGTGCGGAAAATCCTTATGCATCTGATTGTTGAAGTTACATTTTCGTTTTTTTTTTTTTTATTAGCCTGATACCTGGATACTTTGGCCATGTTTTTAGTCCAATTACCCTAAATTTGGCAGGGCCTTTTTTAAGAATTTTTTAGTGGGGGGGGGGGCGGGGGGGATTCAGCAAAAGGGACCAACTCAGGCGCGTGTCCAGGATATTCAGCAGCTGACAGGGGTCTGGTCTGAGAGGGAAGCCCTTTCGCCCGAAGGTGCCCGCGCACGGCGGGGGGTCCAGGCACTGGCGTAGGCAGGATTTTTGCATGGGGGATAACTGCAGGACCTGATCGCCGGCCTAGCTGGGGAAGGGGTATAGGGGAGGGGATCCTCTGAGAAATTTTTATTAATTTAAGGTAGCTTAGATGCAAAATAGTGATGTTTCTGAACTGATCATATGTGACTGGAAATGTTCATAATTTACTGGATACTAATTTTTGGTTGGGTGAAAAATGACCGTATTGTGAAAGGGGTCTAGAGGAGGAGGGAGTGTCCCCTTCCCCCTGAGAAATTTTTGAATATTTTAAGCACCCTCAGATGCTATCTGGTGCAATATTTAGCATCATTTGAAGTCATTTTTTTTGTTCCATTACAAGAAATAAAGTTAAACAAGTTCGGCGCGAGCAGGGGGTCTGGACCCCCTCTGGACACGCGCCTGCAACTTAAACAGAACGCGACCATTAGTCGGCGCATACATTACAAAGAAATTTTGTCCAGATTGCCAGAAACGGGACTTCCAATGGCTTATAAGAAAATCCATACATTATTTATAGCCTATTTTATTTAGTCACTGAGTGGGGTCATTTTATAGTACCCTCTTCCCTCCCCGTCTGCTTAACATTAGGCAGTGACTTCCACCACTGAGTGATGCAGACCGCGTGTTTGGTCTAGCGGTAGAGCATCCGCCTCTCACGCGGAAGGCCCGGGTTCGATTCCCAGGTCGAGTCATACCAAAGACTCTAAAAATGGAACCTACTGCCGTTGTGCGTGATGCTCCGCATAAGCAATGGAGTAGGGAAAACAAGCCAGTGAGCCACCACTGGAAAAAAGGCCGTGGCCGGCTCGACTTGAACCAATAGGTTGGAAACTGGGCCGTAAAGTTCCATCTAACTAACAAATCCACCAGTGATGCACCCAGGATTTTGGACTGGGGAGCTAAGCATTGTGGGAAGAATATCTAAGCGGAGCGCCACCATTTCTTGGCGCGGAGCGCGGGGTTGCCATTTTGGCGCTTTTCCGCCAAATTCCTAAAATTTGGCGCTTTACGGATTGGTTGGCGGCTGAAAGTTCTATTTGGCGGCTTGGCGCTTTTTGGGTGTAAATTTGGCGCTTTTCTTCAGTCTGAAATACGTTCATTCAAACACTATGTTGACATTCAATTTCACATCATTCTTTCCTTACCGTTGCCCATTTTTTATGTTTAAAGTCAACGTTGCCTTGTAAAAGAATGGTATATTCTTATAATGTAGTACGTAGGCTATTATAATATGATCAACTTCATGCTATAAAACATGTTTCTGGACTCGGAAGACGCCGTGTGCACATGCTTCTGTTATAGGGTTTACGGTCTTTTCGGCCTCTTGCCAGTTCGCCCCCGAAAAAACAGTTCGCCCCCAAAGACCTTCCAGTTCGCCCCCTAAATTATTGACAATATACCTTTGTTATTTTCGGCATTTTTGTGCCTTTTCTTCCTTTATGATGCATCCTTTGATGCAAATATCAAAACTTACACAAGAAAATTAGCAGAAAAGAGATGTAGTGCCTACTTCCGCGTACATGATACCTGATTGGTTGTTCTTAGTTGATTGCACATGTGATCGAGTATGGTCAAGAATATATTCTCCGCGTACTAGTTTTTGTCGGCATTTTTCCAAGTACAATTCCATGCAATATAAAAAAAAAGTTTTCTAATATACCTACGTCATGACAATTGTATTTAAGTAAGGTGGAAATGTGATCACGAACTTAACAAAACTTAACACTAAGAAACCACTAGACTTCAACTAGCACAAAGATGTGATGAGCTGGCCCCATGTAGGTATAGCGGTATTTCAGTTCAAGTGAGTCCCCTCATCACTTTTGTTTCCACATTTCATGCCATTTTGCTGCAACTGTATTTGAATTTTTTTTACAAGAACTAACAGTTAGTGTTAGTAAAATCGAGGGGGCGAACTGGTAGGTACTTGGAGGCGAAACGACTTCCACTTTGGGGCGAACTGGCAAGGGGGCGGAACGACCGAGGCGAACTGGTTGGGGGCGAACTGGCAAGGGGGCGAAATGACCGGTTACCTTCTGAAGGCAGACGTACAGTGCATATTACAAAGAATGTGATATTGATATGATGTACAGTGTAGGCATACACGCAAAGTAGGCCTACACATTTTTCCAGATTTCAGTTAAAAAAACTTGTTTTTGTCAAGAGTGAGCCAAAAAGGTGTAATCGCGACCTAAACCTGGACCTTTTTTGGTAATGAGAGCATTAATTTTTGGACAAATTTTGTTTGGCGCTTCTCTTGGCGGCTAAAAAATTTTGTTTGGCTCTTTTTGATTCTATTTGGGGCTTTTTGAAACGTTGTTTGGCGCCATAGTTTTCCTTTTATCTGGCAACCCTGGCGGAGCGTTCCAGAAAATTAGTTTGGATAAATTACCCCCAGATTACCGGAAATCGCCCTCCTCAGGCTCTGCTATTAAGCTCCTAGGAACTAATCTTCTTAAAAGTGTTGGCAGATTGTCAAAATATGGGGATGTCTGCCCCTCAATATAAAAAGTATGATAAAATTTTTACGTTTTTCTGACTGTTATGTGTTACCAGTACGTTATAGTAAAGAACAAGTTGCCACACTTCCTTACCTCTGGTGGCTTAAATATAAGCCTACAATATTTTCAGCTCACTAAAAAAACAAGAGCTCATTGGAACCCCCTCCCCTCCTTCCTTTGGTACGCTACTGGTTTCAAGAATTCCAGAAAAAGGGACCAAAAGGGGGGGGGGCAAATGAGCTGACTAGGGGGGCCGTTCAGGGGACTGGGGGGCCACGGCCCCCAGCATGTATGTTAAACAAGGCCCTGTATGGAACCACTGCTACCGCACTTTGTTACTGTTCAATTGGCTACAGTGCATGTGTGATCACAGCAGAAAAAAGTCATTCAGTCATTGGTGCTCTTGACTTTAAATCTCTGTGATTGCAGGTAACTGTTTGCCTATACGTACGTTGTGCATGGGCGTTAAGGACCATTATCTCAGCCCAGTGTTGTAACTAGTCACTCAATTTTGCAGTCGAGTCGAGTCATTTACTACTTTCAATGTGAATCGAGTCGAGTCAGTGACTCGAGTCATTGTATTATTTCAACGAGTAAAATTATGATACAATTGCTCGAGTCACTTCCCTTTTGAAAATTAGTGACTCGAGTCATGACTCGTTACAACACTGTCTCAGCCTCCATCTGAAGTTTGCGAAAGGTACAGAGTAGGCTTACACATTTAACAAAATATTAATTTTGCAACATTAATTTTTAATGTTTTGGGAAATTTCAAAATTCAGGGACATTTTTATAAATCGGGGACACTTTTTAATCGGGCACGGAACGCTGGAATCGGGGACTGTCCCCTAAAATCGGGGACGTCTGGTCACCTTACCGTAGCTGCGCCACTGTGCCACTAACTAAAATTATATGAAGTTCATTGCGACTGAAAGAAACGAGATCTTAAAAACCCCACTTATGTTTCTATCAGGCCTATTCTTCTATAGCCAGGCTATGCTACCATATGTAGGGCGCAGCCCCTCCTCCCCGACAGACCACTCAACTCCCAAATGGCTCCTGTCGGCGCTCTTAAATTTTAGGTTTTTACCGTGTTGAGGCATAGGTAGGCCCCTATCTATACCTACCCTTCGAAGAGCCCCGAATTATTGTATGCTTTGAACTATGTATATGTTAGTGCAGAAATTTTACAAAGAAAAGTGGCAAATAGTCGAAGTTAACAACATTGGTGTTCTTGTTCATGGGCGTCACCAAGGGGGGGGGTCGGGGTGTGCAAACGACCCCCCTTTGAGCTTTTTGTTACAGAAACGATTAAAGGATGTACCAAAAATCGAAATAGGTTCCTTCTGCCATTGTAAAGTATAAATTTCTTTTAATGTGTTGAGTGGTTAATTTCGCTGCAATTGCAATTACAGATCGAGTCCCCCAAATTACTATTTTCAGTTACCTATTTTAATGGAATAAATGATATGTACAGTATTTTCTAGGTCTTGAAGGAGAAAGGTTGAAAGTAAAAACAAAGTAAATTGGTAAAAATCACATTTTGCACAAACTTACTCTTCTGTAGAGCCTGATAACTTAAGCAATTATGAGACGCTATTTATTACAGATTTGAACGATTTTCTTAAATTTCTTTGCATTGCAGAATTCAGTTTGCTTAAAACTTTGCCGTGATTTGTTATTTGAGGTTAGCTATTTTGACCTCCTTAATCTTGAATATTTCATTGTATTCCACGAGCTTCCGAGGGTTTTTGTCCAGGGATTCCTTTGCCTCTGTTTCCCTTGACAAAGACCATGGTTCCCATGATAGGCCTCCAACTTTAAAAGAAAAACGTTCTGGTGCCATTGTCATTTTAAGACTTAAAAGCTTTCTCTTTGATCTCCATCCATGGGTTTACGTTTTGCTTTTATATGAAATCATATTTTGGGCATTATCAAACTAGCAATATTGACGATAATTTCACCGCATTATAGGCATTTGAAATGACTAACTCCTCAGAGCTCCCGGGGCTTCGCCCCTGGACCCCACCAGGGGCCCTTAAGCGGGTCCCTGGACCCATCGCCGTAGTGCTCGCGCTACGCGCGAACATTGCCGCTAACGCTGCAATAACTTCCTCCTTCACACAAAATACGACCCCCTTTAAAAATGCCTGGTGACGCCCATGTTGTTACCGTATTGAGGCATAGGTATCTATACCCACCCTTCGAAGAGCCCCGAATTATTGCATGCTTTGACCAAATTCTCAGGCTCTTCTTATTTTGAAGCGCCCCTACAGTTCATTCTCGCCAGGGGTCTAAAACGTAGCCTATGTCCCCTGGCACCCAGCTAAGAAAACCTTCTTACTCCCGCGAATGGACAGAATAGTTTACTTCACCCTTTCATTTGAGACCACACCATGCGCTAAACGTTTTGCCGCCATATGCCATATGCTTCGTTGTTCTTTACCGTGGACTTTGAGTTTCGCAATTTTCCTAGGAACATATTCGGAACCTTCCTCATCTATCAGGTTCTTTCATTGCTTGGACTTAGTATCTCTGGATTGAAAAAATCGTTCACTAGGATTCCAGCATTTCGAATTTACTTTACGCGCCTTTTTATTTTTCATCCTGTCAAGCACTGGTCCGGCCGATACGTATTCACTCCGCATCGCCTCCACATCAGCCGTGTGCTTTAAATATCGCCAATACGGTAAGTAACAACGCCATTGAAGTTTGCGTCGTTGATGCGAATCGTGTTGTTGCTTCCGTTTACATCGCCGTTGATTGAATTTGCCTTGACTGCAACAGCGCCATTGACTGCTTTCGCGTTGTTAACTGCTTTCACGTGTTTACTTACAATCAGCCTGCTGAACGCGAAAAGGTCGTTAACGACATTTAGCTCGCTATTGAAAAGGATTACGCCGTTGTTACTTCGTATCACGCCGCTGTTAACCACTCGTACCGCGTTTTACTTAAAGTTACGCATTTATTACCAATACATACCACGTTGTTCCTTAAAATCAGGCCGTTATTACCAACATTTACCACGCTGTTGTTGATAATCACGCCGTTATTAACTCAATGTATGCCGCTGTTACTAACGATTACGCCGTTATTGATGAACTTTGCGTAATTCGCGTTCCATACTATTTGGTCTCAGCCTTACAGTTCGCGTTCGCAATGAATGTCCACCATGAAATGGACCACTCCGTACCCACTACACACTCTGAACTACTCTGTACCCACTACACACTCTGGAGCTGAGTTGTCCAAATTACACAAAGTTAGTTAGTGCTATTGCTCTTTATGTAACATAAACCTACTCGAAGAAGGCAAATTCAGTACGCTCATATCACAGTTAGGTTGAATGAGTTAGTTGCCGCAATACTTGTTTAAAAAATATGATCTTTGTGATTATGGTGTATTTCAATGTGATAAAATTAAAGTACCAGAGAAACATGACTTTTAGTTGATTTCACCTTTACACTGGTCAATATTTACAAGATAAAGGTGCAAAAACAAAGAAAATGAAAGACTTTTTGTTGTAGAAAATGCCATTCTCTGAAAATAAAGTTATAATGATTTAGGGACATGTAATTCTTGGGTGCGATTTCTACAAGTTAATCTTTAATATGGGATGTTTTTAAAGCATAGGAACAGTAGAAAATTGATTCAACAATCCTTAAAGAAAAAAGTTATACTTTCAGGTGCATACCACTTTGTTGTTTGGTCACAAAAAACATATAATTTATGTCAAAGGAAGAACTTTTGTAAATGTAGTTTGCATTGCCTAATTTAATACCAGCTTGTTCAGTACTGTCGTAGTATGATTCACATTCGACTTGACTTGTTTTGGAGACAGAGCGAAAAAAAATCAATTATACAGAGGTGTGCTAAGTGGGTGCCATGTTCTGGAAGGGTAAGGCTGCCCCTTAAGGAACTTTTCCACTTTCGCCATTTAGCAGTAGCGTATTACAGGAAAGTATGTTGGCCTATAAGGCGATTATCCGCCCGTTCACTCAACCTGCTTTTGCTTTCATGACAGGTAGACTCTTCACAAACAGTTCAGAATTTTAGGTGCACTTCACAGAATCTTCGTTATTTCAGTTTTTCGACAATTCTGTTCGAAACGGGGGCGTCACTTTAGGGGTGTGGAGGTGCTACGTCCCTTAGAAATTTCAAACCGCCATCTGTAGGGAAAATTTTGTGGTCTATCGGGAAAAATGCCAGTGCCTTTCATAATTCATTCACTTTGTCAGAAAAAAATTGGGGAGTACAGAAATATTGGGAAACTTTATGATCACATCGTTTCTCCCCCAAAAAATAGAATCGGGTGGTAAATAGGAGTTGAATACATTCTTCAGTGTCGGGCAACTATTGTGTTCTTCCGTGAAGTTGATACATCTTGTTGGAACAATCATTGCAAATTAAGAGAATTTCTATGTCACTAGTGTTCACCAAAAACTTTTACAGGAAGCCGTTGTCTTGGAGAAATTCTGGATGTCAGAAAAACAAAAAAACTGACAGAAATGTTTGTCATGAACTAGACAGCCTGTTCCACACTGTAAAGCCTTTTGGACTGTGATGCAACTCAACGTGACTGAACGATCGGATCGAGTTGTGCGCAGAGGTGGTCAGTTGCATAAGGTCGCAGTTGGATTGCAGATTAACTACACAATACCAGCCAATACATTGCCTGTTCATCAATCACACATGGAGGCCTTTCTGCATCCGTCGTCTGATTTCCCAAACGCTTCTTCATTGGCTAATAAAGAAAAATCAGGTTACAGCTGGGTCGATGGCAACACACACTGCCACGACCGTACTCATCTGGGACAAAATTTCCCACCGACACCGCTATGAATCTCAGACATGGTTGATATGCCCAATATGGTCCCGTCAAGGACCGGCTGTCGGCCGCGGACCGCAGTCGAAACCACCAGTCGGGTCGGGAACCAAATTTGGCGCACACTAAACTGACCCATTAACCACCCGACATTAATCCTTACTGCATGTAGATTGGATCTAGCATGGCTGACTGCTTATACTTAAATATGCCCACGTAACTATTTCGAAGGGTCTTCTACCGAAGTCTAGCCCTCTGATTGGCAAAACTCGAAAAATATGGTCATTTGTAATGTAAATATCTTCGCCTAACGTTAGGATGTTTTCGTTTGAGACTTTCCTTCATGGGGTATTATAATATAATCTCACCAGTTTTGTTATTGTTGGAACTAATGGTGGTCCAAATTACCATCCGGTCCAAAATACATCGCTATCCCGTATATAATCTGACAATGCTCGTGTACTCACTGGTTTGATACCTTGTACGAAAATAGTGCAACTGCAGAACCATGCTAATAAGCATGCATACTTCCGCTGCCTTTCTAGAACTTCGCAAAAAGTTTAAAAAGTGCCACTCTATTCCAAGGTCTAAAATTCTATTTTCCAGTTCTGAGTGATTATTTGAAGTGACATGAGTCACTTCTGAGTCAAGAAAAATTAAGAAGAGTAAGGTCCGAGTTTTCTATATTCGCCTACCACAATTCTTAACGGAAAACGCGATTACCTGGTTTCAATTTCCAAAACTACCACACGAAGGTTTTGCTCCGATAGCTAAGAAAAGAGTCCTTGCAAAATCCCTGAAAATAAGACTGAAACATTTTTACATAAAACGGGTATTTTTCTGATTTCATTCATTGCTAAAAAAAAGTTTGGACAGTAAATTGGTAACAAAACAATTACACTTTGTTTACCCATATTTTTTTTATTTTCTTTTGCAACAAGGCTTCTAGTTAGGCCTGTCCATGTTTTCACTTCCATACAACTAGAAATAACCCAACACTTATGAGGAAGATCACTGAAGTCGGGCCTGAAACATTTCCTCATAAAACGGGAGAGCTCCATCAATCATTTCTTCAAGTTCAGGCGTAATGGTCCATTCAGGGTTAGATGGTGTTCCCCTCGGTACCTTTGGAGGCTCGAACGCTGAAGATTTCACAGCTCTAGCATAGACAACAGTTTTTGGTTCCATTAAAACCATGTCTGCCGAACCTTTCCACTTTTTCTCTATGATATTTTGAGAGGGATCCCATTTCAAATACGACTTCTTGAAAGGAATGCCCAGCCGTTCAAAGTACTTTGGTAGGATCACTTCTGGTTTACTAGCCAGATCATAACCATCAATTATGATCGGTTCATTATCTGAAGTCTCTCGGAAATGCTTCCAGATTTTGCGATGGATCTGAAACAAATCTCTCACTGGTAAGAATGGAGAATCATCTGCAGCGTGCCACTCATCCCATGTCTTAGTTCCGTCAAAGTCTAGTCTTTTCCATGTCATACTTTTATATGATGGGTAAATCTCCCTCGGATGTCGTATCATAAATGTATGATGCGTCGGGACGTCGGGAAGATACTCGAAATGATTATTTATGGCAAGGGACTGGTCTTTGACGAAAATGAACTTCTTTTCCGAATCAGACTTTTCGAGTTGTTCTTTCAGCCACTGGTAGCTTCGAAAAAATGAATATAGTGAAAAAAGACTTTTTTATTGTTTGAAAATGACCTGCAACTAGCAAAGAACGATAGTTGGGTGTGCGTGATTTTCTTCGACGTTTCTGATCGCCTCAGGCCCGTAGCGAAAATTCTCATTCAAGGGGAGATCAGCAAATTAGGGGGCTCAGGTAAAACCGTGGGCATGTGCAATTACAGTTTATCATTGCTTAAAATATTTGGGGCAAAGCTTTAAATGGTCCAACAGGTCCATCAACTTTTTGATTAAGTTAATGGCGACAGATCTGGACTTTCTTTTGCAGATTTGTGAAAGTCGTAAATGGAATTGTGAGACATACTGCCAATAGTTGAAACAAATAAACTAATGCAAAAATTGATGAATAAGTGGCTGATAGGGATTTTGGCCAACGGGAAAAGGGATTCAGGCCATAGCCAAGTGGATTGCATAGGTGGGTGCTCAAAAGATTTCGGCGGGTCGCACGAGAAAGGACATCGGTGAGTGGGGCGCACTTTGCTCACCTGAACCAAAAGGAAGCACGCCATAATTGGCTGTTCTATTGACTTACACACCATTTCGCCTCTGTTTTATACCCGCACCGCCTTGTCAAAGTTTACAGCCCATATAAAGTACACTTAACCACGAAAGTTAATTGGTTGGCTAATCATGGCTCTACAAATTAACCATAGAAGATTTCGATACAAAAGGATGAAGTTGAGACGGTGTGCATTCATCCATATTAATTCGCAAGGCAACAGAAATCTACACCTTCTTCCCAGAATTTTAATACAGTGTAAAACACCTTCAGTCCATCCACATTTGCATTACCTACACATTAAAATGTCCTACTTTGTTACTACTTTTCTCGAAAACATCTGTTGCTCTTATAGTGGTGTGCTCCCTTAAGTCAGTGTCCATCGGAGTTCAGGGAAATGAAACTAGTTTTTCCGGGTCAGTGAAGTTTAAAACGAAGATTCGATTACAAGATCAATTATGTACCTAAGTTCAACTCAACACACAACGAAAGAATCCTTAGCAGGGACGTCAATCCGTATTCAAATGTGGGGGGGGGGGGGGGGACGGGGGACATACATGACTTAGCACAAACCAGTCTCTTTGGTTTTGAAGAGGGGGAGTCTTCCTATACGCCCTTTCCTCCCCCGCCCCCTTATGATGACTGACGTTGCCCTATTCTAATAAGAATTATCATTTCAAAGTGAACATGACCATCATAGATGATCTGCCAGGTGAAATACACAGAGTCCACGGAATAACTTCAAGATGTTATTTTCACCATGTCCCAAAATAGCTGAAACAACGCTTGTCGGAGATCATGGACCCGACCAGGCCCGTTGCTAGGGTGATATATTTGGGGGTGTAAAGGTCCCAAATTCCGACCGGCTGGATGTTTTGTCCAACTGAGTGGAGGCGTTTAAATTGCACTTTGTTATGCGCTCTGCGTTTTGTATACAGCAGTGGGGATCCTTCCTTTGTCACTACATAAATGTGTCGTCCTGGGGGAAGGGGACTCCCCCTTCCCTTTGAGAAATTTTTGTTGATTTAAGGCTGCTTAGGTGCAAAACGGTGCTATCTTTGGGATATTTTTGGAGCTGATCGTAGTATAGCAAAGGTGTGAAGGATTAGCAAGGGCGTTTTCAGAATGCTTTGTTGTCGTAAGTGTATTAACAATCACCATCTATACCGATAATGGCTTCGGCAAAGCGCTTTGTAAAAATTTTTGAAAAGTGTTTAACGGCAACAGCGTACTTTCAACCTTCCACATAATGCTACAAATTAGACTGAATGCAGTGGCGTACCCAGGATTTCTCTCAAGGGGGAGGGGCATGCAGTTATGTTGTGTGACCGCTGGCCTGGGGGAGGGGGTTCCCCCTCCCCTTTGAAAAATTTTGAAAAATTCGGTGTCCTTACATGCAATCTGGTGCCAAATATGCTACCTTTTGAAGTAAATTACGTATTTTTAGGAACTTAAAAAATCGGAATCAGTGAGGGGGCATGGCCCAATGGGGTGTCCCCTCCCCTTTGAAAAATTTTGAAAAATTCGGTGTCCTTACATGCAATCTGGTGCCAAATATGTTACCTTTTGGAGTAAATTTGTGTTTAAAAAACGTATTTTTAGGAACTTAAAAAAATCGGAATCAGTGAGGGTGGGCATGGCCGAATGGCCTTCCCCTCTGCGTACGCCACTGATCGAATGATCCCATGTTGATGCGAGGCCCCTACAGATGTTTGGAGATGTATGTCTGTTTTCGGAAAGTGTTGTGATCAGAATAGTTCCATGTATAATTACCTTTTTAATGGTCATGAGAAGGAGTGTAAACGGTGACGCATGCGCGCGAAGCGCGCCGAAATTTGTCATTAAATAAGATTTCCCTGACGAAATCTACATTCAGAATCTGCATCGAGACACTTAACAATTGCCCAACAAACCTACATGCCACTCAAAAAGCCAGTCAAATAGAGCCACGACACTACTCTTTTACGCAAATGTGGGGGGGGGGGGGACATTTGATATTGTGTCCCCCACCCATCGAAATGTGGGGGGACTTGTCCCCCCGTCCCCCAGGATTGACGCCCATGATCCTTAGTGCTATTTACAACTAAATTTCAAGAAGAGGAAATATATGCAGCATTGATTACAGCTGTTTTATTTAATCTCCATACACATTTACGTTTGAAAACGACATTGTTTTCGTCACCGACCGCTGATTTAAAGGCATGGTTTGTTCCTCATAGCAGCCTACCTTATATCTTTTTGGTCTATAAGATTAGGAGATTTTTCAATCTTTGTCGCCATCTCCTTTCTTAGTGCCCTCATGGTCTCACTAGCTTCATTTTTCTTCAAGGTCTCCCTCATCCTGTCTGCTACTGGGTCTCCTTTTCTGAAGTTCGGATTGTAGAAGGTCTCGTTAAAGTGACAAGCCATGTAAGGTTCTGCCCAAACTTCTGTGTCATCAACAAATGTCATGCATTTTGACAAAGCTGTACTACACGTTCGTGGAACAATCCACAAAAAGATGAGTTTCGGCTTCTGAGATGATGATGTCATTTTAGCTGTCAGTAGTTTTATGCTGATCTATTGGCAAAGAGAAAATCGACCTTTGAGAATTTTGTTTCATAATATCATACAAGAGCGTCAACAGCTTCTCAAAAGTTGGGGAGTGTGGGGATTATTACCATGACCAGAACTCCTTCAAGCCCGAACAGCAACCCCCAATAGCAACCACCAAAAGCGAGGAATCAGTGACTCACTTAATGTCCCTAGCAAAATTTGGAGGC
Source organism: Holothuria leucospilota (assembly GCA_029531755.1). Classification (NCBI taxonomy): domain Eukaryota; kingdom Metazoa; phylum Echinodermata; class Holothuroidea; order Aspidochirotida; family Holothuriidae; genus Holothuria; species Holothuria leucospilota. Next base: position 58,667,615 of record CM055967.1, on the reverse strand, counting down.
AAGATTAACTGCAATGTAGTTTTGGCATTTTCCCAACATGTTACTCCATTGGATGGCTGTTTCTACTATTTCTATTTTTTTATTTCATTTAATCAAGCATATTACAAGCTATGGAATCAAACATGTACCTAGTGTTTTCGTTAGGATTCTGAAAAAAGTGTGGGTGGGGGAGGGAACAACCTTCTCCACATTCAGAAGTGAGGGGGACTCGCCAACAAACAGACGTTGCCCACCTGTTGACGCCCATTGGCGTAGCCAAGATTTTTGACTGGGGATGGCCAACCGCAGGACCTGATCTCCGGGCTGGGGGAGGGGTCAAAAGAAAGGGGTGTCCCCTCCCCCTTTTAGAAAATGTTGAATATTTAAGTACCCGCAGATGTAATCTGGTGCAACATTTAGCATCATTTGAAGTCATTTTTTTTTTATTCCATTACAAAAAATTGCTCTGCAAAGAACAGGGGGAGGTACGCACCCTGGATCAGGCCCTGAACTGTTATGAGAAAAATTGTGCTAAGCAAATCAAAGGTTGTCAGTACATTGGTGTAATTGTGTAGTCAGGCCTTTCTCGAGGGGTAGGTACTAGCCTATGCATAGTTTTGCGGGGTTGTTGGTGTAACTCAGTCATAAGAATATGTCAAACAGATTACCAAAAGTCATTAGCGTTATAACTGAACATGGCCAATGGTTTCGGCTTCAGAATGTTAATAAAGCCATGGGTTGAGCACCGGCATGGTTAGAGGATATGGTCGGCTCTCCAGAACTCAGTGACCAGGGTCGTAGCCAGGTATTTGGTGTGGGGGGGGGGCAAAGTCGACTCATCGTCCCCATTCTTGACCGCAGTCCTGGGGAAGGGATATAAGGGGACCTAAAAAAAAATCAAAAGGGGAGCTCCCCTTTTGATTTTTTTTTTTTTTTTTTTTTTTGCTGTCTCGATGGACTTAGATGCAAAATGGTGCTTCTTTTTATACTAGATCCCAGCGGTTCCCACAGGGGTTTTTAGAGAGGTGCAGGGGGTGGCGCCAGGATTTGCCCGAAGGGGGCCACACTCCCCGACGGGGAGGCCAACGACCCGAAACCCCGACAGCCCCGATGCCGTCGAGGGGTTGGTAAGGGGGCATTTGAAGAAAACCTGTGTACCATACCATGCCATTTCGGGGCATATATTGCATAAAATTTGTATATACTGGAGGAACATAGATTTACCGTTTTTATCCGGAATCTAAACTGTGAAATTGCAAAGCGCGCGAAAATTTTTTGGGTAAGCCTACACTAAAGAGAATCTGCACTTGTTTAAAACTTATATAGGTCAATTGTTCGGGCAGGTGGGCCCCATCAAACATAACTAACATTTTGCTTCCCTCCTCGGGTCACTAGCCGTACCTCACGACAGTCATAAGAGAACATTAACTAGGTTTACGGAAATGAGATAACATTGTACTATAGTTATCTGTAAGTAATGGAACTGAGGAAGAGTGGGCAAAGCGTACCCAAAATTGTGGATTTTATCTCAGAAATTATCCTTTTGAAAGCCAAAATAAGTAAACCGACCATGGGTGGCAACAGAATTTCCCCAACGGGGGCCGGGCCGTGCCAGCGACCCCAAGTTCCGACAACCCACTGTGTCGAGGGGTGCATGGTGAGAAGGGGATCTGAAAGAGCCTATCATATGCCATTGCAGGGCATATTTTGTATCATATCACTAATACTTCAAGAGCCAAGTTGCGCACTGATATCGTTTTGTTGAATCTGAATCGTGAAACTGTAAAGCGCGCGAAGCGCACGAAACTTTTTGGTAGGCTTCTAGAAAAAAAAAAACATATGTAATCATTCAGAACCAAACAAAAACAAAAAAAAAAAGAAAACTGTAGGTTGAAGACTGTATCGGGGATAACATACATTGTATCGAAGCCACCTGGACTCGCTCACCAACTGACCGTACAGCATGAGTCGCATGACACACATTAGAGAACAGAAACTAGGCATTGCGACATGGGATGAAATTTACGACCTCTGCATAAACTGTGTACTCTGCCTGCATGTTACTTGGTAAGGTGGACAGGATTTGTGCTATCTAGCTATGTGGAATGGAAATATCGAAGGAAATGGAGTGACCCTACAGCGCGCGTAGCGCGCCGAAAATTTTACGTTTTCATTAGAGAAGTTGTCCTCTTGAGATCCAAAAACAGGTAAACCGTAGGAGCGACTGTCGCCTTCGGGTATTGCTTGCTTGCGACTAAGACTCCCCGACGAAACTGTAAAAATTCCCCGACGGGGGCCATGGCCCCCTGCCCACCCAACCTGGCGCCACCCCTGGAGGGACAGCCCGCCCTCCGAGTGAAAATGACATTGACAACCAATACTTTTTCGGGATTTATTTATTTTGTTTAAAAATCAGGATTAGGGTTCTAAAAAGGGCTAGGGATCAGTCCCCGAGGAATAATCTGTTGAAAAAAAAGGAGAAAAAATCTGGAACACTGTTTCCAGGCGAGAAGACATCATTAATATCCAATGTTTTGATTGACTTTTCGGGGGCCTATCAATGCGTCCTGCATAAAATAAATATACTGCCCGTTCTGCTGCGGATTCCACCGTCGTTACTCATCCCCGAGACCGTCCCTACCCCCTCCCACTCCGCGCCACCAACTTTCCATCCCTCCCCCTGCCCCCCCCCCCTCTGCTACGCCACTGTCAGTCACGTGACCAAAGTAGTGATATATCGGGATAAAATAATATGATATAGAAATAGTCAATCTATATCTCGTGATATATAGGAGTAAATTTTCAGGAAACCATTAGGGTCTGGTTTTATGTAGTAAGCTATAGCGATTGTGCTATTGCTTAAGTTTTTACCTTTTTACAACACAGAATTGTTGAGTCCTTACGCAGGTCAGGTCACTTATACCAGTTAGCTGTTATAACAGCTGCCTGCTTAAACCATTTAAACCAGACCCATCCCTGGTTTCCTGATTTCCTATTTTATAACCATAACATGGTAACTTGACGCTTCTAGGATACATTATAGGTATCTTGTATATCCCGACATATCATCACTTCAGTCACGTCACTGAGTTCTGGAGAGTCGACCACTCTTTTAATTCTAAAAATAATCAGAGTTCGATTGTGGGGGCCATTGCACCCGTGGCCCCCTCTGGCTACGCCAATGTAATGACGCCCATAATAAGATGTGGTACCATTTGTTTAACGTAATTAAAGCCTAAATAAAACGGAGAAGTCATGGGTAAGTCAAATACCCCACCTCTCGAACCAGAACTACAAGTCTTTCATATTTCATCCCTTTCCTGTAGAGCGACATCTCTTTTATAGTCAATTCCATTTTCTGACGTTACAAATCACCACCGCCGTCACATTCAGGTGGATACAGGCGCGGATCCAGAAATTTTGAGGGGGGGGGGGGCCAACATGGAAAACCTCATGGTGGGGGTCCAGGGGGCGAAGCGCCCGGAAGCTCTCGCAATATTGCATTTTAAGAGCACAGAAATCGGCTCCAGTTCTTATGTCAGTGAGATTTTATACCTTTTTATGTTGCATGGAATTCGATGTTTATGGCTCATTTTAAGTTACTTTATGTACCTGCAGAAGTTACGGAGTATCTAAGGTATCTTAAAACTTACACGCCAACATTATGAGCCCGGTGTAGGTAACTTGAAATGATTTTTGCCATAATGAGTGTTTTATTTTCGTCCTACGGTATTCGGTTATAGGACGTCAGGTGAAACAATTGCGCGCGAAGCGCGCCGATATTTTGAATTTACATTTAAAACCATTGCTATGACTAACGGTGTCAATTCCCTTTATGTGTTTTTATCAATTAGAAGGTGGGTTCGATACTAAGTTTTCAGTTCTCATAAGAAGAGAAGGGTGAAAAAATGAATATCAGTTGTTTTACATCCTTACAATGCTGACTCTGAAATCACGTTTATGCACACGAATAATTGGCTTATAGTAGAACCCCACCGATGAGTAATGCGAATACGTTTGGGACCTTATTGATAGTAAAAGGAGCAATTCAAGGCTAACAGTACGCAGATCAAGCAAAAATCAAGAAATATTGAGAAGACTTTGCAAAAATCGTGAAAGATTTCAAACGATTTTTGGTAAAAAGTGATAAAAATAAATCCATCACTCAATAAAAACGTACCTCTCTCCGTGAGCGTAAACAATTGCGCGCGAAGCGCGCCGAAAATTTTCGGTATAGTGCGTCCCGGGAGCTCTGCATTAATTGTACACTGAAAGGGAGGACCAACAGGACTCTCACAACCTTACATCCATATGGGAGGAGAGATGATATATCACCTTCTTTATGGACTTCTGAAGGGTATACCCTTCAGAAATCTATGACCGATGGTGCCGGCTGCAGTTGGTGATTGGGGGAACCTCAGATAACTGCTAAACCGTGCCTTTTTAGGCAGTGGGATTTTGTATACGCTATATACAACAGCGGGAGAGCCTTTTCTTATTAGTACATGAGAGTGCAATCCCAGGAAGGGGTTTACCCTCCCCTTTGAGAAATTTTTGTTAATTTTAGGGGGCTTATATGCAAAATGGTGGTATCTTTGGGTCATTCTAAAGTGATTGTATGTTTAGAAAATGTCCACAATTTAGTGAATTCTAACTTTTGTTCGGGTGAAAAAGGGGAGTAAGAGACGGTTAACATATTGTCTTCAAACCTCCTTAAGTCCCAGGAAAAATCATGGGCGTGGATCCATCTCCAAAAGTGTGTGCGGGGGGGGGGAGACCTTTTTCACATTTGTGAATCGCCGTCCTGTGGCGTGGAAGAAGCAGTTGGTGGTAGCCAGAATTTGCGTCACGGGTAGGCAATAAGTTTTGTGATCTTCGGCATGGGGGAGGGGTCTAAGGGAAATTTTTCTAGAACTGAATGCCCTCAGATGCGATTTGGTGCAACAAAAGTGTACGATTTTTAGGTTATTTTTCTTCTAAAAATTCCGTTTTCCTAGGCATAATTGCAGTCTGTTCCATCATTTTTGAAAAAGTGAGGGGGACTTTTTGACGATGTCCCCCTGTACGATGTCCCCCCTTCTAAAAAAGTGAGGGTGACGCGTCCCCCCGTCCCCCACGATCCACGCCCATGGGAAAATTGTACACGCAATTATACCTGCGTGGAGTCCACAGAAACATTCTTGGACTATAATAAAATTTTTCCTTTACATTTTAAAAGGATATCCAAGGTTGACAGAGAACAGTATAGAGCCTCCCGGGAGCTCTAAATTAGTTACAATATACAAAAGAGGGACCAACGGGATCCTCACTACCCTACATCCATATGGGAGGAGATATGATATATCACCTTCTTTTTAGGTATAGCAAGAGGGATGGTGGACAGGCAAAATTCGTTTCAGAAAAGATTTTCGTCATTATTGAACGTCGCGGTAAGATGTTTGGAAAATAAGCAACGGCAATTACGTACATTCAATCTTTTAAATCATGTGCTAGACTAGATTAGTCAAAGATCCCATAATGATGAGAGCCCTACAGAGAAGGAGATGCACTTTTTAGAAAAATGTTGCATTTGAATAATTTCTTGCGTCAAAGCTTTGTCAATGGTATATAAAATCGGGTGTAAACCCTGTCGTATGCGCGCGAAGCGCCCCGAAATTTTGAATAAAATATTAGTCCATGACAAAACCTGAATTTCAGAACCTGCATCGGACACTGTCACTTTCCCACCAACCTATGCTATTCAGAAACGAATCTTCTGACTGAGAATTCTTAAAAAGCACTTTTGCTCCTTTGTTCCCCCGTGAGTAGTTATCGAAAGCTATTGATAAAAAGGACAACTCTGACAGAAGGCTTGACGCTAGCGGAGCGTGCGAAAATTTGGAATTTGTCAAGAATTTCCAAAACTTATGATATTTTGAGAACAGTTTGTAAAAGAAAATGGTTAGAACAAATAAACCAGTCATCAAAAATACATCTGACCCTACACCCTCCACAGAAATCTGTAGCTTAAACGACTTTTGGGACCATTTTAAAAATTTTCAAGAATCAATGGAGGAGGGGGACACACGTCACCCATTGCCCACTGTGCCGACGCCACTGTCTGTAGCTTAAAAGCCTCTTCAGTTCATTTTAAAACTTTTCAGACAGTTTTGAAATCGAATAGGGTATCATGCACGCCGCTACTTTGCCTGCAACAGCTGGTGCCACTGTGCACAATAGTAGGTCACCTGACAGCTTGTCTTCTGTATTCATTCTGCAAGGTCTGTAAGGTCTGTATGTATTTCTTTTTCTTCTTTTTTTCTCCTTTCGTTTTTTTTTTCTCGTGGCGAGGGGGGGGGGGGGCGGGCCCCCAGGCCCCCCCCCGGATCCGCGCCTGGGTGGATAAGTCTAATGCACATACATTTATGAGTGACTGCACATTCATGTGCGTCAGTGTGGGCCGGCCCCGGTCGGGGGTCGGCCGAAACCCTTTCAAGGGTACCCCTTGTCATTGAAGAGACCCCCTCATCTATCCGCCACTGTACACTTTCGTATGTACACAATTGTATTGGAATTGTATATTATCTTTAGAGGACAGTCTTCTCGTGAGCTTCTCATCACCTGAAAATTATGTAGGCCTTTACTTACTGTGAAAACAGGAAAAAGAGCAAACAAGCTAAACTCAAAATCTGTCATTAAACAGACCTCAAGCCTCAACTATTTGTATTCCACTATGCAGAAATCCAGACGTAGGTCCTTTTATATCTCCGTGCCCCCCCCCCCCCCCCCATGCGTCAAGCAAATGTATGTATTCTGGAATTTTTCAGGACAGTTTAGAACCACCCAACATAATTATTGTGCAAGGATAGTATTACAGTATAAACATCAACTGGATGGACATACAAATGGATGGGTAGGAAAGGGGTCACCCAAATGACGGGTGGATTTGCTGGAAAAGGGGGTCCAATTGAACCTTTAGCCCGGTTACTCACATGCAGAATGTTTTTGGATCCAGGAAAGAAATTCAGGCATTCGGAGCATTTTTGTGAGGGTCTAATTTTTTTTTCTTTACGTTAGAGGGGGTGCGCTCGCACGGTCACGAATAAGTGCAAAAACTGAAAGCAAAACCAGATTGTCCCGTGTTCAGCCTCTGCATAAGATTGGATAAAATGTGGAAAGATTCTCTTTGTCTGTTACCTGAAGTCTGGAAGATGAATCATTAGATTCTTCTGGGGTATTAAAAACTATGAGTTGGTATTAGGAGGAAGCTTAAGAGAGGAGCATTCACCTGCACGACGTTAACATGTGCATGAGCAGGTTTGAGGCTCCTGTGAGCCCCCTTTCCAACAAACACCCATGTCACTTGGGTACCCCCCCCCCTACACATTTGCATGTTCATCCAGCTTTTTGAAAGTTTACACTAGCCTATCCTATCAAAAAAAAATTGCTGGGTGGTTCTCACCTGCTGCTGACCTGGTCTGAAAGACCGCACAATGTACAGACTGCTTATATTTTGCATGAAATTTTGAACAAAAAATTGGGGGCATGCCTCCATTTAGAAGGTACCAAAAGGGCTTAAAGTGTACTTAAATTCAAATATTTCAAACAATATGTTACAAAGCTTGATAAATGCATCCAAATGGTTCAACTCTCATCTTCACAGGACATTCCAGAGCTGAGATATATAATGTGTAAACTTATTCACTCAATTTAAAATGGTAGATTGCGCAATAATTTATAATTTCGTTCTTGTACTACTGAAATTACCATCTTTGTTTCTGTTTTTTCGAAAGTCTCTGCACCTTGCGCCAAAATGTGATCAATGTCTTACTGTTATACTGTGGCTTGGCTATATAAACCCTCACCGTACAACATTCTGTGCAAGGGAACAGTAAATGTTTCAAGGTCATAAAAACAGGTAATGTATGTAAGTTTTACAAGCAGGACACCACAAATTGTAGTGCAACCGACTAGTTCAACTTAAAGACAGACAGTCATCACCCCAAAGTATATTTTTAGTGTGGGTATATCAAAATTCTCAGTTGGTGACTGCTCTTTGATTGACATCAAATTTTGAAAATTTGAAAGATGCAGAGTAGCTCACATTCCACACAAGGCAGAGAGAGTGCTTTTATTACATTTTATAGCCTTGTATGCTCACCAGGACATGGCCTTAAGCAATAAAACAGGTTTATTCCTGCACAAGGAAGAGCTTCATACAGTTATGGGAGGAGCTAGCAGTTGCATAGTTGGGAGAATTGGAACTGTCTGGGATCATGAAAATTCCCCTTTAAGTGAATAAATTTCAACATTTTATACCTCAGGAACGGAGTAAGCTATAAAAATGGGAGTTGGATGAATTAAATTCGTGTTCCAACCTCTAAAATATGTAGTCTTGTTATTTTAGACTTTAGATACACTAGTGTCGCCAGCAACTGCCATTTGACACGGTCAGGGCTCACAAGAGTCCAGCCAGGAGCTCTACTACGGGTGAATGGGAGGATTAAGTCCCCATACTTTCTCACCCCCTTCTCCGCAGAAATTAGCTTTACTCATAGCTACCGTGACGTCAATAACAGGGGCAGGCACAGTGCCGGATTAACCCCATGGCAGAACCGGCATATGCCGGGGGCCACGCGCTTTTGGGGCCCCCGCGGGAATTGAGACCCACATTATTTTGATTTACTGGTTGTCGGACTTACGTTTTCATGTGTGTGCACTTTTGCCATGCCTTAACACTATCTGGCATATAATGTATAATAACTGTCATGTATCACTGTATAATGTGTAAAAGCAGCTATTAGTTATTAGCGGTTAAAAGCTAAAATTTAATCTGTTGGGTGTTGTTAATTTTGTGTAAGCGGGTGGGCGAGGGGGAAGTAGGTTAAACTTGTAAAAGGGGCCCCGCTGTAGAAAGTACCTGGGGCCCCACACAACGCTAATCCGGCCCTGGGCAGGCAGACAAACCCAACTTTCTGAAAGACAGGGGTACAAATGTCAAATATCCCCCTCACATGCCTCACAAGAAAAAGACTTATGGAATTCACAACCAGAGGGCTCAAATATTAATATGGATTACATTTGCGGTCTAAAACCATGAAACACAAGGCACCATTATATCGAAACGTGTTTAGAACTCCCATTACAAACAACTGTTCGTATTGAAAAAAAAAAAAATCCGTAAAAGCCCAATGAGTATACCGTACTAGTATCACCCGAAAAGGCATCTAGCTGTAAATCTCGTTGATTTTGAGGTAAACTGTCTATTCAAATGAATGATAAATCTGTTTTAATTTTGTTAATATCACAGATCTTTCGCAAAGTACCAAAATTTTCACGCACTCTTTAGACTTCATTTTCAATTTTATTTTTCTCTTGTCAATACAATCTCATTTCTCAACCATTTTTGACAGGGCATCAGCCCATGATCCCACAGTATTACAATAGTTTGTGTGCACATGTATAGTAACCGAGAAACACAGGACTTAGAGAGCCCCAAGAACTTTGAGGAAGTCGTAATTTTCTTCCTTCCTCCAAGTTTAGGAAAATATACATATTTTAGTTGGCCTAACAAGGTAAACGTATCTTCGGAAGATTTAGTTTGAGGGTAATTTCCGGTCCCACCCACCTCCCCTTTTTAAGCACGGGTCACACTACAGCGATTTCGGATCGGATTACAGTCCGGTTTTTTGAGTTTTAGTTAGAATCTTCTCCATCGCTGGTCGGAGGGAACCAAAAATTTGCCAACCTGTGTAAATATTTGATTTGTATCACATGACTATGAAAGTGAATACTAATTACTTCGTGACGTCACATCGACAGACAGGTTTAATCGGACACGAGTAGTCCGATATAAGCTGTCTGTCGATGTGACGTCACGAAATAATCAGGTTACATTTCTTTTACATAGTCCTCTGATACAAATCAAATATTAACACAGGTTGGCAAATTTTTGGTTCCCTCCGACCAGAGATGGAGAAGATTCTAACTAAAACTCAAAAAATCGGACCGTACGTAATTCGATCCGAAATCGCTGTAGTGTGACCCGCGCCTTACGCCACTTTTGTTTCTGAGACGATGCCTTAAGCATTACAAAATTTCCATTTATCTTGTTTGGCAAATGCCACAAAATTGCATCAAGTACTGTTTCATTTCAAAATTTGGATGAACAGAACTCCCAGATGCCACGTTTTTTGGCTATTTTAAGTCACATGTATTATTTGCTATAGCCTTTTCCTTTACTGTCTACTATGGTCGCCGCACTGTATAATGATGCACCATTTCTCGAAAATTACTTGGTTGTGTAGTTATTGTCAATGCGACATCCAAATAAATTACATCTAAAAGTCTTTATCCCTTATTTTCTCGTGGAGAACCCACACCTATGTTTTTGCCATTTTTACAGATATACAAGATCAGTGTATGTACTCGCCTGTAGTAATTCCAGAATTGCAACTTATCACACCGCAAAAGAGTGCGTAATTCGGTTGCCAGATATCAGTATATCTCATTCAACAGTGCTCAGTTTTCAAACTTTTCCTGGGGTTGGGGAGAAGCCCAGGCCACCGTGTCCAAACCATTACGGCGGATGCATATTTTCACTTTCCCGTTTTGAAATTGCTGTGGTCACATCGCATAACAATACAAATTCAGTGTTGTAGCCTGCTGGGGGTGGGGGGGGGGGGGTGGATAAATAAGTACTGCCTACATGAGGTGCAAACGACACTACCTCAGTTGTAGCTTACATCAGTTCATGTGCTTAAAGTATTACCTCAGAGATGCGGTCAGGGAAGACCCCGAAGAATGCGTAGATTAGGTGCTACCCGTAGCGCTTCAAGCATGACAGTGGCTAGCCAGCTCAAGTGAAATACTCAAATACAACCATATACTCACATGACGCTTGATTTACAGTGTGGTCAGCGGGCCTAACCGGCACCGACCCACAGTATTAAATTCCATTTAAGTTGCATGGTCCTGTCTGGTTTCATTCGGACTTTGAATGTCTGTTGGACAATTTCCGATTCAGACTAGGATAAAACCATTTAGCACTCAAGTTGTTCACATTCAAAATCATTTGAAATAAATTTTAAACCAGTCAGAACCATTCAAATCAGTCAACTCCATTCAAAGTTGAATGTTGAAAAAAAAAATTCATGGAATTTAACCCTGGGCCAGCAGCGGCAGATCACTGTACCTATATATAGTAGCCTACTCCATTGATGCCTGAGAAGAAAAATTAAGCTAAAAGTTCCCTTTGAGTGACTTTAGGTAAAATATTCTGCTCAAATAATGAAAAAATAGGAGTACTCCTCCCCTCAAAAAGTCCTACAACATCCCTCTCCTCCTGTTTGGAACCTGTCTCCCCCTGACTGAATTCAGTAACAGTGGGAGTTTTCCTTTCTGTGTATGGCAAGTTTGTACCAGGCGCAGTTTTACGGGGGGCTTTGGGGGCTCAAGCCCCCCAAAATTCGTTCAAGCCCCCCCCAAAAAAAAATTTCAGAGGTTGTGTTATGCTATATTTGCGTGTACTGAGAAAAACAAAATTGCCCAATACACTTGTACACATCTTGGTCCAATGGATTTAGTTTGTCAAGGGAAACTGTCGTCTGTGTCTCGAAATCACATATTAGGTTCACGATTTCATACAATGGAAGTTGGGTCAGATAAGTAACATAAGTAACATCTATGATAGTATGTACCAGGCGCGGTTCTAGATCGAGACTTTTGGGGGGGCTTAGGGGGGCTTGAAACGGAAGAATCATAAAATTTTCTCTCAAATATGTAAATCGGCGCACGCGCACGCTGAAACCAATGATAATAAAAACAGTACCATAACCAGGGACGGCGCAAGGTTATTTTGATAGGGGACATGGGTTGAGTGATCGTCGTCGTGGGGGATGGGTCTAAAGGGAGGGGTACGTGTCCCCTTCCTCTGAGAAATTTTTGCTAATTTAAGGTTGCTAAGATGCAAAATGGTGCGTTCTTTGGGTAATTTTTTGACTATTTGACTGGAAAATGTTCATAACTTTGTGAATTCTAATTTTCGGTTGGGGGAAAGAGGGCTTCTTAGGGGAGAGGTCTAAGGGGATGCGTGTTCCCCTCCCTTTGAGAAATTTTTGCTAATTTAAGCTTGCTAAGATGCAAAATGGTGGGGTCTTAGGGTTATTTTTTGACTGATATATATGGCTGGAAAATGTTCATAATTTTGTGAATTCTAATTTTTGGTTGGGGGAAAGAGGGCGGCCCTAGGGGAGAGGTCTAAAGGGAGGGGTGTTCCCCTCTCCTGTGAGAAATTTTGGTTAATTTAAGGTTGCTAAGATGCAAAATGGTGCGGTCTTCGGGACAGTTTTGACTGATATATGGCTGGAAAATGTTCATAACTTCGTGAATTCTAATTTTTGGTTGGGTAAAAGGGGGCTGTTCTAGGGGATAGGTCTAAGGGGAGGGGTCCCCTCCCCTGTTGAGAAATTCTGGTTACTTGAAGGTTGCTTAGATGCAAAAATAGTGTTGTCTTTGGTATATTTTTGGACCCGATCATATGGGTTCAAAACATTCTTAATATTTTTGGTTAGGTGAAAGAGGAGCCTTTTTGGTTTCGATGATAAGAGAAACCTATGCAGTCATGATGGGTGTATGTGTGTGTATGTGTGTATGTGTGTGTGTGTTTGTGACACTTTTCTTGTTTACACGATATCTCGAGAAGGGAAACTCTGACAGTTCTCAAAGTTGATAGGTAGATGCCCCCATATTAAGAGGAAGAACCCTATCGTTTTTGGTGGAGGTCAAAGGTCATTTGGGGTCACCAGGGGTCAAACTCTGAAAACCTTGTTTACACGATATCTCAAGGTAGGAAGCTTGGATAGATTTCATACTTGGTATGTGGATGCATTATGGTAAAAGAAAGAACCCTATTGTTTTTGGTGGAGGTCAAAGGTCATTTAGGGTCACCAGGGGTCACACCCTGAAAACCTTGTTTACACGATATCTCAAGTTAGGAAGCTTGGATAGATTTCATACTTGGTGTGTGGATGCATTATTGTAAGAGAAAGAACCCTATTGTTTTTGGTGGAGGTCAAAGGTCATTTGGGGTCACCAGGGGTCAAACCCTGAAAACCTTGTTTACAGGATATCTCAAGGTAGGAAGCTTGGATAAATATCATACTTGGTATGTGGATGCATCATGGTAAGAGGAAGGACCCTATTGTTTTTAGTAGAGGTCAAAGGTCATTTGGGGTCACCAGGGGTCAAACACTGAAAACCTTGTTTATACAATATCTCAAGTTAGGAAGCTTGGATAGATTTCATATTTGGTATGTATATGCATTATGGTAAGAGAAAGAATGCTATCATTTTTGGTGGAGGTCAAAGGTCATCTGGGGTCACCATGTGTCAAAGTCTGAAAACCTTGTTTACATAATATTTCAAAGTAGGAAGCTTGGATAGATTTCATACTTGGCATGTGGATGCATAATCTTCAGAGGTACAAAGCATATCATTTTTGGTGGAGGTCAAAGGTCATCTGGGGTCACCAGGTGTCATAGTCTGAAAACCTCGTTAAACACGTCATCTTGAGGTAGGAAGTTTGGATAGATTTCATATGTAGTATGTGGATGACTTATGGTGAGAAGAAGTACCCCATTATTTATGGTGGAGGTCAAAGGTCATCTGGGGTTAAACTCTGAAATCCTTGTTAACAAGATAGCTCAAGTTAGGAAGGTTGGATACTTCACATGGTGTTGCATTTAATGGGTACACCTTTTCAGTCCGACACGTTTTCATTCCGAAAATGAAATACACGTCTTCATTCCGAAAAAACGGGTTTTCAGTCCGACACGTTTTCATTCCGAAAATGGAATACACGTTTTCATTCCGAAAAAACGAGTTTTCAGTCCGACACGTTTTCATTCCGAAAATGGAAAACACGTTTTCATTCCGAAAAAACGAGTTTTCATTCCGAAAATAAAATACACGTCTTCATTCCGAAAAAGCGAGTTTTCAGTCCGACAAGTTTTCATTCCGAAAATGGAATACACGTTTTCATTCCGAAAAAACGAGTTTTCATTCCGAAAATAAAATACACGTCTTCATTCCGAAAAATCGAGTTTTCAGTCCGACAAGTTTTCATTCCGAAAATGGAAAACACGTTTTCATTCCGAAAAAACGAGTTTTCATTCCGAAAATGAAATGCACGTCTTCATTCCGAAAAAACGAGTTTTCAGTCCGACACGTTTTCATTCCGAAAATGGAAAACACGTTTTCATTCCGAAAATAAAATTTCACGTTTTCATTCCGAAAAAACGAGTTTTCAGTCACTGTCACTGTCATTATCACTATCACTATCACTATCTTTATCATTATCATTAATAATATTAACTTTACTGTACAATCTAAAAACGGTGTTTAGGAATTGATCATTTTGAACATTTTTTCTAAGCACTTTCATCCCCGCACTTTGTAATCAGGCATGTTTAGATGCTAAACACGTATGTTTAATTCCCCCCCCCCCCTCCCACAAAAAAAAAAACAAATCGTTTTAAAACACCTGCTAAATATCACAGTAAGCAGGGGCGGATCCAGGATTTCTGAAAAGGGGGGGGGCGAAGTTGTTCGACCTGTGATTGAGGGCACTATACCATCTAAGCGGAGCGCCACCATCAGTTGGCGAGGAGCGTACAAGAAAATTTTTGACAAAATAGACCTCCCAGATCGCCGGAAATAGCACTTCCCATGTCTTATTTTTGCATTTTCTGCTTCATATAATTTCATGTCTCAACTCTCAACACATTAATTTTTCCACAAGTTATTAACAGAAGACAGTTGTCATAGGCACAGTGCCTTACTACAATGCATCCTGTTCAAGGCGTCTAATCAGATCTTTAGTAGTCATGTTCTAACTTGGTGAATATTGAGGGACTTCCTTGAGAAATTTGTGACCCATATCTTAGCTTGATGCCATGACCCAGATACCTTGTATTGACATGTGAGCGTAAATGTACGTTTTATCACGTGCATGCTCCCCTCTGCCTAATTTCTTCTTTTGCGTGGACTCATGAGAGAGGAAAAATGACCCAAAATGCACAAATGCAGCCCTGTCATTGTTTTGGGGGTACGTCCAGGCAGTGTAATCATGGTATTATTGTAGGCCTTACATAGTATCAAAACTGGATGACCGAATTGTAATGATTCCGACCATTATATTTCTAAATAAAATTTTGTTGGTGACCTGCACTGTAGGCTAGTCTTAACGTCTTTCAGAGAAAACTCGAGGGATTAATTAACTGACAAAACAGTATTTGGCCATTTAGTTTGTCATTGATTATGGTTATACTTGTTGATTGCTGATTTTTATTTAATTTATAATTAAATTCCTCATTTTTCTCCTTAGGAATTTATTTATGCAGGGACGTCCCCCTCACAGAAAATTTTAGGGAGGGATGTGTCCTCCCCCGTTCACCCGCTTTCCGCCGCCTATGCGTAGCATAACAGAAAATTTGGGTAAAAGCACATCCCAGATAGCCGGAAAAGACACTTTTAAGGCCTTGTAATTAGCATGATTTTCCATTTTAATTCTCTTGCAGTGGCGTAGCTGGGATTTTGGAGGGGAGGGGCGGGGCTCCCGTCACTATCTAAGCGGAGCGCCACCATGAGTTGGCGCGGTAGCGTACCAAGAAAATTTGAGATTTTAATACATGGTGCCTCATATGCTACCTTTTGAAGTAAAATTTGTGTTAAAAAAATTTACTTATTTTAGGAACTAAAAAAAATGGCATTAGTGGGGAGGACATGGCCCAATGGCCTCCCCTCAGTGTACGCCACTGCGTTTATTATCTAAGCGGGGAGCCACCATAGGTTGGCGCGGAGCGTTCCAAGAAAATTTGAAGTTTTAATACATCCCAGATGGCCGGAAATGGCACTTACCAGGCTTGATAGCAGCCCATCCCAACTGATGCGCACTGTCTAGTAAGGTATTTTTCGATTGGCTGATGGTATTGTATCGTATTGATTGTATCTAATCATGTGTAGTAAGATAGCATGCGTGTGAACGTCCCAATCGACGTTCAAACTGATCTGCTGTGCGCTACGACTCCCATGCTTATAGGTTGCTAATTGCAGCTTCATTCTCTATCACTCCACTCTCTGTCCTTCTCTCTAGCTCTTCTCCTTTCCGTTTTTCTCTCTTTTTTCTCTTTTATTTATTTTTTATTTTTTATTTTTTGCATTTTCAAAAAGGGGGGCCGGGGCCGTGTCGCCCCCCTAGATCCGCCCCTGGTAAGTGTACAATCGCTAGACACGCATTTTATGATTTTAACGTGTTTATAAAGTGAGGCAAAATAAGTGTTTCATTGGTGAACACGTTCTTCAGAGTACATAATAACTTACAATGTTAAAAATAAAATACACATACTAAGATAAAAAGGCACCCTGAGCCGAGAAGCTTCCGGCTACTTATTCAGCCTTCCTTAGCTCTAATGAAAAACGATAAAGTGCGTTCAAATGTCCACCTATAAAGTTTTTAAAACACATGCAAAGAGCAATAAAGAATTAAAGCAACTACCTTTCAAAGTTTGTGCTGATTAATCAGCACAATCAGCACAAACTTTGGACAGTAGTAGTACTTTAAACACAAAGCTTAAAATAAGCAGCAGTAAAGCAACAAAATAGGATATTTAAAACTAGCTGTAAGTGCGTCTGATTGAAGTTAAGATCATACTGAAAAAGTTAAAAACAATGGTAGCTAATAGGGACCAGGAAGTGGTATCAGTCAAGACCATTTCACATTAGAAAACACAGAAAGGGGTAGAAAAAGTAACCCTGAACTGTGCCGTAGATACCTTGCTCTAAAAATCTCTAGGATGATGCAACAAAACAAGAAGATAAAATTGGATTCTTAAAACTAGCATGTAAATTTGTTGCATTGTAGGTAAGAAAACTAGCTTAGACCAATGTAGCTTAAGAGGAATAGGAGGAGTAATCGAGCAAGAACATTTCATAAAACAAACCGCCAAAAGGAGTAGAAAAAACTCCTTCCTTTCATCTAGGCCTAGAGAAAACAAAGTGTTCTGTTCTGTTTGTCATCCAAAGAGGTATCAGAACTTAATATGAAAAATACATACATGTTAAAAATTATAGCACTAAGACAAAAGAAAATATATGTATAAATATATTTATAAAAGAAAGAAAAGAAAAAACACATTATAATACAATGACATAGTTAACTGTCATGTGACCAAAATACTGGCACCAGTTTTGAAAAGAAAGAATAGGTAATGCACTGTTTGCAACTAGCGAAACTTTTCCATGATTTTTCAACCAAAAAAATTCTAATTTCTAAGGGCAGCTTTATTACTTGACTGAAAAAGTAATTCCATTTGAGTGGCACTTGCTCTGGATCTAAATATTTTGAAGTATATACTACCCTCATTGGAAAAGGGGCATTAAAAAATATAGTGCAATTCGTCATCGAGTTGGTTCTCAGAACAGAAAAACAAACTCATGTAAATCAAACCTTGGTATTTACCACAAATGGAAGGAATGTTGGTATTACTACATGTGTATTAACAAAGATTTACAGATCAAGGAGGACTTAGGCTTACTAAATAATTCTCGAGATTAAGTCTCTGTCTGAATATCGTATATATTTTACAATTAGAGATTATTTTCCTCTGTAAACCATTCTTGTTCATAAATATCACTTAGTCCCCTACTTACTGTGTTATTTAATAAGGATTTTCGAGAAGGGACTTGCATACTGTCTATTTGGCTCACGCCTAAATGTTCTGGTTTCAAAAGACATTCCAGACATATTTAGTTTGACCTTAACTATCTAAGGGTAACTGTAAAAACCATTATTATCAAGAGCTCTTAAGAATTGATACATTTCGTATGACAGCTTATGTTCACTACTAGTAATAATTCGATACCAAAATATTAATCACCCTAATTTCAATTGTTTTAAGTAATTTGTGACGCCCAAGAATACCATACACCATACAATTTGGAGTATTCTTACCAAGCTTTAGGATAGACTCACGAAATTTACTATGAAAATTCTCTATTTGTTTTACGTCTTCAAACCTCCAGATTTCACATCCATACAGTAAAACGGGTAAAAGTAAATGATCAAATCCAATGGAAGACAAAGACTAGAACTTTTGTTTAACATACCCAAGAGCGGCGATTTGTTCTCAATATTGCGGGGGGGGGGGGGACATGACCAGAATTTCCAATAATTTACTGTGTGAAAAATCCAAGTCAATGGGCGATTTCTCAAATATTGGGGGGGGCATGTCCCCCATCCCCCCGGGATCGCCGCCCATGAACATACCGTGAGAACTGTGTTAGTACTAGACTATCTGTAAGTCTGCTCTATAATAATGAACTTAATATCCGATACCTGATGAGAAGAATTGTAATTAGGGAGCTAGACCCCTAATCATTTACACTATTGGGAACGAAAGGTTTGGTGATCTCGTTGTGTCAAGGACATTGTGGGAAAGAATAAAATCCATTTCTCTAAGTGCAGCATTTGGGGCCATAAGGAGAGGTGAGGCGCTAAATGGCCCCCAAAATGACCTTAATTTACACTTTTGAGAGCAACATTGATATTCATAACAATTTAAAGTACTAAAACCAGTCGATTGAAAAATGCAACTTAAGAAAACAAAATCTGGGGCATTCTTTACTTAAGAAGGGCCCAAAGTGTACCCAAAATAGGGTCTCATTTACACTTTTGAGAACAAGGATGAAACTCCTACTGTAATATCTTCACACATCACTGATTATAAAAATATAACTAAAGAAAGGATGGTCCGGAGCATTTCAGCTTAAGAAGGGCTTAAGTGGACCACAAGAGCCCATATAGGGCCCAATTTCACCTTTATGAACAATGCCGATATGAACAGCAATTGATCCACTTACATCGTAAGTTTCAAAAATAAAACTCAAGCAAAAAATCGGGGCAGTGGTCGTTTAAAAAGGGTCCAATTCGGATCCCAAAGAGAGGGCGCCTCAATTACACTTCTGAGAACAAAGCTGAAATTGATACTGTATAGTATCATCAAACATCAGTACTTTTAGAAATATATCTTAAGAAAGGATGGTCCCCGGCATACCAGATTAAGAAGGGCTCACCTGCACCTTGCACTGCATTGCAGTTTTGTTAACACCCCTTTTTACGTCAAATGTTTAAAAACTGCGACAGAAAATGAAAAAGCAGTGTGTTAAACTATCTTTTGAAAAGGGCAGAAAGGACACACAGAGGCCCACTGTAAAAAATGATTAACACTTTTTTGTAACAGATAAAACGCAGCTGGCATTTATGTGCCCTCCAAAACAATAAAATACATAAGGAAATGAAACGTCTAAAACGCCAACTTTAACACACTGACGCCACTTTAACTCCATCTCGCAAACACGTTTATGCGTTTATTTCATGATTACTTTGAACATCAAATTGTTCCTTGGTCAAAGTTTTCAGCGCGCGCATGTGACCCATCACCACAAAGCTCACGCGTTGGTTGTTACTGGCACACAAGAATTTTCGCACCATGGTCAGTGACTTGTTCAGCTCCACGCGCATGAATAAAAAACTTGTGATCCGCCACCCCCGCCCCTTGTCACTCACCAATATATGAGATAGATCCGCTGTCTTTCCAAAACCTCACAATCGGCTCAAGTGGTATCACTTTTTTCAACCTTTTTTTTTGACAGCATAATCTCCCAACCCAATCACTACCAAAATACATCTAACAAAGGATTCACTGCCCTCTCGTAACAGGGTCAAAAATCAACCCAAACAAATTTTTTAGGGACTACATGTAGAGGGTTCACCTCCGAGCCAAAGTGCAATTTTATGGACTAAGAGTATTTATTGACTAGAGACCAAGGTCTAATACATGCCCTGTACAAAATTTTGGCCAATTTGAAAGCAAGAGCAAGGTACAAAATGGTTTAGTCTCCGACGATCAGTCGTTGCGCTGTGCGCGTCTAGTGGGCGAAACATGGCGACAACATTTTAGTGCTTTTCGTAACTTAAGAAGAGGTATATTCTCCCTCGCAATTCCCGAAGAGTAAATGAACAGCAGTACTTTTGTTGCTGTAGGAGCACTATTTTACCTTTAGTTTGATTATGTAATAGTTGGAGAGCTGCAAATTAGTGGCATGTCGCCTATATCTGAGATTTATTTTCAACTTTCATAGTCGGAAAGCGAAGGTAAGAGATACCGAGTTGCCTACTGAGCCGCCTCGCTTACGCATAGACTGTGCAATCCTTAACGTCAACTTCTGTCTATGTTTGACACATTACTAACGCATACAGCGCTAATGTAACGCTTAGATAACAAAACGTTACCTTAGCAACAGGATTTACTACGAAACCCTAGGCGACGATAACAAATGAAAGCTTTAGTCGTCTATCATGGATAATATACACTGAATAGATAATAGGGCACTTACCTTTGCGTGTCTCCTTGAACTACAATCCTAGGCTAAATATCTAAAACGCCAAACATACAGAATTTCACACTGACTGAGTAGACAACTGCTTGTAAGATCAAACTATACGCCGAGCAAATTTGAACGCAAACGCAACTATTGCTATGACTTGTATGTAGGCTATAAGTGGCAAAACAGAGCGCGCTCGTGAGCGCGTACTTCAGTTTTCATAGACACGCGTATTTTTGTTTTGTTAAGGACGCGCGAGTGTGCACGCACAAACATTATCCTGCTACAGCGCGTCGACGCGCTACACATAACAAGCTAATGTAAAGCGCGTCGACGCGCTGCATATCACTGGCTATGTACAGCGGGTCGACGCGCTGCAGATAACCTGATAAAGTTTGTGCGCGAACTAAAGCGCTGTATTTCAAAAGCGCCTATATTTCTGTATGATTATGAGACGCGATACGGCGTATGTTGAGGTTAATTCTGTGCACAGCATACGCAGGCAAGCCCTATAAATAGCACGAGTGTTAGAGAAAGTATACGCAAGGAAGAAACGACTGGTTGGGTCGAGACACTGCAAATTCGTACCTTCTGTGGCCTCCATGGTCGGACGTTCCGCCATTTTGACCTTGGTCTCTAGTCAATAAATACTCTTAGTTTATGGAATGGGCGGAGCGCCACCTTAAGGAGGCGATCCACCATTAGTTTGTTGCTATTGACTTACACACTATACAGACCTTCTTACTCGGTCTCTCATTCCTTGTCAAAGTTTTCAACAATAGCTTGTGACCCATCAATGCGAAGCTCACGTGTTGCTTGTTACTGGCACATAAAAATTCCCGTAGCATGACCATTGACTTTCCGAGCTACAGGCGTATGAATACAAAACAAGTGATCCGTCCCCCTTGTCACTCACCAATATATAAGATAGGTCCGCTGTCTTTCCAAAGCCTCGCAATCAGCTCAGGTGGAGCCAATTTCAACCATTTTTTTCACAGCATAATCTCCAACTCAATCACTACCAAATACATTCAACAAAGGATTCACTGCCCTCTCATAACACGGTCAAAAATCAATCCAAACAAAATTTATAGGGACTACATGTAGAGGGTTCACCTTCTGGCTAAAGTGCAATTTTTATCTAATGGTGGAGCGCCCCCTTAAGACGGCAAGACGGCAGGGAAAACGCGGAGGGAGACTTGGTCAAGTTTAAAGGAACCGCTGTCTTCCTTTACAAATCATCACACCATGAAACGTGGACAATGGTCACCTATTGTTGGCAGATGCTTAGCCCTACCCCTAAGAAACTTAATCCATAGTTACAATACAAGAAGGGCATTTTACAGTCGGTCATTTATGAATATTCAGTCCAGAGTGGCTTTCGTTTAGAAACAAGAGTTGCTTTGGGAACCTAGGCAAATTCGGTATCAATAAAGACAGGTCTCCCGGCTACTTACGTAGCCGGGAGCCCTGTCTTTATTGATACCTTTCGTATCAAATGCAATCTACATGAAATATGGAATCGATTTCATTTAAGAATGGGAAAAAATTCATAAAACTATTAGCAATTTCAAGCGAAAAAATGCAACGTGGAAAGGGGGGGGGGTTGTACGACTTGATAATATTCTACATGCAATAGCATGTAGTGACCTGATTTGGAAATTTACAGTAAGATATGATTAACAAAACGAAGCCAAATTAAGAAAAGAAAAATTGGGGACAAAGAGGAGTCGATAAAAGCTACAAAAAGGAAGATATGAAACAAAAAGCAACTGTGAACAGTCGACAGTTCCTCAACACTAAAACCGCAAAACGAGAAAAGACACACTGCCCAGTCTCCGGGAGGCCTTGAACCCACGTACTCAACAGTTGGAGTCGAGCGCCTTACCAACTACGCCACGACAATGTTGATAATCCTGCGCATTATAATTAATATTTATAGTCTATGGTGTTAAGTTGTGTGATATACAAGTAGAAGTGCCGGATGTAAGGGGGGTCGGGAGCGAGCACCCCTTTTCACTTGCATCCTTAAATATTGGTACCGTACTTTAAATTGCCTGAAACACGCCCCCAAAATTTGTTTCAGCATGCTTGAATGTTACACTATTCATGTTTATAGCATGGCTTGTAATGAACGTTTCTTAGGAGCCTGCCCTGTAAATGACATCAATAGGGGTGGGGAAGTGGCATGGAAAAGCTCAGGAGCCGTGGTCTTTGCCGGTCGCAAAATTTTCCAATTTCTTCTGTAAACATGTAGTCGGGATAGTCCTAGTAGGTACGATAAAATGTGTAATCCCGACGCTGGCCGAGGATAACGCCAGAATTTGCGCGACAGGGGTCCAAACTTTCCTATGTAGGACTGCAGCCTGAAGCTACGACAAGGGAGACGGAGTGCCGTAAGGGTCGTGGATCGTGGAGAGTAAAATTCAAAATTTTCCGCGCGCATTTTGGGTTTTAGAAAATTTGGGGGATTTACTACAGGACCTGCCCTCATTTAAATCAAGTAAACCTATTGTTGACTACTTCATATTCTAACGTTTCCCGACTACACTGGGAAATTTAAACGACCTTGCGGGGATCCGTCCTCGACGAGGGACATACATGGCACCTAACCCCCATCTGATTTCACCACTGACGGTCCCGACGACGATCAGTCCCCTGACTTTCTGACTTCTTAGCTTGGTCTCAAGAGCACAAATCCTCCAACTCGAACACGACATTTTTGGCGCCGTAGAGTTCGAGCTTTGCTTACTTGTGACTTTAACATGCTACAACTTTTTCATACGGACCAAAATCAAGTATACGCGAATCAATGGAAGAATGATTGCTGGTACACGTACGCGCTTTCTGAAGTTTAAATAAATGCTAAGACTTCTTTGCAAAATCCTTACCATAATGATATGGTAATTTTAATATCAACTAACGGCCAGCTTGTCGGCTGTTCTGTGATTGGTATCTTTAACCTGAAGGAGCATTTTGCATTCAAGTGCGTATCAAGGGAGGGAGGTGGAGAGCGATATGGGGGCGCCCCGCCGGGTTGAAGACACTTTACTATACACTCTTCCATAGGCCGTCATACTCGGCATTTGTAAAAGTCATCCCCCCCCTTCAATTAAATGATCCTGCATAAGCAGATGTACAAGGCTGTCAACGAACCCGTTAACATTCCTTTATTATTATTAGCTTAATATGGAACACTTGAAATTTGGTCCGACTTACACACTTAAACGGGCCTTAATTGTTACGCTGCCTCTCATTCCTTGGTCAAAGTTTTCAGCGCGAGCATGTGACCCATCAATACAAAGCTCACGAGTTGGTTGTTACTGGCACATAAGAATTTTCGCAGCATGGTCATTGACTTTTTCAGCTTCAGGCGCATGAATAAAAAACTTGTGATCCGCCACCCCCGCCCCTTGTCACTCACCAATATATGAGATAGATCCGCTGTCTTTCCAAAACCTCACAATCGGCTCAAGTGGTATCACTTTTTTCAACCTTTTTTTTGACAGCATAATCTCCCAACCCAATCACTACCAAAATACATCTAACAAAGGATTCACTGCCCTCTCGTAACAGGGTCAAAAATCAACCCAAACAAATTTTTTAGGGACTACATGTAGAGGGTTCACCTCCGAGCCAAAGTGCAATTTTATGGACTAAGAGTATTTATTGACTAGAGACCAAGGTCTAATACATGCCCTGTACAAAATTTTGGCCAATTTGAAAGCAAGAGCAAGGTACAAAATGGTTTAGTCTCCGACGATCAGTCGTTGCGCTGTGCGCGTCTAGTGGGCGAAACATGGCGACAACATTTTAGTGCTTTTCGTAACTTAAGAAGAGGTATATTCTCCCTCGCAATTCCCGAAGAGTAAATGAACAGCAGTACTTTTGTTGCTGTAGGAGCACTATTTTACCTTTAGTTTGATTATGTAATAGTTGGAGAGCTGCAAATTAGTGGCATGTCACCTATATCTGAGATTTATTTTCAACTTTCATAGTCGGAAAGCGAAGGTAAGAGATACCGAGTTGCCTACTGAGCCGCCTCGCTTACGCATAGACTGTGCAATCCTTAACGTCAACTTCTGTCTATGTTTGACACATTACTAACGCATACAGCGCTAATGTAACGCTTAGATAACAAAACGTTACCTTAGCAACAGGATTTACTACGAAACCCTAGGCGACGATAACAAATGAAAGCTTTAGTCGTCTATCATGGATAATATACACTGGAATAGATAATAGGCACTTACCTTTGCGTGTCTCCTTGAACTACAAATCCTAGGCTAAATATCTAAAACGCCAAACATACAGAATTTCACACTGACTGAGTAGACAACTGCTTGTAAGATCAAACTATACGCCGAGCAAATTTGAACGCAAACGCAACTATTGCTATGACTTGTATGTAGGCTATAAGTGGCAAAACAGAGCGCGCTCGTGAGCGCGTACTTCAGTTTTCATAGACACGCGTATTTTTGTTTTGTTAAGGACGCGCGAGTGTGCACGCACAAACATTATCCTGCTACAGCGCGTCGACGCGCTACACATAACAAGCTAATGTAAAGCGCGTCGACGCGCTGCATATCACTGGCTATGTACAGCGGGTCGACGCGCTGCAGATAACCTGATAAAGTTTGTGCGCGAACTAAAGCGCTGTATTTCAAAAGCGCCTATATTTCTGTATGATTATGAGACGCGATACGGCGTATGTTGAGGTTAATTCTGTGCACAGCATACGCAGGCAAGCCCTATAAATAGCACGAGTGTTAGAGAAAGTATACGCAAGGAAGAAACGACTGGTTGGTCGAGACACTGCAAATTCGTACCTTCTGTGGCCTCCATGGTCGGACGTTCCGCCATTTTGACCTTGGTCTCTAGTCAATAAATACTCTTAGTTTATGGAATGGCGGAGCGCCCCCTTAAGGTGGCGCTCCACCATTAGTTGTTGCTATTGACTTACACACTATACAGACCTTCTTACTCGGTCTCTCATTCCTTGTCAAAGTTTTCAACAATAGCTTGTGACCCATCAATGCGAAGCTCACGTGTTGCTTGTTACTGGCACATAAAAATTCCCGTAGCATGACCATTGACTTTCCGAGCTACAGGCGTATGAATACAAAACAAGTGATCCGTCCCCCTTGTCACTCACCAATATATAAGATAGGTCCGCTGTCTTTCCAAAGCCTCGCAATCAGCTCAGGTGGAGCCAATTTCAACCATTTTTTTCACAGCATAATCTCCAACTCAATCACTACCAAATACATTCAACAAAGGATTCACTGCCCTCTCATAACACGGTCAAAAATCAATCCAAACAAAATTTATAGGGACTACATGTAGAGGGTTCACCTTCTGGCTAAAGTGCAATTTTTATCTAATGGTGGAGCGCCCCTATAAAAAGACAAGGGCGATATGCAAGCTCGTACCTCTCAGGGTTACCCTGACTAATGTGACCCAAGTTTTGAAAACGCGCTGAATTTGACAGCCTACATAAACATGCATTTCTGTGCTAGCTGTATACTGTATACTACGAGTACGACAGTTAGTTGCTCAACACAGCTCGAACCTAGCTTACAAGTTACAGCAATCCAGAACGTTAGTATCAGGAACTTTACACCACAATACCTGTTGTGAAAGGTAGGCCTCGGCCTCGCACCACCCACCTGAAGTTAGCAGGATATTCTGCTAGCAGCATATTTTTCCTGAAGTTAGCAGGATATTCTGCTAGCAGGAAATTTTGTCAGCAGCATATTTTGCTATAGTGATTAGTGGATGTTGGGTGTTGCAGTTTCTTCAGAACTATCCGTGAAATGCGTAGGTTTGATGTCATGATTTCAATACGGCCTCTCATTGGAAGAGGGCGAAGCGGGGAAGTGCGATAGGGGTTTTTCTGAAAGACATGGTAAGGGAAAGCGGTTAACAGGGAGAGGAGGGGATAGGGGGCACAGTAGGCTTGTCTAATGGTGTACCCATGATTTCCCTCAAGGGGGCATGCAGTATGTTGTGAGATTACAGGCCGGGGACATCCCTAACCTGCCTGGGGGATGGGACACCCCTCCCTTGCCTGGGGGTGGGACACCCCTCCCCTTTGAAAATTAGTTGTCCTTACATGCAGTTTAGTACCACACTATGCTACCTTTTGAAGAAAAATTTGTGTTAAAAAGTTTACGTATTTTTATGAAAATAAAAATAAATAAAAATCGGCATCAGTGAGGGGGCCATGGCCCAATGTCCCACCTGTGTACGCCACTGTGTTTGTCTCAAATTAATATAAATAGCAAATGTAAATACCCGAAAATGGAAAATTTTCTGCCGTTTTCTTTTCCACGCCACGTTAGGCAGTTTCAGGGATAGGAAGTGGCACGTCGACTTTACGTATAACATGCAATCTCGAACCCTGTTTGACCTTGAGAGGAAGGTGGAATGGAATAAGTACCGTAGGTAGCAGTGTAATACTTTGTAAAAGCGTTATTGTGAAATATGAATTACAGAGACCATAAGTTCTGCGCTTCATTGTTGCGTCCCCGACGCCAGCAACCGAGGTACCATAATATTTATTCTAAGCAAATTGACAGACGTATCACGTAAATTTTACCGCTATCTGACACAAACGCGCCACTAATATGGGCCCTAAGATTGTCAATTTGATCATTCACTTTAGCTACTTATATCGTTACAACATAACAAAAGATATGATTGTATGAGTAATTTTGGCGCCTCAGTGATGACTGCTCATTTTATTACAATCCTTTTATTAAAAGCTCGGAAAAACTTGGCAGGGCAGTAAAGCCTTGAAACGGTAAGGGTCCAAAAATACGAGAATAATTCACCGTAAAGAGAAAGTCGAACGGTAAAAGCTGATAGCAATGCATTGCTTACTAAACTTTTTGTGGAACATTATTAGCAAAGGCTATAAGTTCGGACCTCCATAGTTAGGTGCACGACGGCAGCAACCGAGATAACGTAATATTCATTCAAAGCGGCTTCCCAAGATCTATCACCAACATTATACCGCTATCTGACACAAACATTCTACTGGCGAGAATACGGACCCAAAAAAATGGCCCGTATCAGCACTTCACTTTATAATCATGTAAGTTCAACACAATAGAAGAGATGATTAAATCATGCATCTCCTTTAACGTTCCTGACTTGAGGAGATCATTTGAGTTTCGCCAATTTCGGAATACTTGTTAGTGGTCCCATTCTAACCGTCAGGGTCCAAAAATACGAGATGGGCTGACTTTGAAGAGAAAATCGAATAGTGAAAACTTGTAGCATTATATTCCTTAATATTCGCGATTTTGTGGAATATTATTCGCAAAGGCCATAAGTTTGGCCCTTCATAGTTGGGTCCCTGACGGCAGCAACCGAGATACCGTAATATTCAGTCAAAGCGGCTTGACAAGACCTATCAGCCACATTATACCGTTATCTGACACAAACGTTCCACTGGCGAGAATATGGTCCCAAAAATGGCCCGCTTCAGCACTTCACTTTTAAATCTTTTGACTTCAACACAATAGAAGAGATGATTAAATCATGCATCCCCTTTAACATTCGGGCTTTGAGGAGATCATTTGAGTTTCGCCAATTTCGGAATACTTGGCAGTGGGTCCACTTTAACGGTCAGGGTCCAATAATACGAGAAGGGTTGACTTTGAAGGGAAAGTCGAATAGTAAAAACTTGTAGCAGTATATTCTTTAATATTCGCGTTTTTGTGGAATATTATTCGCAAAGGCCATAAGTTTGGCCCTTCATAGTTGGGTCCCTGACGGCAGCAACCGAGATACCGTAATATTAAGTCAAAGCGGCTTGACAAGACCTATCAGCCACATTATACCGTTATCTGACACAAACGTTCCACTGGCGAGAATATGGTCCCAAAAATGGCCCGCTTCAGCACTTCACTTTTAAATCTTTTGACTTCAACACAATAGAAGAGATGATTAAATCATGCATCCCCTTTAACATTCGGGCTTTGAGGAGATCATTTGAGTTTCGCCAATTTCGGAATACTTGGCAGTGGGTCCACTCTAACGGTCAGGGTCCAATAATACGAGATGGGCTGCCTTTGAAGAGAAAGTCGAATAGTGAAAACTCGTAGCAGTATATTCTTTAATATTCGCGTTTTTGTGGAATATTATTCGCAAAGGCCATAAGTTTGGCCCTTCATTGTTGGGTCCCTGACGGCAGCAACCGAGATACCGTAATATTAAGTCAACGCGGCTTGACAAGACCTATCAGCCACATTATACCGTTATCTGACACAAACGTTCCACTGGCGAGAATATGGTCCCAAAAATGGCCCGCTTCAGCACTTCACTTTTAAATCTTTTGACTTCAACACAATAGAAGAGATGATTAAATCATGCATCCCCTTTAACATTCGGGCTTTGAGGAGATCATTTGAGTTTCGCCAATTTCGGAATACTTGGCAGTGGGTCCACTCTAACGGTCAGGGTCCAATAATACGAGATGGGTTGACTTTGAAGGGAAAGTCGAATAGTGAAAACTTGTAGCAGTATATTCTTTACTATTCGCGCTTTTGTGGAATATTATTCGCAAAGGCCATAAGTTTGGCCCTTCATAGTTGGGTCCCTGACGGCAGCAACCGAGATACCGTAATATAAGGTCAAAGCGGCTTGACAAGACCTATCAGCCACATTATACCGCTATCTGACACAAACGTTCCACTGGCGAGAATATGGTCCCAAAAATGGCCCGCTTCAGCACTTCACTTTTAAATCTTTTGACTTCAACACAATAGAAGAGATGATTAAATCATGCATCCCCTTTAACATTCGGGCTTTGAGGAGATCATTTGAGTTTCGCCAATTTCGGAATACTTGGCAGTGGGTCCACTCTAACGGTCAGGGTCCAATAATACGAGAAGGGTTGACTTTGAAGGGAAAGTCGAATAGTAAAAACTTGTAGCAGTATATTCTTTAATATTCGCGTTTTTGTGGAATATTATTCGCAAAGGCCATAAGTTTGGCCCTTCATAGTTGGGTCCCTGACGGCAGCAACCGAGATACCGTAATATTAAGTCAAAGCGGCTTGACAAGACCTATCAGCCACATTATACCGTTATCTGACACAAACGTTCCACTGGCGAGAATATGGTCCCAAAAATGGCCCGCTTCAGCACTTCACTTTTAAATCTTTTGACTTCAACACAATAGAAGAGATGATTAAATCATGCATCCCCTTTAACATTCGGGCTTTGAGGAGATCATTTGAGTTTCGCCAATTTCGGAATACTTGGCAGTGGGTCCACTCTAACGGTCAGGGTCCAATAATACGAGATGGGCTGCCTTTGAAGAGAAAGTCGAATAGTGAAAACTCGTAGCAGTATATTCTTTAATATTCGCGTTTTTGTGGAATATTATTCGCAAAGGCCATAAGTTTGGCCCTTCATTGTTGGGTCCCTGACGGCAGCAACCGAGATACCGTAATATTAAGTCAACGCGGCTTGACAAGACCTATCAGCCACATTATACCGTTATCTGACACAAACGTTCCACTGGCGAGAATATGGTCCCAAAAATGGCCCGCTTCAGCACTTCACTTTTAAATCTTTTGACTTCAACACAATAGAAGAGATGATTAAATCATGCATCCCCTTTAACATTCGGGCTTTGAGGAGATCATTTGAGTTTCGCCAATTTCGGAATACTTGGCAGTGGGTCCACTCTAACGGTCAGGGTCCAATAATACGAGAAGGGTTGACTTTGAAGGGAAAGTCGAATAGTAAAAACTTGTAGCAGTATATTCCTTAATATTCGCGTTTTTGTGGAATATTATTCGCAAAGGCCATAAGTTTGGCCCTTCATAGTTGGGTCCCTGACGGCAGCAACCGAGATACCGTAATATTAAGTCAAAGCGGCTTGACAAGACCTATCAGCCACATTATACCGTTATCTGACACAAACGTTCCACTGGCGAGAATATGGTCCCAAAAATGGCCCGCTTCAGCACTTCACTTTTAAATCTTTTGACTTCAACACAATAGAAGAGATGATTAAATCATGCATCCCCTTTAACATTCGGGCTTTGAGGAGATCATTTGAGTTTCGCCAATTTCGGAATACTTGGCAGTGGGTCCACTTTAACGGTCAGGGTCCAATAATACGAGATGGGTTGACTTTGAAGGGAAAGTCGAATAGTGAAAACTTGTAGCAGTATATTCCTTAATATTCGCGTTTTTGTGGAATATTATTCGCAAAGGCCATAAGTTTGGCCCTTCATAGTTGGGTCCCTGACGGCAGCAACCGAGATACCGTAATATTAAGTCAAAGCGGCTTGACAAGACCTATCAGCCACATTATACCGTTATCTGACACAAACGTTCCACTGGCGAGAATATGGTCCCAAAAATGGCCCGCTTCAGCACTTCACTTTTAAATCTTTTGACTTCAACACAATAGAAGAGATGATTAAATCATGCATCCCCTTTAACATTCGGGCTTTGAGGAGATCATTTGAGTTTCGCCAATTTCGGAATACTTGGCAGTGGGTCCACTTTAACGGTCAGGGTCCAATAATACGAGAAGGGTTGACTTTGAAGGGAAAGTCGAATAGTAAAAACTTGTAGCAGTATATTCTTTAATATTCGCGTTTTTGTGGAATATTATTCGCAAAGGCCATAAGTTTGGCCCTTCATAGTTGGGTCCCTGACGGCAGCAACCGAGATACCGTAATATTTATTGAAAGCGGCTTGACAAGACCTATCAGCCACATTATACCGTTATCTGACACAAACGTTCCACTGGCGAGAATATGGTCCCAAAAATGGCCCGCTTCAGCACTTCACTTTTAAATCTTTTGACTTCAACACAATAGAAGAGATGATTAAATCATGCATCCCCTTTAACATTCGGGCTTTGAGGAGATCATTTGAGTTTCGCCAATTTCGGAATACTTGGCAGTGGGTCCACTCTAACGGTCAGGGTCCAATAATACGAGATGGGTTGACTTTGAAGGGAAAGTCGAATAGTGAAAACTTGTAGCAGTATATTCTTTAATATTCGCGTTTTTGTGGAATATTATTCGCAAAGGCCATAAGTTTGGCCCTTCATAGTTGGGTCCCTGACGGCAGCAACCGAGATACCGTAATATTAAGTCAAAGCGGCTTGACAAGACCTATCAGCCACATTATACCGTTATCTGACACAAACGTTCCACTGGCGAGAATATGGTCCCAAAAATGGCCCGCTTCAGCACTTCACTTTTAAATCTTTTGACTTCAACACAATAGAAGAGATGATTAAATCATGCATCCCCTTTAACATTCGGGCTTTGAGGAGATCATTTGAGTTTCGCCAATTTCGGAATACTTGGCAGTGGGTCCACTCTAACGGTCAGGGTCCAATAATACGAGAAGGGTTGACTTTGAAGGGAAAGTCGAATAGTAAAAACTTGTAGCAGTATATTCTTTAATATTCGCGTTTTTGTGGAATATTATTCGCAAAGGCCATAAGTTTGGCCCTTCATAGTTGGGTCCCTGACGGCAGCAACCGAGATACCGTAATATTAAGTCAAAGCGGCTTGACAAGACCTATCAGCCACATTATACCGTTATCTGACACAAACGTTCCACTGGCGAGAATATGGTCCCAAAAATGGCCCGCTTCAGCACTTCACTTTTAAATCTTTTGACTTCAACACAATAGAAGAGATGATTAAATCATGCATCCCCTTTAACATTCGGGCTTTGAGGAGATCATTTGAGTTTCGCCAATTTCGGAATACTTGGCAGTGGGTCCACTCTAACGGTCAGGGTCCAATAATACGAGAAGGGTTGACTTTGAAGGGAAAGTCGAATAGTAAAAACTTGTAGCAGTATATTCTTTAATATTCGCGTTTTTGTGGAATATTATTCGCAAAGGCCATAAGTTTGGCCCTTCATAGTTGGGTCCCTGACGGCAGCAACCGAGATACCGTAATATTAAGTCAAAGCGGCTTGACAAGACCTATCAGCCACATTATACCGTTATCTGACACAAACGTTCCACTGGCGAGAATATGGTCCCAAAAATGGCCCGCTTCAGCACTTCACTTTTAAATCTTTTGACTTCAACACAATAGAAGAGATGATTAAATCATGCATCCCCTTTAACATTCGGGCTTTGAGGAGATCATTTGAGTTTCGCCAATTTCGGAATACTTGGCAGTGGGTCCACTTTAACGGTCAGGGTCCAATAATACGAGAAGGGTTGACTTTGAAGGGAAAGTCGAATAGTGAAAACTTGTAGCAGTATATTCTTTAATATTCGCGTTTTTGTGGAATATTATTCGCAAAGGCCATAAGTTTGGCCCTTCATAGTTGGGTCCCTGACGGCAGCAACCGAGATACCGTAATATTAAGTCAAAGCGGCTTGACAAGACCTATCAGCCACATTATACCGTTATCTGACACAAACGTTCCACTGGCGAGAATATGGTCCCAAAAATGGCCCGCTTCAGCACTTCACTTTTAAATCTTTTGACTTCAACACAATAGAAGAGATGATTAAATCATGCATCCCCTTTAACATTCGGGCTTTGAGGAGATCATTTGAGTTTCGCCAATTTCGGAATACTTGGCAGTGGGTCCACTTTAACGGTCAGGGTCCAATAATACGAGAAGGGTTGACTTTGAAGGGAAAGTCGAATAGTAAAAACTTGTAGCAGTATATTCCTTAATATTCGCGTTTTTGTGGAATATTATTCGCAAAGGCCATAAGTTTGGCCCTTCATAGTTGGGTCCCTGACGGCAGCAACCGAGATACCGTCATATTGAGTCAAAGCGGCTTGACAAGACCTATCAGCCACATTATACCGTTATCTGACACAAACGTTCCACTGGCGAGAATATGGTCCCAAAAATGGCCCGCTTCAGCACTTCACTTTTAAATCTTTTGACTTCAACACAATAGAAGAGATGATTAAATCATGCATCCCCTTTAACATTCGGGCTTTGAGGAGATCATTTGAGTTTCGCCAATTTCGGAATACTTGGCAGTGGGTCCACTCTAACGGTCAGGGTCCAATAATACGAGATGGGTTGACTTTGAAGGGAAAGTCGAATAGTGAAAACTTGTAGCAGTATATTCTTTAATATTCGCGTTTTTGTGGAATATTATTCGCAAAGGCCATAAGTTTGGCCCTTCATAGTTGGGTCCCTGACGGCAGCAACCGAGATACCGTAATATTTAGTCAAAGCGGCTTGACAAGACCTATCAGCCACATTATACCGTTATCTGACACAAACGTTCCACTGGCGAGAATATGGTCCCAAAAATGGCCCGCTTCAGCACTTCACTTTTAAATCTTTTGACTTCAACACAATAGAAGAGATGATTAAATCATGCATCCCCTTTAACATTCGGGCTTTGAGGAGATCATTTGAGTTTCGCCAATTTCGGAATACTTGGCAGTGGGTCCACTTTAACGGTCAGGGTCCAATAATACGAGAAGGGTTGACTTTGAAGGGAAAGTCGAATAGTGAAAACTTGTAGCAGTATATTCTTTAATATTCGCGTTTTTGTGGAATATTATTCGCAAAGGCCATAAGTTTGGCCCTTCATAGTTGGGTCCCTGACGGCAGCAACCGAGATACCGTAATATTAAGTCAAAGCGGCTTGACAAGACCTATCAGCCACATTATACCGTTATCTGACACAAACGTTCCACTGGCGAGAATATGGTCCCAAAAATGGCCCGCTTCAGCACTTCACTTTTAAATCTTTTGACTTCAACACAATAGAAGAGATGATTAAATCATGCATCCCCTTTAACATTCGGGCTTTGAGGAGATCATTTGAGTTTCGCCAATTTCGGAATACTTGGCAGTGGGTCCACTTTAACGGTCAGGGTCCAATAATACGAGAAGGGTTGACTTTGAAGGGAAAGTCGAATAGTAAAAACTTGTAGCAGTATATTCCTTAATATTCGCGTTTTTGTGGAATATTATTCGCAAAGGCCATAAGTTTGGCCCTTCATAGTTGGGTCCCTGACGGCAGCAACCGAGATACCGTAATATTAAGTCAAAGCGGCTTGACAAGACCTATCAGCCACATTATACCGTTATCTGACACAAACGTTCCACTGGCGAGAATATGGTCCCAAAAATGGCCCGCTTCAGCACTTCACTTTTAAATCTTTTGACTTCAACACAATAGAAGAGATGATTAAATCATGCATCCCCTTTAACATTCGGGCTTTGAGGAGATCATTTGAGTTTCGCCAATTTCGGAATACTTGGCAGTGGGTCCACTTTAACGGTCAGGGTCCAATAATACGAGATGGGTTGACTTTGAAGGGAAAGTCGAATAGTGAAAACTTGTAGCAGTATATTCCTTAATATTCGCGTTTTTGTGGAATATTATTCGCAAAGGCCATAAGTTTGGCCCTTCATAGTTGGGTCCCTGACGGCAGCAACCGAGATACCGTAATATTAAGTCAAAGCGGCTTGACAAGACCTATCAGCCACATTATACCGTTATCTGACACAAACGTTCCACTGGCGAGAATATGGTCCCAAAAATGGCCCGCTTCAGCACTTCACTTTTAAATCTTTTGACTTCAACACAATAGAAGAGATGATTAAATCATGCATCCCCTTTAACATTCGGGATCTGAGGAGATCATTTGAGTTTCGCCAATTTCGGAATACTTGGCAGTGGGTCCACTTTAACGGTCAGGGTCCAATAATACGAGAAGGGTTGACTTTGAAGGGAAAGTCGAATAGTGAAAACTTGTAGCAGTATATTCCTTAATATTCGCGTTTTTGTGGAATATTATTCGCAAAGGCCATAAGTTTGGCCCTTCATAGTTGGGTCCCTGACGGCAGCAACCGAGATACCGTAATATTAAGTCAAAGCGGCTTGACAAGACGAATCACCCATATTATACCGTTATCTGACACAAACGTTCCACTGGCGAGAATATGGTCCCAAAAATGGCCCGCTTCAGCACTTCACTTTTAAATCTTTTGACTTCAACACAATAGAAGAGATGATTAAATCATGCATCCCCTTTAACATTCGGGCTTTGAGGAGATCATTTGAGTTTCGCCAATTTCGGAATACTTGGCAGTGGGTCCACTTTAACGGTCAGGGTCCAATAATACGAGATGGGTTGACTTTGAAGGGAAAGTCGAATAGTAAAAACTTGTAGCAGTATATTCCTTAATATTCGCGTTTTTGTGGAATATTATTCGCAAAGGCCATAAGTTTGGCCCTTCATAGTTGGGTCCCTGACGGCAGCAACCGAGATACCGTAATATTTATTGAAAGCGGCTTGACAAGACCTATCAGCCACATTATACCGTTATCTGACACAAACGTTCCACTGGCGAGAATATGGTCCCAAAAATGGCCCGCTTCAGCACTTCACTTTTAAAGCTTTTGACTTCAACACAATAGAAGAGATGATTAAATCATGCATCCCCTTTAACATTCGGGCTTTGAGGAGATCATTTGAGTTTCGTCAATTCTGGAATACTTGGCAGTGGGTTCAGTTTAATCTGAAGGGGCGAATAATGCGAGAATGGCTGACTTTGAAGAGAAAGTCGAATAGTAAAAACTTGTAGCATTATATTCCTTAATATTCTCGTTTTTGTGGAATATTATTCGCAAAGGCCATAAGTTTGGCCCATCATAGTTGGGTCCCTGACGGCAGCAACCGATATAACGTAATATTCATTCAAAGCGGCTTGACAAGACCTATCACTTACATTACACCGCTATCTGACACAAACGCTCTACTGGCTAGAATATGGGCCCAAAGATTACCCCTTTCTGCAATTCACTTTTACATCTCTTTATCGGAACACGACAGAAGAGATGATTTAATCATGCATTCCCGTTTACATTCGGGGCATACAGGCGGCTCTCGATTTTCGCCAGTTTTGGAAAGCTTGACAGTGGGTCCTCGGTAACGGTCAGGGTCCAGTAATACGAAAAGGGTTGAATTTAAAGGGAATGTCTATTAGTGAAAGCTTGTAACAATATATTCCTTATTTAACGCGCTTTTGAGTAGTAACCAGACAAACTTATGGCCTTTGCGAATAATATTGCTACAAGTTTTTACTATTCGACTTTCTCTTCAAAGTCAGCCATTCTCGTATTATTGGACCCTTAAGATTAAAGTGGACCCACTGCCAAGTATTCCGAAACAAGGGCTGACTTTACAGGGAAAGTTGAAAAATGAAAGCTTGTAACAATACATTCCTTACTCTATGCGTTTTTGTGGAATATAAATCGAGATGAATATAACTTTGGCCCTTCATGGTTGGGTCACTGACGGCAGCAACCGAGATATCGTAATATTCATTCAAAGCGGCTTGACAAGACCTATCACCCACAATGAACCGCTATCTGGCACAAACGCTCTACTGGCGAGAATATGGGCCCAATGATGGCCCGTTTCAGCATTTCACTTTTACATCTCTTTATCGGAACACAACAGAAGAGATGATTAAATCATGCATCCCCTTTTGCATTCGGGGTAAAAGCGGCTAGCGGTGGACGCTACGCGTGTACAATTTCATGTCCACGCATTTATCATGTGCATTTTGCATCTAAGCAACCTTAAATTAACAACAATTTCTCAAAGGGGAGGGGTCACCCCTCCCCTTAGACCCTTCCCACACGATGGCACCTTTATGGAGTAACAAAGGAAGGATCCCCACTGCTGTATGTAAACGCAGGGCGCATAAAAAATGGGTGCAATTTACGCGCCACCATTCAGTTGGAAAAAATATCCATCCAGTCGGAATTTGAGACCTTCATCCCCCCCCCCCCCAATCGTATGACCCTAGCTACGGCCCTGCATATATGCTACCTTTGAAGTACAATTTGGGTTAAAAAAGTACGTATTTAGGTACTTAAAAGAAAAAAAAATCGGCATCAATGAGTAAGGAATGGCCCAATGTCCCCTAAATACCACTGAAAATCATAATATAAGTTCAAAAATTAGGTGTCCTTACATGCAATCTGGTCCCACATATGCTACCTTTGAAGTAAAATTTGGGTTAAAAAATACGTATTTAGGTAATAAAAAGAAAAAAATGTCGGCATCAATGAGGGAGGCATGGCCCAATGTCCCCTAAATACACCACTGATGATCATAATATAAGTTTAAAAATCAAGTGTCCTTACATGCAATCTGGTGCCACATATGCTACCTTTGTAAAATTTGTGTTAAAAAATTATATATCTAGGTACTACAAAGAAAAAAATCGGCATCATTGAGGGAGGCATGGCGCAATGCCGCCCCCCTAAATGCACCACTGATAATCATGATATCCGTTTAATCATTAAAAACACACTGTAGAATTAGTACCGAATATAAAGGTGCTGGTGTAATTCAAATCAGAACTTAATTTTAATTACCAAGGAAGTTTTTTAACTATTGATTACCTTTAGCTACATCATTGCATTATTTTTCTTTCAGTAGGTGCCCGAAAAATTCTCAGCATAGTGCCCGAATTTTTACAAAAATATTTGGTTGGGGGGGCTGCAGCCCCAAGCCCCCCCCCCCCCGCATGCTACGCCTGTGATAGACACTAGAACAGTTCTGCATGATCATTCATTAATTCAAAGCCCGTGACCAATGAAAAATGAGTGAAATCAATCTCGATGACCAGTAAAACGCAATATTTTCAGGAAATGGTCATACTGAATGGAGTGTCGGTAGTTAAAGAAGATGTTGGATATGACAAACATGGTGAAGATAGAAGATCAAACCAGGCAACAGTATGAGGTGTTTCCCAAAACAGTGTTCCGTTCAAAAATTGTCAAAAATTCTGTATTGCTGAAGGGAAGGTAGACAGCCATTTATAAGCATCTCTCGAGTTTCCCTTGTATTTTGTTTCTGGTATCAGAGGCGCAAATGTCTCTTTGAGTTTGGGGGCGAAAATGCACATGATAAACGCGTGGACATGAAATTGTACACGCGTAGCGTCCACCGCTAGCCGTTTTTACCCCGAATGTAAAAGGACATGAAGCGCGTCGAAATTTGGGGGTATACTTCAATGCCAAGATTAAAAACCTGCACGCAGGCTCAGCCAGGGGTGGTGCTTTGATTTGCCGACATGGGGGGAAGCGCCCTGTTGAGGGCCAACTACTCTAAGTCCCGACAGATGCAATGGGTGGGCGAACTCGAGATATAAGGCGCGCGCTGAAAAATTTCGGGTTATATTCAAAAAAAATTTCACATTTTTGTTTTCATTAAGGAAAGTTGAAAAAGTTTGGGTTTTTATTGGAGAACCTGGACAAAACCAAGAATTTGTTCGGGTGACTGCATGCATTTCGCAAAATCTTTCTATGCCAGAACTTGTCAAGAGCTGTTATCAATACCAATTAGGTGCTCATTCAAGCATTGGTCAATAGCCATGAAGGTTGACTACATTTGATGGTGGTTTATCTCAGATTAAACTGAAAGGTGATCTAACCTTCAATGACCATGAGTAAGTTGATCCCTTTTTATCAGTACTATTTTCAGGGCAGGATCCGTTGTCAGTTGTAATGCAAACCCCTGAGTGCTGGGATACTATTGTACCAGAATGGTCAGCAATGCTTTAACAAAGCTGCTGTTCATTGGAGCAACTAATTGAAGTAATGAACCAGTGGCCGGGTACTTTAACTGGGAACAGCAGTTTTCCCCTAAAAACTGCGGTAGCTAAGCCTGATTTGAGGAAAGGCAAATTTTGCGTCATGCAGTGGTCGTCGTCGGGGATTACATTCTTCATCTTACCCATTAAGGATCCCCTACGAAACTGAAAAATCTTTTTCTTACAAAATATGTTTGCCAAGAAAGAAGAAAGGATCTTCCAAAAGTTAGGACAAAGAGGAAAGAACTTCGCGACGATGTATTTTCGTGTCTCTCTAGAATCACGCCTACACGGAAGAACAACATTTGTGGAAACGTTGAAATCCAATACGTTTGAAACGGGGGATTTACCCCTAGATAGAACTATAGATGAAAGCGCGCGGAGCGCGCGAAAATTTTTTGAAGTTATAGAAAGAATCGTTACAGAACTTACTGGCTACGGGCCTGATAAATAGACGTTTGGAATATTTTCTGAGTATGTCTATGTCTTCACCAATATTAGTCTATTTAAATTTTTTTCACAATTTTGTGGGGCTCGGAAAAATTGGGGGGGGGGGGCTAAAGCGCCCTAGCTCCCATAGATTGTGTCTGGTATAATTATTACCTTAATAATGTTCATGAGATTGATTGTAAATCTTGACGCATGCGCGGGAAGCGCGCCCAAATATTCATTAAATAAGATTTCCATAATAAAACCTGCATTCAGAATCTGAATCGAGATACTTTCAATTGCCCAACAAACCAACATGCACTCAAAAAGTCAGTCTTTTACCTGGTAATTTGTAAACAGCTTTCAACTTCTGCTGTTGTGCTTCTCCGAAAGTTGCTATCGGAAGATATTGATAATAAGAACAACATTGAGGTAAGGTTTGAAGCGCGCGGAGCGCGCGAAAATTTTGAGAATTGAGAAGAATTTGCGAAAAAGGACAGTTTGATTTGATTTTACGTGATGAAAATAACGTTTGGTATTATTCTCACTTTGTCTAGTTGGAAAATATGCACAAAGTTGACATAGGCTCAGTCGGAAAAATGTGCTAGACTGAGATATCAGAAATTCCAACTGGCATTTCAGATTTTCCGACTGTCGTCACTGACGAACTTTGGGGGGGGGTGAGACACCCCCACACCCCCCGGTCGCGACGGCCCTGCATATATGTGGCACCAGATTGCATGTATAGACACCTAATTTTTCAAAAATTTTCAAAGGGGAGGGGGACACCCCCTCCCCTTAGACCCTCCCCCAGGCCGGCGATCACACAACACAATGTATGCTCCCCACCCCCATGAAGAAAATCAAAAAATTATTATCAACATGGAAAGGGTAGACACATGGCAAATTTTTATATGTAATTGGCAAGCGGTGTGATAAAAACCACGCATGCCTATATAATATATTGCCTATAAAATATATACATTAACATGTTGAACGCACGTGGAGCACACGGACTTTGGGGGACAAATTTTTCGGGGCAAGTCTTTACAGCCCCCCTCCCCCACTTCAAATCAACTTGGGCTCCTACGCCTATGGTGTTTATGATATGGGGAAACAGATGTGTGGGTTCGTGAACTGGTGAAGCCACTTTTATCAAGTTCCTTGAGGTTGAGTGGGTAAGCGATAAGCCCGAATAAAGCACGGTCTACTGGAACAATAGCCTGGGAACATCTT
Organism: Holothuria leucospilota; assembly: GCA_029531755.1. Lineage (NCBI taxonomy): Eukaryota > Metazoa > Echinodermata > Holothuroidea > Aspidochirotida > Holothuriidae > Holothuria > Holothuria leucospilota. Next base: position 58,626,942 of record CM055967.1, on the reverse strand, counting down.
TCGTTCGGAGTGAACTCTGTTGGAAGAAATGAAACAAATATGATTACGAATCCTCGTTATGTGGTTACGCATCCTGGGAATCGTTTCGAATGTGAGTGAATAACATGTAGGCCTTATCGCACTCCCCTATTCAATCGAGTCTTGTAATCTCTCGTCTAAGTAAAGAAACACTTCAGGCAGGATGTGACAAGTTAATGACTGGATTAATGTAAATAAACTAGCAGCAAGGAATAACGTTTGTACACACGGATCACGCATCAATTGTGTTATTCACTTGTTTGGGATGATAGTTGTAACTGAAAGAATAATATTGTCACCTTTTGTCAGATTTAATTGAGATTCCGTTCAATTCAAAAAGACGTAGTCATTCACTAATTGAACCGCAAAGTTTCGCCAGGGAGTTGTTATTTGGAAGGAGATACATCGCTTTGAGGTGAGATTTGCACCACCAAAGTCACAAAGTAGGCCTAATCTGCCACCTGTATATATCTTGGCATCTCTAAAAGACTTACACTGGATTAGGTAGTTCATACGAAAGGGATTTGGCCTATCGAACCTATGGCCTTTGCAAATAATAATAATAAAAAAAAAACGAATAGTACGAAATATTTTGTTATAAGTTTTCTCTCTTCGAAATTCCCTTCAAAGTCAACCATTCTCGCATAATTGGACCCTGACCGTTAGAGTGGACCCACTGCCAAGTATTCCGAAATTGGCGAAACTCAAATGATCTCCTCAAAGCCCGAATGTTAAAGGGGATGCATGATTTAATCATCTCTTCTACTGTGGTGAAGTCAAAAGATTTAAAAATGAAGTGTTGAGGCGGGCCATTTTTGGGACCATATTCTCGCCAGTGGAACGTTTGTGTCAGATAACGGTATAATATCAGTGACACGGCTTTCAAAGCCGCTTTGACTAAATATTACGGTATCTCGGTTGCTGCCGTCAGGGACCCAACTATGAAGGACCAAACTTATGGCCTTTGCGAATAATATTCCACAAAACGCGAATATTAAGTAATATAATGCTAAAGGTTCTGACTATTCGACTTTCTCCTCAATGTCAGCCATTCTCGTATTATTGGACCGTAAACGCTAGAGTGGACCCACTGCCAAGTATTCCGAAATTGGCGAAACTCAATTGATCTCGTCAAAGCCCGAATGTTAAAGGGGATGCATGATTTAATCATCTCTTCTATTGTGTTGAAGTCAAAAGATTTAAAAGTGAAGTGCTGAAGCGGGCCATTTTTGGGACCATATTCTCGCCAGTGGAGTTAGTTAGTTAGATGGAGTTTTACAACCCAGTTTCCAACCTATTGGTTCAAGTCAAGCCGGCCACGGCCTTTTTTCCAGTTGTGTCTCACTGGCTTGTTTTTCCTACTCCATTGCTTATGCGGAGCATCACGCACAACGGCAGTAGGTTCCATACGTTTGTGTCAGATAACGGTATAATGTGGCTGATAGGTCTTGTCAAGCCGCTTTGACTTAATATTACGGTATCTCGGTTGCTGCCGTCAGGGACCCAACTATGAAGAGCCAAACTTATGGCCTTTGCGAATAATATACCCAAAAAACGCGAATATTAAGGAATATACTGCTACAAGTTTTCACTATTCGACTTTCCCTTCAAAGTCAACCCATCTCGTATTATTGGACCCTGACCGTTAGAGTGGACCCACTGCCAAGTATTCCGAAATTGGCGAAACTCAAACGATCTCCTCAAAGCCCGAATGTTAAAGGGGATGCATGATTTGATCATCTCTTCTATTGTGTTGAAGTCAAAAGATTTAAAAGTGAAGTGCTGAAGCGGGCCATTTTTGGGACCATATTCTCGCCAGTGGAACGTTTGTGTCAGATAACGGTATAATGTGGCTGATAGGTCTTGTCAAGCCGCTTTGACTTAATATTACGGTATCTCGGTTGCTGCCGTCAGGGACCCAACTATGAAGGGCCGAACCTATTGCCTTTGCGAATTATGTTAAACAATAACAAGTTCAGTTAGCAATATATTGCTACCAGATTCCACCATGCATTCGACTTTTTCTTAAAGGTCAACTGTATTATTGAACCATAACCGTTTCAGTGGACTCGTTTTCCAAAATTGATGACCCTCAAATGGTGTCCCCAGGTCCCGACTATAAAGGGGAATCCATGGTTTCATCATGTCTACTTTTTGTTGCAATAAAAATATTTTAAAGTGAAATGGTCAAAAGGGCCATCTTTGGGCCCATATTCTTGCCAGTAGGACGTCAAGTTTGTGTCAGATAGCGGTTGGTATACCGTCAGGGATCCAACTATGAAGGGTCGAACTTATAGCCTCTGCGAATAATATTTCACAACGCGTTTAACGCGTTTAGAAAGTATTAGACTGTTACCTACAGTACTTAATTCCATATTCGACCTTCCTCTCAAGGTCAAGCAGGGTTGGATGCCGCTTCCGTCCCTGAAATTGTCTAACGTAGCTTGGAAGAGAAAACGGCAGAAAACTTGCCATTTTCGGACATTTTCGTTTGCTATTTTTATTAAATTTGAGACAAACGCCCCAAATTCCCCTCTCCCTGTTAACCGCTTCCCCTTACCAGGTCTTTCGGAAAACCCCCTATCGCACTTCCCCGCCTACGCATTTCACGGGCAGTTCTAATGAAAGAGCAACACCCAACACTATATACTATATCACTATGGTAAAATATGCTGCTGGCAAAATTGAAAATTTCCTGCTAGCAGAATATCCTGCTAACTTCAGGCAAAATATGCTGCTAGCAGAATATTCTGCTAACTTCAGGTGAGTCCGTATATGCTACTCATGATATTAGATTACTCTAAGATACTCTATTGATGCAGGGTCTCTGCAGATCTGAGATGTACTTTTTTTTGAACAAGCGTTTTGGTGAAAGTAATTTATTATTGGCCCAGGAATGGTTTCAAGATATGAAGTGTGTGCCGTGACATGCGCACGAAGCGGGCCGAAGTTTTGCATTAGAAATCATTTCCATCGCAAAAGTTGCGTGCAAACTTTGCACTAAGACTCTTTAAATTCCTAGCAAAATGCACCCTACAGTTAGAGGGCAGCGAGCCTTCTGCCTAGTAATTCGTATAAACTTGCAATTTCATAAAACGTGTCTTCTCCTGAATTCCACTCCTGTATATATATATATATATATATATATATATATATATATATATATATAATATATATATATATATATATATATATATATATATATGTGTGTGTGTATACATACATACACATACATACACACACACATATATGTACACACACACATAGGACAGTTTCTTATTTTTCCTTTTTCTCTGGATACCCCTTTTTTCCTCTTTTCTTTCCCTTCTTTTTCTTTTCACACTCTTTCCATTTTTTCCCCTTTTCTAAACATTTTTTTATTTTTCCTCATTTTTCAATGGAGGCCATGGCCCGCTGGGCCCCTCCTGGACACGCCACTTTGTGTGCATATTGAACATACATCTTTGGCAAGTATGGTGCATGACAAGTACTATTACTATCCTATACAGAAGTGTTATATGTCCAGAGAGAGGCAAAAATGACAAGGACCTCGCTCGTTGGCCCTTACATACCCCCCATGACCTTTTCGGTTGAGCATCGTTACTACACGCCAAGGGGCGTTCTAAAAGGTCATCTTGGGTTAAGGTGCGCCTCTAAAAGTCATTTTTACGTCAAGAGTTCATTTTTACGTTCATAGAAGTGATCGCACGTTGCTGACAGTTGCTGTCTGTAGTAAAACGTCAGAGGGAACGTAGAAGAAAGTCATAAAGCAGCCAGTAACATCAGTTGTAAACCGTTGTGCAAAGTCACACAGGACGCCGCGAGGTGTTGCGACAAGTCAAAATTGCGCGCTCATTTGCGTTGTTACACGTTGCAGCGCGTTGCGAAACGTTCACAGGCAGTTGTGCAACGTCAAAAGACGTGATTGAAAGTCATCGACCGACAGCAACGGATCCTTCAACGATGCACAACCGCCTTTACTTTTGTCACACGCAAATCATATTTTGTTTGGGACATGGAATGCCTGCAACAGTAGACCTACTGCTGTCCATGAATATCTCACTGATTTGACTGTGTTATTCATCATATGCCTTTGAAAATAGAGTTTGAATCTGCCTGTTCCTTGTCAGTCATAGCATCATTGTAGTCAATGGCTTGTTTGAGAATTGCTCTTAATTATATTTTGGGTTATGAGTATGTACAGCTTTAATTAGTTTTTGTTCAGACATACTCAGTTTTACCATTACTTGTGTTACAATTTTAATGATGTTTTCATGTAAGTTTGCATTCGTCTTAAAATTTGTGATTATTAAAGCATAAGAATTGCTACTGATTAGTAACAGTTTACATCTGCATGCCCTCTCGTACATGGCTAGTTTACGCCCTGAATGATCAGTTAAAAACCCTTTTGGACATATCTGGACCATTTTTAGGGGATATGCTGCCTCCGCCAGGTGTAACTGAAAATGCGTATGGAATATTTTGGGTAACGATTGCAAACGTCTACACTTCAACTTGGTACTCTTTTGATGGGGACATTTGGTCAGTGAATTGGAGGAGTGGCTAAGAGTAAACTTCGGTTGGAGAATTGGAATTGTTCGGGGAGATAAGTATCAAATGGCTTTTAGTTATTAAATTTGTTTGCATTTTTATTGAAAGTTGCTTACTGTAGGTTCTCGTCAAGGTCTGGGAATAACAGGAGTGAAACAACTGAACAAGGTTTTGGAACCAGAATTTATTTTAATTAAATTTGGTGGTAGTCTGGTGCAATCGTTATTTACTGCAATCATTGAAAGTAATCACTTTGAAAATTGATAACCTTACTTGTCGCAACACACACTTGTGAGTTGTTTATTTCTCAAAAGTTGTTTGAAAACCATTTGTGTTTCTATAGTTTGTATTATTTTCACGTACGTATATGAACTTACATCTGTATCAAATCAGTCCTGCTATCAAAACCCTGCAAAACCACTGACGTTAACTAGATCAAGTGGTTTTCAATGTGAAATGGCACAATTTTAAGTGCATTCTGGAAATGAAACCACAGGATGAACTGACTTCAGGAAAGGACTGTTTGCTGAAGATATTTCTGTTAAGTGTCATTTAACATTCATTGTCAGTTGACACGGTTTTATTTTACTGAATAAAGTGTATCCATAACACATCAGTTTGCCTTCTATTTATTTTTAGTCCTTTAACTGTCTGATGGTCTCTCTTGACATGCGTAGAACAACCTTGGCCAGTGATGTTCTTTATAAAACAAATACTGTAAAAGAATTAAGGAAATAGAAAATTACTCATCTCTGGGCAAAACAATGTGTCACAGAAGTTCAGTAACACGATTACCCAATAGTTTAAGGAAGGCTGGTACTAAAACCAGTTTAGCAAAGACTGCTAAAAATGCTAAAAAAAACTACTGACTTCCAGGATAACTCTACACTTTACACAACCTTCTTCCTATTAAGGACAATGGTATGTTTGTTTTATTTGTGTACTGACTGAGTAAATGTGCTGATTATAACTTTAAGGCCCTCAGAAGCTGGAAAATCACAAACAAGGGTTCCCCTTTTTCTTTCATTTTCCCGCTGAGGTTCCACGGACAACGCCGTAGAAGCGTTCTTTCGTGGGTTACTTCTGACGAATGAACAAACCCTCTTCCTCCTACATAATACACAGTTTGAATACACCTGAAGCACGTACTCAGGCTAAAGGTCTTGACTATTATATCTCATACCGTGCCACAGCATGCTTTTATAAAACAAAAAGCCTTTGAATACCTTTAGTAATATGCTAACGTCAATGGCTTGTAAAGTAACTTTCTATTTTAATCAAATCTACCCTTTTGTTTTGAAATTCGAATTTGTTTCTAAAGAATGAAATCTAAACCCAGAGAGTGTGAGGAGGTAACGTTTAGATGTTCTAGGTATTGACTGTGCTATTCTTCCCCATGTGGGAGGTGTTTTCGACCAAACACTTTCAAACGCTTTCGCTACGGTTATGCGACAAACGATGCTAGTACCGGACTTGTAGGGGTGCCATGCCAAAGCCGAAAATACACTAAATAAGTAAAATTTCTAAACAACTTATTATCAGTTCAAAGCTTTACAAAAGATAACACCATTTTGAATCTACTCTAGAGCACACATATTTCTGAAAGAGTAGAGATATCACCCCCTCCTCAGGCAACGCCCTCTACAATTACACCGATTAAAATAGAAAACATTACTAAATAATAAAGATTTCTAAACGTGTAATCAATTCAACTCTTCACTAAGTTATTCACTAGCTTTGCTAACAGTTTTTTTCTGTTTTCTAGCGCCCATCATGCTTTTGCATCCATATACGTTTGTTTCAACTCATTATCTTTGTTAAACATATGAGAAATAAATTTGAATTGAATTACCAAGCCTTACCAAATATATCACCCTCGTGCATTTAAGCCACTTTTTCTCAAAGTGAAGGGGTGTTGTCCCTTCCTCGCCCAGGTAGCAGACCTATGTAGGCCCCATATGGTGAACCAATATAGGGCCCCTCAAATTTTGCACCCAAGATTCGTAAGGGGCCATGTGGGCCAGCCCATATGCCCATATGACCCATATGGGATATTTTGGGGCCCATCTGGGGCAGTTGCCCACATGAACCCTAGAGCTATCCCATATGGGTCATATGGGCTGGCCCATATGGCCCCTTATAAATCTTGGGAGCAAAGTCATACAGGCCAATATGCTAGCCCATATGGGGCCCCTAAGGATCCCATATGGTAATGTTACCTCGGCTTACATCCAGCCAAACACTAGAAAATAAAAAGGGCAGTTTCCAAACATAAAATCAGTTTAAAGTTGTGCCAAAAATAAAACCATTTTGCACATACATATTCCCCGCACATTTAGTACCCTTCCCCAGGATGATACCCATGCAAAGGTGACAAAGGAAGGGTCCGCCCGTGTGTCAACTGTCTCAAGGCACGCTACTTGGTGATAGTGGTGATAGTATCACGCATAGGCTTAAAAATAGAAAAATAGGCTTAATCCAAGGACAAAAAACCCCCGCTTTTTCCTTCCACTAAAAATGTCAGAAATTGGCAGTGATTTCCGTTAAAATTTTCCGCACCAAATTCCATCTAAGAACCTTCCTTTCATCCCTCCCTAAGAACGGCAGTCCGAAACAACTTTCATCCCCCAGTTTCAAACAGCTTCCTATGCCTATGGTGTAATAAACTCCCCCCCCCCCTTTGGTTCCACCCAGGTTATGGTCCAGCATTAAACTACAGTAATGCCTTTTGTGTGACCATAGCGTATTGTGTTTAAGCTCTAAAACTAGAGCTGAGAAAATCTTACCATAGCACGTGTTTGTATGAAGGCCTGGGTGTGGCCACGTTGATGTTAAATGTTACTAAGGCAGTGTATATAATAGTTTGGAGAATAAGTCTTCAGTCAAGGTTTGGTTGAGTTACTAGCAGGCGTTCACATTCTAAGAGTTAACATGAAGATGGAAAGGCCGAGGTGGATTGTACACTGCTTTAAAATCATCATGTGGGTATTCTGTGTTGGTTTTGTTGAAAAAGTATTTTACTGAATGTTTTGACTTTTTTTGTATTAACTGAAAGTGTCATAAATGGTTGGATATGCACTGCCATTATTTTTAGGTCAAATGGTTATAGACATGTTTCAGTACGAAAGCGTATAGAAATTGTGTTTGGCAGATTATTGGATTGGGGGTGCGAATCTATTGACCCTTTTCCAAATAGCGATTACAAACGATTGTGGGACCGTCTTTTGGTGTGCGACGTTCTTGTCAATGGCATTTTACTGTGGCCAAAAACAACGTGTACCAAACCTCTTCCCCACAATCCTTTGCAGTTGCTATTTGGAAAAGGGTCTATTGACGAGTATTGTGTTTAATCAGCTCAAAGTTTTACGGCAGAGAGTCGTAGTAATTCAATCTGCAGTTTGTAAAAGTGTATGATCATGCAAATTGAAGGGCAGAAGTCAGTGTAGGAGAAATTGATACTAGAGATACATTAGCTTGTGATTTATAGTTGACAAGGTAGACATTCGTGAAGTCTTGATTCCTTGCAGCCTGTTCAGTTTACGGAGAGTAAGATCCAAGGGACTAATTTCGAGCTACCGTGGTCCTAGATCTCGATATCAGCAGCCCAGGGTACTTGTACGTAGTCAGAATTTTCAGTTAGCCAATATTGTTGCAACGCATTAAACGAAGTATTTGCATAATCTTGGTTACTGCTTCGGTATAGTTTCACTTAAAGTCCCAGTACGACTTTGTATAAAGAAATACTTAAACCGCCAAAAATCGGCATAGCACGAGAGCCAGATATATGAAGTTGGTAACAGTTTGAGAGGTTCTAACATACCTAGAAGAACAGCTTTAACTTCTTTCGGGTGTAATCTTTGTCCTAAATGCAGATGTTGAATTCGGATTGCCAACTGAAGTTCGAGTTCTCTTCTCGTAATGAGCCTCTCAGTCAGGAGTATGAGCCAATGACCAAGGAGTATGATTATTCATGAATAAACAACTATAGGTATAGGTGCCTTGCCTACATGCTCAACTGTAGTGAAATGCACGCACGTAAACAGTGCAGAGCATTTGCTTGTATATTCGACGGATGGACTACACAAACAGCCTAGGACTATATTCGGGTTAGTGTAGGCTTAGAATTGAATTGTAGTTAGAAATAATTACCCACGCCAACAAAATTGATGCAAAACTAACATGAAAAAGGAGGAAAGTCTAAACCTGAAATCCTAAGCAAGATAACGTTGCCTGGCACAGAGAGGCAAAATACAGGCAGGTTATACGGACATGCACGCCCACAGTCCGGCCGCCAATGTCACGCAAGTTGACTGCTTGTGTGTTACGGTCCTATAGCTACATTCTTCGTGCATCAAGCACATCATAGCCTAGCATTCGTCGTTGATTAGTGCACAATGAAAATACGGTAAGCGAGTGCGTACTAGATGTACTGGCTGCATCGTGCTGTCTCGCGTGCTGGACAGTCGTCGACATAAAGTGATCTCGAAGCATGAATATTCATAATGATCTAGAACTTCCCACCGTGATGAACCTTGTGCATATTGAAACAGCCGTTACATTAACTTTTTTCCAAAAGCCCCCTGACTCTCTGGCGAAGAGCCAGGGGCGAAAACCAAACAAAGCTGTTACATTAACAGTCACGATTTGTTTAAGACAACCTTTCACTTCCGTAAATGTCTTTTTTCTCCAACAAATCATTTCTTTGGCTATGTTTGGGCTTAAGTAACCTTAAGCACCACTCACTTCTCTTATCCAGATTCGTGTACAAAGTCGCACTGGGACTTTAAAGACTATTACTCGTTGCCTTTGTTGTGCAACGAGGTGTGAAAGTGTTATCCCATCCCGTTTTATCGTCATATACAACCATATCAATTTGTTCAAAACACTTTCCTGTCAAAACACTTTTCTGTCTAAACTTATGATTGGGTGACTGAGACATGATGGCTATGTATAATTCATGCACACGCTCATCCCGTATCCCGTACGGATTGGGTGATCCCGTACACTTGATTGGTTGTGTGGGCGTGACCAAAGGTTGTTTACCAGTAGCACTGCACACTCGCTCGTTGTACATACATCGAGCGCTCGGTGTAGAAGCCTGTGGCGCATTGTTCACACATCGCTTGGCATGTGTTCATTGGTGCAAGACTAATGCATATTTATATTTGTGTCTGTTTTTATGTAATTTGGCCTGGTCCCTTTGTAGGAGTGTTGAAAATTTGAAAACAAAGGTTACCATTGGAAAGTTTATATGATAACCAATCCAGCAATGCATGAACATCGGCCATCCAAGCTTGTTTGTACAAACAGCAGTAGGTCAAAAGTTCATAGCTATTGCTTGTAATGCAAAAAGATGCCTTCGAAATCTGTCCAGGTCCCTATGTAAAAGTCAAATAATATCGATATATTTTTATGTCATTCAGAAGCTGAGACATAGTAAAACATTAAACTGAATGTACATCACTGTAATTTAATGCCTATGCAACAGAGCACAAGCGATTGAAAGTTCGTACCCGTACTGTTTTCCACAGAGCGCATTTTCGTTGCGTGGGAGACGCTAACACAAGCTGTATGGAGTTAAGTAACAAACAAATTGATATGTGAAGTGATGCTGCTGTCATTTTCCATAGAAATATATTTTGGTAAGATGATTTCAACGAATACGCCGTCGATGGTCTTGAAATAGTCAAGACCTTCGACGGCGTACTCGTTGAAATCATCTTACTAGTATGGATTCCCGTCGTGAAAGCCTTTCTACTTAAATATATTTTGATTGCCTCTTTTCATGGTCGGATATTAACTAATAAAATAAATAAAAAAAAATTATTTCGACGTGCTTCTAGCGTTCCCATTATTGCTAGTATATGGTACCTGTTTGTTAACACATTTACAATGAAAACATGATGTTTAATCTTCAGTTCCTCGCTTATACAGGCCACCGTCATATTAGCTGTTAGCTGTTAGCTGTTAACTAGCTGTTCGTCTAAACTCTCGTTTAAACTTACGATAATTTTTGTGAAGTGCTGGATTTGCATAAAATGTTATGTGGGTCAGCTAAAAGCTTCATGCGAGTATCCCTATTTTGTAGTTACTCACAGAGCCTTCTAGAGCCCTATCCCTGGATCTCACAACTGACAAGTGGGAATGAGCGATGTAACCCACTTTATGGGAGTGAAAGGTGAAAATTGCCTAAGGTAGGGTGAGTATATCTTCTGGATTTCTATCCCTTAAGTCGGTCGAAGAGACCCAGTAGGTGGAGGCAAAGGTGCTAAGTAGTCCTTTATTGTTCTGGCACAACAGGAACCAGGCTTATCTACAAAACTGAGGGTAACAAGTGCAAGAAGAGACTTCACTTCTGGCTTCAAGACAGTTTATACAGCAGTATGAGAACTTGTACATACTGTTACGGCTTGGTCGCAAGTCAAACCAATAACAGCAAAAGATCACAGAAGAACGAGATTAAAATTCAACAACTTAATTATTATTTACAATCTTCTTATCTTACTTAAATTTACAATAATTAATTAGATTTACTCACAATCCTTTACTTAATATTATTCTGGTCTGGTCCAAGGGTTGGTAGTGCATGCACGTCGACGATGGTACAGTAGTAGACCTGCAGCGTGCTGTAGCGTAGGAACTGGTTCCACGAGCGAATAATGACAAGGCTAGGCGATGATGGATGATAACGATCTCAATACACAGTGTAGAAACGGCGTAGGGCAATTTATCACAAGTGTGCAGTGTCAGTGGCTGGCTTCAGGTGATTCGGTCAGAGAATAACTTCTCAATAAACGGACAATGATAATACAGCAGTATGACAACGTCTGGTCTCGATGAAGTATAATGATATATCTCTCTCATACAACAGTCGTTGAATTGTTTTTATATCCTAGGCTTTCAATCGAGACATCTCCGGAATTGAATAGAAACTGCCAGTGCACAGAGTCGAGCAATTACAAGAATGTTCCTTGTGTGCACAGTAGTAGTAAACAATGGCAATGTTTCTTAGAAGTGTCGCCAGGCCGCTGCTATAATTGACACATTACGTAAATAGTTCTCCTTCTACAGAATTCTAAATAGGCTGCGTTGAAGGTGACATTGTTGTAGCGGTTCTAATTCTCTGGAGCTTTCCATTTCCTCGTCGACGGATTCAATCTGGTGTTCCTGACGAGTCGTCTTGTAACCCCCCTTGAAAGAGTTTTGGACGTCTCGGACAAAACTTAAGTTACAATGTTTACCATGTATAACTTTACAGTAATAACTACAGTATGTACAGTATGTAGTCCAATATTCGATGGAAGGTATAATCATAAAATACAGCTTGTCATGCAAGGTGATGATACATGAATACAGTAACATCATTAATACACATTGTGCTGTAGTTAACAAAAAATTTCAAAACTTACAGTGAGATTTTCAACATACTGCATCAGACCAAATTCTTGACAAAGAGTCTGGTACAACATTGTCTTTCCCTTTAATGTGCTTAATATCTACATTATATGATTGCAGAAATAAACTCCACCTCATCAATCTCTGATTCTTGTTCTTCATATTAGATAAAAATTTCAAAGGGTTATGATCAGTGTATACAATGATAGGGAAACTAGTAGTTCCCAAATAAACATCAAAGTGTTGAAGACCAAGTATCAAAGCTAATGTTTCTTTTTCAATTGTTGAATAATTTTTCTGGTGTTTGTCAAATTCTTCGAATAATAACAAACAGGGTGATCAACAACATGCTCATCAGCTTGAAGCAAAACTGCTCCTATGCCATTGTCACCGGCATCTACTGCCAACTTAAATTGCTTCTCAAAATCTGGAGCAATCAACACTGGTGAACTCATTAGTGCCTTTTTCAATGGTTCAAATGCTGCTTGGCAATTATCCGTCCAATCAAACTTTTCTTTTTCTTTAACAATTTTGTCAATGGTGCAGCAATGTCAGAGAAACTTGGACAAAAACGTCTGTAGTAACCAGCCATGCCCAGGAAGCGCATGAGCTGCTTTTTATCAGTTGGGGCAGGGAATTTGTTAATGCCCTCAACTTTGGCCTTAATTGGTCTAACTTTGCCCTGACCAACCACATGCCCTAAGTACATCACATGGGCACAAGCAATCTCACTTTTGACCAAATTGACAGTCAAATTAGCTTTGGCAAGCTTGTCAAATAATGCCTTAACATGTTGTACATGTTCGTCCCATGAGTTGCTATACACAATAAGGTCACCAACATATACTTCACAATTTTCTAAGTCTGACGTAAGGTTATTTACTAAGCGTTGAAAGGTCATCGGTGAATTTTACATGCCAAACGGCATAACCTTATATTGAAATAACCCATCTGGCGTCACGAATGCCGAAATTTTCCGAGCCCTCTAAGTGAGTGGTATCTCCCAGTACCCTTTCAGTAAGTCAAACTTTGATACATAAGTAGCTTTCCCAATCCTATCAATACAATCATCGATACGGGGTATCGGATAGGAATCCGTTCTTGTGACCGCATTCACCTTTCGGTAATCAGTACAAAATCTGTACCCACCGTCTGGCTTGGGGACCAATATACAAGGGGAAGACCATTCACTATTACTAGGTTCTAAAATGTCATGGTCTAACATGTGCCGAACCTCATCCCTGACATGTTGTCGTTTTCAAGGGTTAACTCGGTAAGGATGCTGCTTGATTGGTGTGACATCTCCCACATCAACATCATGTTCAATCAAATTTGTCCAAGTAGGATCATCTGAGAACAAACATGGATACTCATTGATTAATGATTTCATTTCTGACTTTCCTTTGTGATCCAGATGACTTAACTTCTGGTCGAGATTTTTCAACACATCAGAATTTTGTAACTTAATACACATGTCAGGAACATTATTAGCCTTGATCTCATCATTACTGAGTTCATGATCAGCATTGATAATACACACTTGATCACCTGCATCATTAGTGTTACTATTTACATCATGTACACTTTCATCCTTAGAAATGTCACAATCTTCTCTTTCATAATATCTCTTCATCATATTAACATGACATACTCTTTTAGATTTACGCTTGTCAGGTGTCAAAATGACGTAGTCTGTGTCACTGACCTTTCTCTCAATGACATAAGGTCCTTGAAAGCGAGCTTGAAGTGGCTGACCAGAAACAGGCAAAAACACTAGCACCTTATCACTAGGCTTAAACTCTCTTTTCACAGTGGTCTTGTCATACCACGCTTTCATTTTCTTCTGAGAGTGCCTCAGATTTTCCTGAGCAAGTTCACATGCTCCATGAAGACGATCTTTAAAGCGGGATACATAATCAAGTACAGTAGATGTATGTTTTCACCTGGATCTGATAACCAGTTCTCCTTTAACAATTTCAATGGTCCACGAACTGTGTGTCCAAAGACAAATGGACTGAACCCAAGTGACTCTTGTATAGACTCCCTGGCAGCAAACATTACAAATGGAATGCCTTCATCCCAATCTCTCTCATTATCATGACAATATGTCTTTAACATATTCTTCAATGTTTGGTTAAACCTTTCTAAAGCCCCTTGGCTTCCAGGATGATAAGCCGAAGACTTAATTTGGTCTATGCCTTACTCATACAACATCTGTTGGAATACAGTTGACATGAAATTAGACCCTTGATCTGATTGGATCTCTTTCGGCAACCCAAACAATGTGAAAAATTTAAGTAAAGCTTGTAAGACTGTCCGAGCCTAAATATTTCTCAGAGGTATTGCCACTGGAAACCTTGTAGAAGCACACATGATGGTTAATATATACTGATGCCCTGCCCTACTCCTAGGTAGGGGACCTGCACAATCAATGATGACTCTACTAAACGGTTCTTCAAAAGCAGGAATTGGTTTTAAGGGTGCAGCCGGAATATTCTGATTCGGCTTCCCGACCATCTGACATGAGTGACAAGTCTTACAAAAGTTGGCCACATCACTTTTAAGTTTTGGCCAATAAAAGTGATTTAGAATTCTGTGGTAAGTTTTATTGACTCCTAGGTGCACTGCAAATGGCATTTCATGAGCAATACTCAGTATTTCCCTTCTATAAGTCCTAGGTACCACAATTTGATGGTAAATTTTCCACTCTTCATCTAAAGGTGCATCAGATGGTCGCCATTTACGCATCAAAATATTATTTTTAAAATAAAAGCAGACTGGGACGTCTTTCGATTCATCCTCAGTAAGTGCACTAGCTATTAATGGCTGAAGCTCTTCATCATGTTGTTGTTGGACTGACAGCTGGTCTCTTCGAAGTGTGTCAGACATTTTTTATTTTTCCTGTTCTACCCCCTCACTATGTGTGGGGCCAGGAGACTCACAATCCTGACTATCATTAAGATTAGTCATAAAAGATTGGCTGAGATCATACCAAGAATCTTCACTTTCATGAATATTTTTACTAGAATCTTTTCCAGACTCTGACTCCTATTTTGGAAGTGGTGTTCCATTTTTAGGAACTAATTCCTCAATTTTTATTTTCAGAAATCATACCATCATTTTTAGAGAGTGGATGTTTAAGATTATCATCCTTACAAGATTCCCTATTTGTTCCACTTTTGGGAACTGTATCTTCACTTTTGGAGGGTGGATGTTTAAGTTTATCATCCATGGCGAACTTTTGTGACATAGCTCTAGGCAGGGAACAAATTTGGAAATTCCTTTTCTAATTGCTCTGTGTTATTTTAATCACATGGTTTATCTGTCAAAATTGCATTGGCTACTACCTTTCCACCAGCTAGGTCATTGCCTAGCAACAGAGATACCCCCTTTTCAGGTAGAGTAGGTCTGACCCCTACTATGACCGACCCAGAAACTAAATCTGACTTCAAATTAATTTTGTGGAGAGGGACAGAAATAAGTCCACACTCAACCCCCTGAATTAGTACATTTGCCCCTGTGGAAGTAGAGTCCGATAATGGCAAGACTCCATCAAGAAGCAACGACTGAGTTGCGCCTGTGTCACGCAAATTTTTAATTTTGACGGGTGGATAAGCTGAATTCCCATCTAGGGAAATAAACCCCTCAGACACGAATGGAAGGTATTCTTCCTTAATTTGGTCGTTAGAATTAGGCCGTAAAGTCACGACTACCTCAGGAGAGTTCTCTACATTGGCTAAGGCATTTGGAGCTGTTTCAGTCTCCTTTAATTTTGCCAATTTGAAACAATTTGCCATTGTGTGGCCCTTTTTGTGACAGAAACCACAGCTTATGTCTTTAAAGGCAGCTTTGTTTGAGCTGACCTGGTCGTTCTTTTGACGACTTGAATCTGGTTGTTTTTTACCAGAATTTGTTGGAGAGATAGAACTAGACTGAGATCCACTGTTACCTGCTGTGCCACTACTACTGCCATATTTCTTATTTGGCCTACTAAACTGACCCTTGTTTTGAGTCTGACCCACTTTACCAAACTTATGGGTGAGTGCATACTGATCAGCCAAATTTGCAACTTCACTCAACTTGTCAGCCTTATTTTCATCAAAGTGAGTTTTAATGTCATCATTCACACACCGTTTGAATTCCTCGACCAGCATCAGTTGTCTTAAGGCGTCAAATGTGGAGACCTTTTAGGAAGCACACCATCTATCGAAATGCCTTTCCTTTTGATAAGCAAACTCTACGTATGTTTGTGTATCCGCCTTACGATACTTTCTAAATTTTTGGCGATAAGCTTTGGGCACCAATTCATAGGCTTGTAAAATGGCCTTTTTAACCTTATCATAATCCATGCTGTCCTCTATTGACAGAGCGGAATACACTCCTTGAGCCTTGCCTGTGAAATTACTCTGAATGAGTATGGACCATTTATCTCTTGGCCACTTTAGTTGCTCTCCCAGCTTTTCGAAGTGGGTAAAGAATTTCTCCACGTTATCCTCCTGAAATTTGGGGACAAATTTTACTTGCTTAGAAACATCGAACCCCCCCAGTATTCAAGCCTATTTTGGGGTCTGAGCCTTTTATGACCCCTAACTCTAGTTGCTTCAACCTAAATTTATGTTCTCTTGCCTCTTTTTCCCTTTGCATTTCTCTTTCTTCTTTTTCCTTTTGCATTTGAATTTCTTTTTCCTCTTTTTCCTTTTGCATTTCTCTTTCCTCTCTTTCCCTTTCTCTTTCCATTTCTTTTAATCTAACCTCCTTATTCATTTCCATTTCAAACCTTTTCAATTCAAATGTGTTGTCAGTTGGCACGGTAATGAGTGTTTCGAGTACTGTGCTGGGCAAGACACTTTCATCTACAAGATATTCCAGAACATATCTTTTAATCTCGTCTTTCCGCATTAAAGGCTGAAATTCAATGCCATCATGTTTTGCGACCTTTACAATCTCAGACTTTTTTTTAATGAATCTAGTTCCTCGACTGAGGGACTAGCCACAAATTTATCTAAGTTGAATGGCATTTTGAAGTTGTATCAAGCGTTCAACAAACAACTAACAAGTCTGGACAAACACAGTTGCTTACGATTTACAAAACAATTTCTCGAATTTTCTAGTATTTTTCGTTCCCGGATGTTAGGCCACCAATTCTGTTACGGCTTGGTCGCAAGTCAAACCAATAACAGCGAAAGATCACAGAAGAACGAGATTAAAATTCAACACATTACGTAAACAGTTCTCCTTCTACAGAATTCTGGAAAGGCTGCGTTGAAGGTGACATTGTTGTTGTAGCGGTTCTAATTCTCTGGAGCTTTCCATTCGCTCGTCGACGGATTCAATCTGGTGTTCCTGACGAGTCGTCTTGTAACAATACATTCCATTCAAAAGGCTACAGTACAGAAGACGGACCCTCAGAAATGGACAGGAACACCAAAGCTGCAACTTGACTGGCTCCGTGCCTACAATTCCCTAGGTAGGTGAAGACTACATACGTCAAATGTAATTCGGGAAAGAGTCACACGGTGTTCTTGGGGTCTTAGAGGTATTAATATTCGAGTCACTTCCATTCGCACGTCATCGTACTGAGCCTTTTATTCACCCCGTCTCAACTTCTGGGTTCCTGGAGTAGCCCTACTTCAGGCCTTGTGCTCCGTGGAAGGCGAAGAAATTCCCCCAAGAAATCATATACTTCTCAAGAAGTTCTTCATATCTTCCTCACACCAAAGAATGAACATTATTCTGAAGTGACGACCTTAGACCAAAACACTTCCAGAGGGATACTGGGACTGACCTTTGGATGGCACGAACCACCATCTCGGGCCACTCCACTGAGTTTATAGGGTACAAATTTGCATATCCCGATCATGCAAGGTCATCAGAGGTTCATTTGTCTTTGGAATGGGCACATCACAAATTACTCTACACCAGTGCTGTAGTACTCGAGACCGGTCTCGAGTCACGATTTTAAGGACTCGGACTCGGAAGGCAAGGACTCGGACTCGGTCTCGTACAGCCCGGACTCTTGACTCGGCTCTAGATTTCCTAAGACCCGGCTTGAAACCGGGCTCAAGACCGGCAGAATTTGGGAATAACCTTTATACAATTAATGCGTCGTCACATAGCTTTACCCTTGTCCTCTGCAGTTTGTTTTAAACTCCACACGGTATCTACGTCTTGCAACATGCACTGTATAGTAAAGATGATATTCTTAAAAGTCCTACGGTTAAAACGTAGGCCCTACATGGGGGATTCTTAATTATTTCCGCTGGTGGCCCACATGTTTAATAGGGAATATCCCATGGGCCACAGCCAAACGCGTATCCATGATTTTGCCTTTAGGCCTCATTTTGAAATGATTAGCATTCTGCCTGAATATGTGGTGGCTAGAGGTCCGTTAAAGGCCCCGGGTTCAGAGCAGCACCGAATGGAATAAAAAGGGCGTAGCCCCGGAAGCTCTGAGGGTGTTTACCAAATTGTGGACATAAAACTGAACAGTTATCTACGCTATCTGTAAATGGCATTGAATGCGCACTCATTTGGATAATCAAAAGTATCACTATTTGACCATGAGACCCAATCCAGGCCTGACAGAGCAGGTAACAAATAAAATCATATCAGTTAAGTGGCGCGAATCGTTTTTAAAAAGTGTATGGCTGGGAGAAGGTGTTTTGGCGTGACTTTATCTGAGCAGAACGTCACTCTCTGTTGGCTCGTATAGCATAACAAAAATATTTTTTTGCCAAAAAAGCCTCCTAGATTGCCTTGAGTGGAAAGTTAGCGAGCTTTAAAAGTTGTACCTAGACACCATTTTCTTTATTCTTAAATATCATTATTGAGAAATGCACAGGTAAAATAAGAAAACGCTATAACAAGATGAAAGAAAGTAATATTTGGTCTATATATGTTTCTATCAAGGGAAAACATAAATTGGCCACCTTTGAGAACCGCTTAATATTCAGTATATTACTTACCTATTTTGGCCCATCCCACTTACATTCGTCACCAACCGGTGTGAAATCGATCGGAGAGAACGATCCAGCACTTGTTACTGCAGTGCGTGTTTTTGCAGATCACACAGCACAGTAAGACTTAGCGTACAGTGTAAAACAGTAGAATCCCGACGTGAAATCTACAAGGAATTTACAGGTTCCTCACGGAAACCTGGAAATAATGTAACTGAAAACTTTTCTGGAAGCTTTGTTGTCTTCACGAAAGGTAGTTTTATCATTACATACAAAGCACCCAGTAAACACGAAACATTTTGAAACATTTTTTTAAGGCGGTAAAATGTTACAGAGAAATATTGAGGAAAAATGTTTTTGAAATATTTTAAAAATGTTTTATTAACATTTCAAAAATATTTTCACTAAAATATTTTCTTTCAATGTTATCAAAATATAACCAAAACATTTCTTTGTCAACAAAAGAAAATGATTTTTTCATGAATATGATTCTTAATGCTTGTGGAAAGCACGCGAAAACTAAAAAAAGACCTCAAAATGCTCGTTGTGTATGTGTTTGTGTTGGAATGGTTGAAAAATATTTTGAAGATATTTTTATTTACTTGTTACACTGAAACATTTTAATAATATAAATAAAATGTTTGATAATAACACCCAAATTTCAATTGAAAATAGCCCCGAAGTATTATACAGTACTTAGACTATCATGCTATGGCAGATCGGAGAGAAAAATGTGGTTTTTGTATTGCATCCTGAATATTGTAATAATGTTGCTAGAAATATTCCTATGATGTTTTTGTAATGTTTTTAAAACATTCTGTTAACATTTCAATAAATCATTTTTTAAATATTTCGGAAGTATTTCTATAGTATCATTCTGTAACCCTAAAAGTAGTAAAAATGAACAATTTCAATTTGTAAAAAGGTGTGTAGATTGGAGTGGTACAAGCATACGGATATAAGTGAGAAAAAAATTAGAGAGCAAAACATTTTGAAATGTTAGGAAGATATTTCAGCAATATTTTTTTGTGATGATTCCAAAATATAACCGAAACATTTTCTTGACAACGAAAGATAATGATTTGCTTAATTAATATGATTTTTGGTGCTTGCAGAAGGCCCGCCAAAACTGTACAAACACTTCAAAATGCTCATTATGTATGTTTTTGTGTTGAAATGTTTTTAAAATATTTTGAAGATATTTTTTATTTACATTTTACACTGAAACCTTTTCATAATATGAATATAATGTTTAATAATAACACCCAAACTTGAATCGAAAATAGCCCAGAAGTGTTATACAGTAAAAAGACTATCATACTATGGCAGATTAAAGACAAAAACTTCGATTTTCCTATTGGATCTTGAATATTGTAATAATGTTACTTGGAATTCATATGATGTTCTCATAATATTATAAAACATTCTGGTAACATTTCACTAAATCATTTTTCAGTATTTTTCATTATTGAAAAAGTACCTAAAAGCCTTTACGGGATAAAACCTATCCCCTACTTCCCTCCGTGCCCTCATGAAGCTCGTCCTTGAAAGGAACTGTTCTGAGTATAATGGCCAATTTTTCCTACCAAAAATTCGATGCGCTATGGGAAGCCAATCTTCACCGAAATCTGCGATATTATCATGCATAGACTTCGTTACAGGAATGAAATTTTACTGCTGTATAAGGAAACGACATTTGGACTTTCTAATTTGGTGGCTAAAATGAATGAAATTCACTCTTCTTTGAAATTCACCATAGAAGTCTCTGACAACGAGGTTACGTACTTAGATCTAAAAATTTTCAAAGGTTCTAAATTTCAATCTAGTGGCATTCTTGACAAAAGTCTATACTAAAGCCCACACCTTTCAATACCTCGATCGAAATTCTGCACACCCACTAGCCACTTTTAAAGGCTTCTTAAAGGGTGAAGTACTGAGATACGGTAAAATTTGCAGTAATGAGAACGATTTTCTAGAGAAAAGAAATTTCCTTTTCAGAGAAACTTCTCACAAGAAACTATTCGCCAGAAGAGATTAGGTCCTAATATATGCATCTGAATGTAAGCAAAAACCAACGCCGATACTCGTTCTCAAAACAACCTACACTCCACACATTAAAACGAGTCACCTAAGACTAAGAGAAGCTTTATTAAAGCACTGGAATATAAATGCAGGTGACCAGCAAATGTCCCGTCTGTTTCCCGACCGTCCTATTATAGCCTATAAAAGGGCACCAAATCTCAAACATTTACTTGTACATAGCTGCATTATAAAACATGACAAACCCTGCCTTAGTATTACACAGTACACAAACCCCACTACTGACAACGTTCTGCCCATAGAGCGAAGAACAGAAACCGGTTTAGTTGGTTTTCATTACACCTCTTATTTGTCAATCTCAGAACGACTCACATTCCTCCAAAAGAGTGGAATAATTTAAAGCTTTTGCTTAGATCATATTTAACATGATCAGGCACCTTTTCCTAAAATATAACAGTTCACCATAGAAATAAAAGTTACTTTTATTTCTATGCAGTTCACCGACTTGGTAAAGTCAGATAGTGAACCACCTACCCCCCCCCCCCCCCTTCATTTGTTTTTGCTTCTCTCTTCTTCGGAAAATGAGAGGTAGATTAGATGCACTGAGAATTCCGGGCGGAATCTCTGTTTTGCTGAGCAAAAGTTTGAACAATTAGAAACAGCGCCACCTATTCATTGAAAACGTGGCGCTATCCTGTGAAAGCAGCGTGTATGAATTTGTTAACAGAGTGACGCTGTAAATGCTGATATTGTTTTACAATCAAGTGCTAACCTGTGACTTTTAGCTTGGGATTCTGCCATGAAAGTAAGTAAATGCTGTTTAATGACTCATGAGCTCAATAAAGGAGAAACTGAACATTGCGGGCCCCTGGTATTGTTTGTAGCTAACGATGAACCTAGGCCTAGTGTTATTTATGGCTATATGTTTGAGTACAGTACACAGTGTGTTGTGGTCAATGACGGGTTTACATGTCGAATCAGGGTTAGGGATACAGTTTAAGAAGGTAAAAGGGGCAGTTTCTAAGGACGTAAATTGGGTTTATCTCATTAATCATTTATCGAAGGAAATTTTTCTTTTGTTTGATCAAAACAGATTGAATAAATACCGATACTGACGTTTACTGAATAAATCGGTTATCCAATCCAAAGCAGTTCCCGAGCTGACTTTCTTGCTTCAGTGATCCACACAATTCAATTTTCTCTCTGCTGACCTGGGGTCTGAAGTCTGAAGAAAGCATGTCAGAAGAAGCTACTCTCAAACTAAGGCGGAGAACAGCAAAGGGAAAGTTCACCAGGCTAGAAAAAGCTGTCCAATTCCTCCAAAATGAAAACCGTTCCAAATCAGAAGTTGAAGAGGCCTTTGAAGAAGTAAGCCATGCATACCAGGAGGTGAGTGAGAAGCATGAAACGTTCACCTCTGTTATTACAGATGATGACGAGTATGAAAAACAGGAGAAATGGATGGAAGATTGCCAGCAAGCCTTTTTGAATCTGAAAATAAAGGTTTGTGATTACTGTAAACAAAATGTTTCAAGGCCTAGGTCACCTGAGACTGAGAGTAAAGCAAACAAAGGTACAGATTATGATACGGGCAATGACATTCAGTCTGAAACAAATGATGCAGATGAGTATGATGGTATTGTAATTGAAGAAATAACAGGCCCTGATTTAGAGGCACAGGTGCAAGGGTGTGAGCTGGATCAGGAAAAAGTAGTCAGAAGAAGTATTCCCCATTTCAAAATGGAAAAACCAAAGATGTCAAGGTTTGGAGGGAATGTAAGAGGCTATCACATATTTAAGTCAGATTTTACACATATGGTGGGCAAGGTGTACAGTAAGAGAGATTCAATTACCATATTGCGATCAGCCCTATATGGGAAACCTTTAGAAATGGTAAGGGGCATAGGATCTAACTATGATGCAGCCTGGGAATATCTAGATTCAGTGTACGGAGATCCAAGATTTATAGCCGATGCCATTATCAATGATATTAACAAGTTCAAGGCAGTAAAAGAAGGGGAGGATTCAAGGTTTGTGAGTTAGTTAACTTAGTAAGAACCAGTTATAATGCATTGAAAGAGGTGGGGAGGCCACATGACATGGATAATAGCCAAATGTTAGCCCTCATTGAAAGAAAACTCAATATGCATGATAGGAAAGTATGGTTTCGATATTTGAAAGAGAAGGGAAACAGGCAAGTTTATCGGCGTACTAATTGACTGGCTGACTAGTGAGATGAAATCTCGTATTCGGGCAACAGCACCTTTGAGAAGTGAAACTAGTAAGTCTGGGGCTGCTGTCCACGTCGTTGGCAAGAAAAGTGACGCCAAGAAATTTCACAAGTGCTGGCTATGCGAATCCACAAACCACTGTACAGATCAATGTCAAACTTTCCTGAATTTGACTCCAGCCCAACGGTGGCAACACGTAAAGGGACACCATGGCTGCTTCAGCTGCCTGAAGAAAGCTGGGAGAGACCACAGAATGTCCAATTGTAGAAGGAAGAGAGCATGTTCAGAAGTGGTGAATGGAACACAGTGTGGTCAGTTCCACCATCCCCTACTCCATCCACCAGCAGGCAGTGTTAGTGGAGTTGTGTGGGTGGCATTGAATACAAAGGATGAGGCACTATTGCCAGTGGTAGAAGTAGATATTGAGGGCCCCAGAGGAATGAAACAGAGAGGGAATATTCTTCTAGACTCTGGTGCTCAGATAAGTTTAATTAGAACATCATTGGCTGAACAACTCAACTTAAAGGGTAAAAACGTTAATATCACAATCACCAACAATAGGTGGTGAACAGGAGCAGATGCAGACAAAAAAAGTACCAGTTGAAGATCAGGCCACTTACCAAAAGCGGAGAGTACTCCATATCAGCTGTTGGCTTGCCCTGCAAAAGTGAAGAACTGAAATATATGGATGTGGACGAAACGTCAAAACTGTTTGGTTTGAAATCAGATGATGTCAGAAGAGGTAACGGATCAGTGGATATCCTCATTGGTATTGACTATGCTCACCTACATGGTGGTGACGTCAGACAGATTGGTCATCTTGTAGCAAGAAACTCACCGCTTGGTTGGTTGATCTTTGGTTCATCAGCAACGCAGGAAGTTGTGGCCAGCAGTGTTCTCCATGTAAAACTCTCCCCTCCAGTTGAACTAACAGACTTCTGGACATCTGAAAGTATGGGTATCAATCCAAGTTCTTGTGAGTGCAAGCTTAACAGAAGTAGTAAGTTGGAGGCTGATGAAGGCAAGATAATCAGTGATTCCTGCAAAAAAGTTGGTACACAGTGGCTTATCCCATATCCATGGAAAAAAGATGCTAAGCTTCTGCCCGATAACAGGTCACATGCAGAAAGAACCCTCCGAGTCACTGAAAAAAGATTGAGCAAGAATCCAGAGTATGCAGAGGCATATAAAAGAGAAATGACGGAAATGGTGGAGATAAAGTTTGCCAGAATGCTAACAGAGAAAGACATCAAACAGTACAAAGGTCCTGTAAATTACATTTCCCATCATGAAGTGATTAGACCAGAGAAAAGAAGCACACCAGTGAGAATTGTTTTTAATTCCTCAGCTGTATTTCAGGGCCACTGCCTAAATGATTACTGCCTTAAGGGACCAAAACTCCTAAACAACTTATTTGGAGTGATCCTCAGATTTCGAGAACACAAGGTGGCAACTTGTGGAGATATTTCAAAGATGTATCACCGTGTCTTAATTCCAGAAACCGATCAGCATGTCCATCGTTACTTATGGAGGGATATGCAGATTGACAGGCCACCAGAGGTGTTTGTGAAGACAGTATTGACATTTGGTGATAGACCTGCTCCACCTATGGCTCAGGTTGCACTTCTGAAAACTGCCAAAGAAGGAGAGCAACAACATTTAAGGGCAGCACAAGCACTGCGGCACAATACCTACATGGATGACATATGCCTGTCAAACCCAACCATAGAAGATGCTGTAGAAATCACCCATGGCATTGATGAGGTACTAAAGGGAGGTGGTTTCAAAGTAAAAGAATGGTTATCCAGTCAACCTTTAGATGAAAGATCAGAAGTGCCAAAGGAAAATGTGAAATCCTTCACAGATGAAACAAAGGTAGAGAAGGTGCTAGGTGTAGTCTGGGATCATGAAAATGATAAGTTCTCCCACAAGGTCAGTCTGAAGAAAATCCTATTGGTACAAAACAGTGCGTCAGGTGAACTCCAGAGACTGACAAAGAGGAAGATTTTGAGCCAAGTGGCTCAAATCTTTGACCCCGTAGGATTTGCATCAACCTTTGTAATTCGTGCGAAGATTGGATTACAGCATCTTTGGCAGAAAGGTCTGGACTGGGACAGTGAACTTTCAGAAAGGGATGAGGAGAACTGGCGACATTTATTCAAAGAAATGGAAAATCTAACTGCTCTAAAGTTCGAGAGGTTTAACGCCAGTCAACAGACGAGATCCCATTCTGTGCATTTTCTCAGATGCATCCGAATTTGCGTTTGGTACATGTGCGTATTTGGTGGCAAGTGAGCAACGACAGTTATGATGTTCGACTCCTAACTGCCAAGTCCAGGGTGGCTCCTCTCAAACGTCTAACTATTCCTCGTCTGGAATTACAAGGGGCAGTGTTGGCAGCAAGACTGAGTTGTACTATCTTAGAAGAACTGACACTCAAACCAGATAAAGTCATGTTTATGATCGACAGTACCATTGTTTTGGGTTGGGTACAAAATAATGCAAGAGGGTTCAAACCATATGCGTCGGCCCGAGTTGGTGAGATACAGACAGTAACTGATCCCTCGCAGTGGGTTTATGTTCCTAGCGAACACAATGTTGCAGACGATGTATCAAGAGGAATTTCTGTTGAGCAATTAAAGGGAAGATGGGAATGTGGACCAGAGTTCCTCCATACACCGGGAGAAGAGTGGCCATTGGCAAACCGACCAAATTTGTTGTCTGCTGAAGCTGAAGATGAGTGTGAACGTCGTAACACTCAACAGGTGTCCATGGTGAAGGAGACAGAAATCATTAACTGTGAGAACTTTTCCAACTGGAGACGACTCCTGAGAGTCACTGCATATGTTTTCAGGTTTGTTCAGAACCTTAAAGCCAGATGTCAGAAATCACAGGAATCCAAAACCCAAGAGATGCGAGCACTTGACCCGTCGGAGTTGAAGGAGGCAGAGACATACTGGATTAAAGATGCCCAGAGACTACTCCATACCCGTTTGAAGTGTGGTGTGTTCAAGACATTGAGCCCGTTTGTGGAAAATGACCTCATCCGAGTAGGTGGGCGGGCAAAGAGTGATTTGATATCGTACGACATGGGACACCCGGTACTACTGCCACAGAAACACCATGTGACAAAGCTCATCACTCAACACTACCAAAGCAGGGGACACAATGGGGTTGCCTGTACAGCTGCAAAAGTAAGAGAAAAGTATTGGATACTTGGGGTGCACAGACTTGCAAAGACAGTGAAGTACAGGTGTGTGACTTGCAAAGTGTTTGCACGTAAAGCCGAAAGTCAAGTAATGGCCAGTTTACCAAAGGAAAGATTGGCACCATTCACCCCACCTTTCTTCTACACCTCATGCGAATACTTAGGTCCACTGCAAGTAAAGGTTGGGAGAAACAAGGTAACCAAGCACTATGGGGTAATCTTCACATGTCTAAACACCAGGGCAGTTCACCTTGAGCTGTCAGTAGACTGTTCCACCATGGAGTTTTTGCAGGTCCTCAGACGACTTTTTGCAATAAGAGGACAACCTGTACAAATACTGAGTGACAACGGAACCCAGTGTGTTGGTGCTGAAAAGGAGTTACGCCTAATGATCCAAGGTTTTAGTAATGAACAGTTGAAAGAATTTTGTGCAGAAAGGCAGACTGAGTGGAAGTTTACTAACCCATCAGCTCCGCATCAAAATGGTTGTGCTGAAAGTCTTGTCAAAAGTTGCAAAATGGCGATACGTAGGGCCATTGGTGAACAAGTTCTCACTGTCATGAAACTTAACACTTGTTACAGGAAATTGCCAATCTTGTAAATCAGTGGCCGATAGGAAGGATCCCTACCGACCCAGACGACGGACGGTACTTATGTCCAAACGATATGCTGCTGGGACGAGCTTCCCGTGATGTGCCACAAGGACCTTTCAGAGAGACCCGCAACCCCAGGCATCGGGTTAAATTTGTTCAAAAAACCGTAGACTCATTTTGGCGACGTTGGACAAGAGATGTCTTACCTTGTTGGTGCCACTTCGAAAGTCGGATGTTCATCGCCGTAATGTTAGAGTCGACGGCATTGTCATGATGGTGGAAACAAATGCTGTACGAGGGAAATGGATCCTTGGCAGAGTGGTTCAGGTTTATCCAGGGTCTGATGGTAAAGTGAGGAAACTGAGAGTGAAAACGTCTACCACAGAATTTCGCCATCCTGTGACCAAAATTGCAGTCATCTACCCAGCTGAAGATTACGAAGACGACTGATCACGTTTCTTTGACGATTTTGTAGGTTATGGGTGTGGGAGGGGCGGGCGTAGGGGTGGGAGCCGGGGGTATGGGTGGGACCCGGGTCGGGGGATGGGGTGGGGGGGAGGATGTTTTGCCGAGCAAAAGTTTGAACAATTAGAAACAGCACCACCTATTCATTGAAAACATGGCGCTATCCTGTGAAAGCAGCGTGTATGAATTTGTTAACAGAATGACGCTGTAAATGCTGATATTGTTTTACAATCAAGTGCTAACCTGTGACTTTTAGCTTGGGATTCTGCCATGAAAGTAAGTAAATGCTGTTTACTGACTCATGAGCTCAATAAAGGAGAAACTGAACATTGCGGGCCCCTGGTATTGTTTGTAGCTAACGATGAACCTAGGCCTAGTGTTATTTATGGCTATATGTTTGAGTACAGTACACAGTGTGTTGTGGTCAATGACGGGTTTACATGTCGAATCAGGGTTAGGGATACAGTTTAAGAAGGTAAAAGGGGCAGTTTCGAAGGACGTAAATTGGGTTTATGTCATTAATCATTTAGCTAAGGAAACTTTTCTTACGGTTTGATCAAAACAGATTGAATAAATACCGATACTGACGTTTACTGAATAAATCGGTTATCCAATCCAAAGCAGTTCCCGAGCTGACTTTCTTGCTTCAGTGATCCACTCTGACTCTGACTCTGACTTATACCGAAAATAATCGTACATCCTTTTATCCTACAAAAGCGGGATCCTAAATACCGAAAAACAGTCGAAAAGAAATGCAAGCTAGCACAAATGTGTGCGAGATCTAAAAGGCTTAACTCTTAGCCTTAAACTTTCGACCAATTAGCGTCCAGTATTTGGGGTATTCTCTTTCATGTCCAAATACACAAATATAAACAAAAGCTACACGAGGATATGCGCCTGATGGCGCCTGATCGAGCTCAGTGTCGAACTCGAAACAGCGATTGTACCGATTCAACTGACTGGCTCAACGTAGAACCCACACCTGCCTCGCTTAAAGACTCCACACTCTCAAGAAGAGAAAATAACTTGTGGCTAGAGAATGCACCTTCTTCAAAAAAGGACACTGGATTCACAGAAACCCACCCAGACTTCCGAAGTTGTCGACTGCTCTGAGGAATTCTCTGAGTCATAGAACTCGGTGATTCTTGGAGCAGAAAGAGACAGCGGTGCCCCAAGAAAACACCCGAACATGCGTTGAAGGAAATCCGGATTGGCTATTTAAACCAAAGGGTCTTTTTGGGCACCAATTGTCTCCCGAGAGAGTGACTTTTTTTCACTGCAAACATGCTTTAAATATATTCTAAGTTTTCTTCTAAGTAAGAGAGTAGGCCTTAAAAGCAACAGAGAGAATGTTCGGCTAGACTAGGCTATGTGTCAGCCAATTAGAAACCCAGAGCCTATAAATCGAGGCAAAAGTCCTGCATAAGTACTTTTTATACACTGTTTGCCACTGCATATTACTAATAAAGCACAACATCCATGTAAACGTACAACGTATACCCCCAATAAAAACTGAATGTGCAGTATACAAACTTGTGAAAAGTGTAAAAATAGAAACTGAGGCGGTTGCAGTACAACTTGCCCTGTATGTTAACAGGTGTTTCTGTAGGTATGCATGTGATGTCTTGTAAAGTACTGTGCAGTTCTGCAAATATACAGAGTGGTCCTATACCTGAATTGGGGCATCATGTACATGGACACGTTGTTACAGCCGATAATGTAAAGAGACCGGTCGTAGTGGAATGCGCGGGCCGTCAAAAGGACCACTTTTGGGGTCAGTGTCCCCAAGAGCAGATATATGTTCTTTTTGGTGAGCTTGTGGAACAACAGGGAGTGAGGGCGCTTTAGGTATATGAAGGAGAAATATGATAGCATTATGTATTTGGCCTAGACAATTGAGAAAAAGTGACCTTTAATTCTTCTGCTGTCTTTCAATGTACCTTTTTGAAGGGAAATATACCTGCAAGAGGGCGCTGTAAAATCGGGGCGAGAGCCCCTTCCCCTGGGGTGTGACCTACGACCCTTCTGAATTAACGTATGACTTTTTTGATAAAATTCCACGTTTCCAATTCCATGTGAAAATGTCCTTAGAACAGTTTTTACATTATCGGTAATTTTTTTTTTACATTATCGGTAGACGAGCTTTTTACATTATCGGTAAATTTTTTTCACATTATCGGTTCAAATGGTTTTTTTACATTATCGGTAATTTTTTTTACATTATCGGTTGTTTTTACATTATCGGTAATTTTTTTTTTACATTATCGGTCGTTTTTACATTGTCGGCTGATTTTTACATTATCGGTTGTAACACACTTGCTTGCTGTTCTTGTATGAAACCCAGTTGACAGCAACTTTGTTGTAGACGGACAGAGATGCAGTTCTGTAAAAATACAGTGTGGTCCCATACCTGAATTGAAGCATCCTGTACATAGACATGTACTTGTTGTTCTTGTATGAAACCTAATTGACAGCAACTTTGTTGTAAATGAACAGAAATTTTTTAAAAGTGTGGGCGAGTTGCGATTGTTGGGGTAGACTGACACGTAAGCGGCAATGCTAGAGCGATAGCGCGAGCCAAAGTGAGTGGGGTCCAGGGTCCCGCTCAAGGGCCCCTGGTGGGGCCAGGGGCAAAGCCCCGGTAGGGTCTAGAGGGCGAAGCCCCCGCATCGGGAAGCTCTGGCATTTAAGGCTTTTTAGGGGCCTTTAATGGAAGAAAATTGTGATCAATTTCTGAGAGCCACAAAGCCATCAACAACCGCAGAATACCTTTCTAACAGATCCCGCCAGGTGGAGAATTGAATCGGATCCATACTGCGTCGCAAGGCCACATTCGTTACTATCGCAACAGGCTACTGCGCCCTCCTACTAGCTACGCTCAGGCTACGCTCCGGCTACGCTCCAGCCTATAACCCAGGAGAATGCAAAGAGATTAGAGAATATTCTTTCCCAGTACTGTATATACTCTTCAAAGTTCCGCTGTGTATATGATACGGTTCTCTTGCTTATTTGGTCGGCGCTCCAGCCAAAGCTGGTGGTCGGCTGTCTCCTGTAAAAAACAAAAATTTTGCTAGCAAAGGAACTGAGTATTACTGCATACCTGCAGTGTACAAATACAACATGAATGTTAAATACCGCAGTGTCGACGCTGACACTACATGTGAAACGAAACAAGGTAGAATTAATTTATTATGTGGAATATTTCATGTTCATCTTTTCTTTAATTTTTTTCTAGGAAGAAGGGTGAGGTTCCGGAAACCAGGAAATCCCCTAAATCCTCCCTTGGAGGGCAGCCGGGTATTTCGAGTTTACGACAGGCTCATACAACCCCGAACCGAGCCCCCCCCCCCCCCCAGCAGTGCTTCCGTTTGAAGTTTGGCATACTTCAAGTTTAATCACTCCTCCCCTCCATAGCTGGTTCCGTTGGATCAGCCCTTACCTCTTAACATGCCAGTGTGCAAAAAGATGTGAAGCTTGAAAGGCCTGGGGCTCAAATAATCAAAAGATTTCCCTTCCCTCAGGGCAGTAGTCCAAAACAACGTTCAACCCCCTCCTCTAACCGAAAACAGCTTCCTCCACGCCTAGTAGACTAGGCTTTACTACGTAAAATATAGCAATTTATAGGAATTTAAGCAATCGCGCGGGCAAGTGTGTGTGTATAGGATGTGTGTATGTATGTGTTTATGACGCTTGGCTTGTAAACACGATATCTCAAGATAGCAATGGTGGATAACTTTCATACTTGGGATATTGAATTATTACATCAAGAGGAAGATCCGTCTTGTTTATGGTGGAGTTCAAAGGTCACGTGAGTTAACCAGAGGTCAAAAACTGAGAACCTTATAAACACAATATTTCTAGGTAGGAAGCACGAATGCATTAACAAAGGATAAACCCTATTGATTTGGTAAAGATCAAAGGTTATCTGAGGTCACGGGAGGTAAAAATACGAAATTCTTAAAACTGCTTGTAACTCACGATATCTCAAGACAACAATGATGGAAAATCTTCATAATCGGTATATAACTTTATCGTCTTGAGAGGAAGAGCTCTATTGTTTTTAGTGGAGGTCAAAGGTCATTTGAGGTCATAAGAGGTTAAATGATCGAAAGCCTTCAAAAACACGACATTTCAAGAAAGGGATGATGGATACTTCACATAGATGCGTTATTTTACGAGAGAGGGAACCCTATGAGTTTGTTGGAGGTCGAAGGTTATATGAGGTCATGAGAGGCGCAACTACGAAAACCTTGTAATCTAAGTAGACAGTGAGCGGTAACTCCAAATTGTGTCCGGCGGTTTGTGACCAACGAAAAGTTAGGGCTGAATTTTTCTACCATTCCATAGATAAAGTTATAGAAAACAGCATATTATTTTTCACAAGCATAAGTGTTACAGTAATAAGACTATTTAAATTACCTAATTATGAACACGTGAGAAGGATGTTGTAACCATAGCATGATTAGAAATGCTATACCCTGAACGATTTCTTTGAGGGCGTAGTGGATTAGAGCTCGGATTCTCACGCAGACGGTCCGGTTACGAATCCCTCCTAAGACAAGTTCTTATTTTCATTTTTTGTTATTCCCTTTTTGGTGGGGTTCAAAGTTCATATGAGGTCAAGTTGTAAAACATCGTAAAAATGATATAGCCAAGAAGTGTAAATTTGAGGGATGAACCTCAGTGCAACAAATCACCCCCTTTCGGCAAGGAATCACTATGTCTTTGGGCTTTCTGGTTAACAGAAAATATTAAAAGATCGATTGTTTAAAATGACAACCACCCTACTTCCAGTCACAGCTTTCCCGCCTATACCGATTTTCCCAACAGACCTACTCGTCGATCGCTGCTTTTCTGCTAATACGAAGAAAGGAAGCAAGAGCAGTACCATGTTCGGCATTCACAAAGTAACACCACATGACCAGTAAAACAACAATCGTTCATTGCTATTGAAACCCACGGCGTATATCATAACACACAACAACATCGTAAAAAAGGAAGTGTCAAATTGATCATTTGTAAATTCCTGTTCTTAGTGTACACTTTTCCACAGGGGGACTCGGTCTCGGACTGTGACTCGGCAAGTGAGGACTCGGACTCGGACTCGGACTTGGACTCGGAAGGTGGGGACTCGACTACAGCACTGCTTTACACTAAAGCCTATTAACAGGTTAACATCCTCACCCAAGCCAAAGTCCTGGTGGCCTTTCTCAGCAGCTTTTGGGTTTAAGTTTCTCTCCTCAAACAACAGGCCCAAATAATACCCAGACTACAGGGGTAACTAAACATTTGCAAGAAATAAAATCCGAGCTGTCTCCACACTAACGGATGATGTTTCTGGGGCAGTGATAGACTTCACGAAGGGTGGTGCGTTTTACTAGGGAGGAAGGTAGACAGACAGTCTGGGCAGAAATGGAAGTACGGAGCAGTCGAATATTCTCAACTGCTAGAGTTAAGCTCATTCTGCCGATGCATCTGGCAAGTTTGTGCACTCTACATGAAGCCATTGCACCTGCATCGTCTGCCGTGGGTGCTCCAAATCATTGTGTTGCAACCTCAAGCCTCTCATTTTTGTAACCCTACATTTGTCACAAGTGTTTAAATGTAGCATGCATAACGTTTGGAAAGATTGTTACCCCATTCCATCCCACGAGTATCGGTACCCACATCCTCACATCGTGGGCTAGGCGTTACCTCTCTGGTGGAAACGCAAGTGCCGTGATCAAATCATCATTGTAAAGGAGATGAAGGCAGGTTTCAGGCCCTGAAGCATTTCCAAACACCTATATAATTCTCCGATCAGTGGGTACCAGTGTGATCAGAAAATATAACTTAAGTCTAACTAACAACTAGTGAGGAACTCGGTTACTGTACCTATAAAAGGTGGTCAGATACATGTTTCTGTATTTCCATTTTGGAGTATCGCTCATAGAATCATACGTTCCAGTTACGGATTACTCAGTGATGGGATTCCTATCCAAAATTCCCTCAGTGTACGATATATTGGATCATCCAAGTTTTGGGTTGCTGTATAATCGAGATGCTCAGACGTATCATCTCCCAAGCTTGTGTGACCGCCACAAAACAAAGCGGGCCTTATAGATTGTTGCATTTCATGCAGCTGGAATCGCTTGGAAAGATATCTTTCCCAAAGTTCGTATTTATTAGGACTTAAAGAAGGCACAGTGCCAGGATGTCGTACGATTCCTATAGCACCATATCCATTTCAAACATGGTTGCCCTTTTTCTATTCAAACTCCCATTAAGCTGCAAGGAGCCAAGACAATGAAGACACAAATCAGAAAGTTAACACTGGGAATTTGTTTGTTCGCTTTGTGGTAACAGCTATGTATGTCATTGGTCAGGTGTCAATTTGCCGACCGATCTGAAGATATGCAATGGTATTTAGATTCAGGTTTGTTTCTGAAACTTACAGGCAGGGGTTTCAGAACACATACACTCTAAAAGCTGTTGGGTAAACTTTTACCAGGTAGATTGCGCATGCCTCCTGCTAACCTTTTGGGTAAAATATACAAAGGAAAGTACCCATTGTTTCGTACAACTTTACCAGACATAGTAGCAAAGCAATATTTGCAAGTCCAATTCAACTTGAAGTCACAATTCATTTGCTGCAAGTTCAAGTTAATTTCCGAGTCTTTTGGTCGATTCACAAATCGAGTTATAGGCCTTTAGTTACCAGGTAGAAGTAAAGTCGCAAAGTTTTAAGCTGTTACAAGGCAATTAAGGGTCAACGTGCGCCTGCCTCAAATGTCACAACTTCATTTATAAACTTGTACCTTCTTTGCTAGTAAATTTGAGCGATCTGTTACAGTAGCTTAACTCAATGTACAAACACCAGATCGTTTATTTGTGTGGTGGGGGTACCTTGAGTCAACCAGTACGTTCTAAACACTAGTATGGCGTGTAGGTGCGATGTCATCAAAATCTCAGTACCACATGCAATGCATATTTCTCAATTAATATGTTTTTGTTACTTCTTTATTTTCAAAACAAAAATTTACTTACTAAAAAGTTCGCTTAAAAAGTCAATCCTGTATTTTTTTTATATCACTTTATTCCTGACCTTAGTGGATAGGCCCTTCCAGTTTTTGATTTGCTATTCACCCGGTAGTGATCGACTCAACGTTCCAAGGTCAGAAACATTGTGTCAACTGTGTATTGCCACCTCCAGTTCAAGCCTCCATTGCTAAGAAATGCTCCTTTTTCCCAAACAAAACCAAAACAGTACAGAATGTGGAAGACACAATAGAAAGTTTTATCCGTTTTACTTCACATTTTCTGTATTTTTACCAACAAAATATTCCTGAAATGATTGACTCATGGTAACACCATTACTTGAAATATAAAAATAAATGGTATTCTCCACGGGGGTGGCGGTGGGGAGTGAGTAGCGATTAGATTACATTCTTTTTTACTTTAAACAGGGAGGTGATATTAGATCTCCATCTAATAACACCTCCCTGCTTTAAAGGACTCCATCAGCACGCGACTAGACACTTAAGCGGGGAAATTTAAATACTGGAATTGCAAAGCGCAAAGGGCGCTAAAAAGTTATGAGTACACATTAAAGAATTTTTACCTATTAAACCAAAATTAGATCAACTTTTGGGTCTGTTGGCCCGTGTAGGAGAAACATACACTCAATCGTATAAACCCCGTGTGCCCAAGGAAATCGACAAACCGTACCGTGTGACAAACACAAGAGAACAGTAACTAGGTCATACGATATGGAATAAAATTCCCGACCTTTGCATGATTCTGCGGACAGTTTACCAATAGGTTATTTGTCCCTTTTAAACAAACTGCCCTATTGAGAGTAAAAACAGTTAAATCATTGGGAGACAGGTAACCGTCGTCGACTCAGTAGTTCGTCATACCGAAACTGGAAATATTCTCCCATTGGGAGGGAGGGATAGCCGTCCTCTAGCTGGGCCATGGCGTGGCTGTTTTCGACTGATCCAGTTAAGCTTACTCTAGAGTCAACTCCCTGTAACTGAATTGCAATCTTGATTTTTGATTGCTTGCCGAAGGCTCTAGGAATCTGTGGGATGATGATATGTGTGTGTAAGTGCATATGTGTGTATGTGACGCTTTGCTTGTAAACACGATATCTCAAGATAGCAGTGTTGGCGACTTTTCATTTTTGGTACACAGATTGGTAATGTTAAGAGAAAATAGCCTATTGTTTTTGGTGGAGGTCAAAGGTCATTTTAGGTCACCAGAGGTTGAAAACTGAAAACCTTTTAAACACAATATCTTAAGACAGCAATAATGGATACTTTTCATATTTGGTATAAAGATTTTTCATGTTAAGAAAAAAAGTCTTTTGTTTTTGGTGGAGGTCAAAGGTCATCTGAGGTCACCAGAGGTTAAAGTGCGAAGACCTTGTAAATGGCTTGTAAACACGATATCTCAAGATAGCTATGACTGACATTTTCTATATTTATTATATAAATTGATTTGTCATGTTGAGAGGAAGGACCGCATAATTTTTGGTAGAGGTCAAAGGTCATTTGAAGTCAACAGACGTCAAAAACCAGAAACATTGTAAAAACGATATCTCAAAATTGCAATGATGGACACTTCTCTCATTTGGTATATAAAGTTGTCATGGTGAGAAGAAGAGCCCTGTTCTTTTTGGTGGAGAACAAAGACCACTTGACTTCACCAGAGGCCAAAACCAAACACCTTGTAAAACACGATATTTCAAGATAGCAATGACGGACACTTTTCATATTTAGTATATAGATTTGTCATGTTAAGAGAAAGAGCCGTACTTTGGGGTAGAGGTCAAAGGTCATTTGAGGTCATCGGAGACCAAAAAATGAAAACCTTGTACACACGATATCTCATGATAACAATGACGATCACCTTACATAGTTAGTATATTGATTTGTCATGTTGAGAGAAAGAACCCTATTGTATTTTGGTGGAGGTCAAAGGTCATTTGAAGTCACCAGAGGTCAAAACCCGAAAACCTTGAAAATATTATATCTCAGGGAATATAGCTGTGAGGGATCGTATACTTAGCATATGCATTTTTCATGTTAAGTAAATGATTCCTACTGTTTTTGGTGGAGATCAAAGATCATTTGGGGTCACCACAGGTCAAAAGGTCAAAACATTGTGAACACTTTATTTCAGAAAGAGTAACTGTGAGGTATTTCATACTCAGTATGTGGATTGCCCACATTAAGCATATGATCCCCATGATTTTTTGGTGGAGGTCAACGGTCATCGGGGTCAAAACAGGTAAAAAGGTTAAAATCTTGTTACCACGATATCTCCAGAAGGATACCAGTGAGGGATCTCATACTTAGCACGTTGATTTTCCATATTAGGTACATAATCTCCAATATTTTTGGTGGAGGTCAAAGGTCATTTGGGTCACCACAGGATAAAAAGTCAAAATCTTGTAAATACAATATCTCAAGAAGGGTGTTTGTTACAATATATCCATATGGCTAGGAATCACTAAGTCTTTTGGCTTTCTAGTTAAGAAGTACCTATCGTGAGTCACTTAACTTTAAATTTACAATTAGGTCGTTAGGACTTGCGTTTTCAGCAAGTTATTCTTTGCAAGTACAAGTCAAAAGTCATTTTAAGAAAGTTCAAGTCAAGTCGAAAGCCAATGAAAGCAATTGCCTGTCAAGCCACAAGTCAAGTCACAAAACAGTGACTCGAGTCTAAGTCGCATGACTGGATTCAACAACTCTGAGACTAACCCAACGAGGGTAAATTGCTTTAAAAAAAACAACTTGGGTAGTATTTGGCCTAACAGTTCCAATGAAAGTAATTGCCTGTCAAGCCACAAGTCAAGTCACAAAAACAGTGACTCGAGTCTAAGTCGCATGACTGGATTCAACAACTCTGAGTCTAACCCAACGAGGGTAAATTGCTTTAATAAAAAAACAACTTGGGTAGTATTTGGCCTAACAGTTTAGCAGGAGGCATACGTAACCAACCTGAGTAAACTTTTACCCAACAGTTTTTAGAGTGTATATAGATAATGTCGCGCACTCCTAAAATTACATGGTTTCACTGTCGCATCCCGGCTGTATCGCGAATTTCACAAATCCTTACACATGGTGCCTGATTTTCAGTCAACAGGAATCGAAGCCCATCCCCCTATCCCCAATTTGAAAAATTTGGTGACGATACTCAAAAAGCCCAACGTCAGTGCAGACGACTCTCTCTTGATCGATAAACTTCCATTCAGAAAGAACATTGTCAAGTTCTCTACAGTGATTAAAGGCCAAGTCTGTCCATTTGAACTCCATATACACAAATCACCATGTTCGAAAAACAACTTAAGACCTAACTTTATAACTGTTTTATTCCAAGAACTCCGGTTATTATCCGAAAGCAAAGTTAATATTGTCAGAGCTCAGATGCAAATCAAGTTAAGATCAGATCTTAAAGCTAGAGACTTCTCCTTATCGCAAAAGCGAGCCATGCCCGAAATGAAATGGCAATCTCATGTCAAGTGCCTCCGTCTTCAACTCGTACTGACTCAACGTTCGAAAACAAAGTAAAGCTAGGTAGGCTAGGTTTAACGTAGCCTAGGCCCAATTCTTTTCATTAACGTAACAAGTCCAACATCAGTGCACAGGTAGTTCATACAAAAGGAACCTACATATAATGGAAGACAAGGTGACTCACTTCCAAGACACCTTCCTACACAGTAGCTAGATTTGGCCATGCATGCACTGATATGACCAAACCTTCACGTGATATGGCCAAATTGACGAAGCACCGACTGATTTGGTCATGTATTCGATCGTGCACATATGGCCAACCTGGCCAAATCTGGCCATTGTGCATGGTTTCTTGGACGTACGTCACCTTGTGTTGTTATATTTGTATATACATATGTATATATATATATATATATCCTCGTATAGGTATGCACTTAATCACTTAATAACGTTAAAACTGTGGTTAGTGTGTCTAACGTCACTGTGAGCAACAGCGCCAAAAGCACAGATCCCCAAGCTAGAATGTTTTCTACTGTAAACGCAATTTCAGTAGAACTGTCAACATCTATACTTCCAATTCTTCAAAGTAAGGCAGCAGTGGCGGATCCAGGATTTGGCAGAAGGGGGGCCCAGGTCATTGTGGTTTGTATAAAAGTCCGATCTGGGGGAGGGATCTAACAGGGAGGTGGTGTACCAGG
This sequence comes from Holothuria leucospilota, assembly GCA_029531755.1. Taxonomy (NCBI): domain Eukaryota; kingdom Metazoa; phylum Echinodermata; class Holothuroidea; order Aspidochirotida; family Holothuriidae; genus Holothuria; species Holothuria leucospilota. Next base: position 58,588,288 of record CM055967.1, on the reverse strand, counting down.
GGTGGTGCCAGGGGTATTTTGATAAGGGTAAACTATGTGATGAGTGATCGCCGTCCTGGGAAGGGGTTAAGGGGAGGGGGAACCCTCCCCCTTTGGGAAATTTTTGTTAATTTAAGGTTGCTCAGATGCAAAATGGTGATGTCTTTGGTATATTTTTTGAACTGATCATACATGGCTGGAAAGTGTTCATAATTCAGTCAATTTTAATTTTTGGTCGGGTGGAAGATGCTTTCATGGGGAGGGGTCTAAGGGGAGGGGTGTCCCCTCCCCTTTAAGAAAATTTTTGATAATTTAAGATTGCTTAGATGCAAAATGGTGATGTCTTTCGTATATTTTTGAAACTGATCATATATGGCTAGAAAATGCTTATAATTTAATGAATTTAAATTTTGGTTTGGTAAAACATGCTTCTCTGGGGAGGGGTCAAGGGGAGGGGTGTCCCATCCCCTTTGACAAAATTTTTGTTAATTTCAGATTGCTTAGATGCAAAATGGTGATGTCTTTAGTATGTTTTTGAAACTGATCATATATGGCTGGAAAATGCTTATAATTTAGTGAATTTAAATTTTGGTTTGGTGAAACATGCTTCTCTGGGGAGGGGTCTCCCCTTTGAGAAAATTTTTGTTAATTTCAGATTGCTTAGATGCAAAATGGTGATGTCTTTAGTATATTTTTGAGACTGATCATATATGGCTGGAAAATGCTCATAATTTAGTGAAATTTAAATTTTGGTTGGATGAAAGAGGAGAGTAGCCTTTGTTGTCCACATATTAGGATGGCAGTTTTCCGAATTGAAGTCTTCTTTTTCCTTATATTACCCTAAATTCGAAGTACATTTCATTAAAGTAAATTACAAAGCTTAAAGAAGACGCTAATGTTGCAGCAAGTTATAGTTAAAAGCCTGAGGTCATGTTGAAAATATTCCTCTAAATATTAAAGAACTGAAATTCCCTTGAAAGTAGAAGCAGTGTTCCCAATGCTGTGGGCCCGGCCGGTAATAGACTGAAGTTAGCAATCCAATACAGCGCTCATGGGTAACCCCTTGCAATGCCCGGAAAAAGTTACTGTGACCAATATAAGCCAAAATGTTATCAGCCAGAGGTCAGTAACAGAATTATTAACATAAGACTTATTTTCTGAGGTAGAAATTTAAATAATGAACAAATTTGAATTTCACTCTGACACATCACAAAGGCCTATTTAATTGGAACAGGGCCTAGTCATTTGTTTTATGGACTTGAAAAAACTTCAAAAATTTTTGGAAGGGGGCCCGGGCCCCCTAGGCCCCCCTAAATCCGCCCCTGGGCAGAGCCCCTCGGCTGCGCCTAGAGTCTCATTCCATATGCGTGACGTCATGGCCTGTTCGAATCTGATATAGACACCATTGACTTTTTTCCTTAAATACTCTCACTACAGTATATGCAATATGTACAGATAAAGGGGTTTTAGGCAAATGTTAAGTACCTTGGTTTATGGATCTTTTACTTTTTATGAACGAAGAAATTCTGACCAGAATGAAAGAAAAACCTAGCTGGATTTTTTCAAAGGTCCGGAAACAACCGAAAGGGAACATGTTTCCTTAATGTAACCGGACAGTCCGGCGCGACGAAAATTTCGGTGCGTTCCGAGAAGAGTAATTGTTTAACAGGACCCAGACCTACTCTTCCAGCCCTGACACTTCATGTGATTATGGATACAAGACTGTGCACTTTTTGAATGACACGGTACGGAGACACATTATATACTACAACTAGAAAATGTGGTTGCGAAAATCGTAACCTCTTACTGTCCATGATTGTTTCTGTGCTGGTATTTTGAAACGTCCTCAGTGGTTATGCTAGCTCAGTAGCGTAGCCAGGATTGTTTCATGGGGAGGGTTTTGGAGTACGACATGAGGGAAAGGTCTAAGGGGAGGGAGAAAAACGGCTATTTTAGGTCTCCAGATGCAAAATGGTGTAATGTTTGTGCCTCAAATGTAATAAAGTTTATAGTGATCATGTGTTTTTGCAATTATATTTTTCAAGGTTGGGTCATGGGGGGTTTCAACCCCCAAAACCCTCCCCGTGGCTACGCCACTGTGCTAGCTTTAGAATATCACTCTTTCAATTTTCAGTGTTGGAACAGTAAAGATGTGAGAAAGATCGACCAGATCCGTCAGACAATAGGCCTATATGTACTGGAAGATAATTAAATCCTCTTTATGCACCGAAACTTGAGTGACAGATCACTTTGCTTTTACTGTTTGACTTCGAGAAGCACAAATTTTGGGCTTTGCATGCTGGAAATGGTAGGCCTACTCTCAAGGTCTTGTGGGAAGTATTCAAAAATATTTCATGTCTAAACAAATAAGCCTATAGTTGTACTTCTCCGCAGATATCATCACAATGGACTTTTAGTAGGCTGCAAGCTTCATTTCTTGCTTCAAAATGCTTCAAGAAATCTCACCTTGCGTGACTGACCTTGCCTACATACTCTAAGCAATCGACCAATCAGCAAACGCGACAGCACTTATAGCCGCACAGTGTGCATTATTTTTTTCCCAGGACGAACGTGGGCAAATCGAGTTTTCAAAAAATTTAAAATTTGTTTCAAAATGAAGGTTAGGGGTAAGTTTAAGGTTAGGGTCACGTATATTGGGGTTATTTGGCCCGTTCTTTCAAAATCCGGCGTCAGAATTACAAAAAAGGGTCGAAAAGCTGTCATTTTGGAATTAGAGGTGTGGCCTATTTCCAAGAAGCTGATTGGTCCATTGGCCAGATTTTCCCTGACTCGTGGGAAAAAAAAACTACGCGTAGAGTGTGTGTGTACTACGCGTACAGTGTGTGTGTGTCAATGGCAGCTCCCAGGTTTTACGACATAAGAAGCGTGCGTACAGTAGGCCTACTGTGTGCGAAATACGACAGTACGACCATGTGCCACAACATACTGTAGGCCTACTACTGTTTAGGTAGTTTGACTTACTCAAGCCAAAACAACACTGCTCAAATAAAAACCAATCATGCTCAGCCCCATTCCAACCAAAAGTGACCAAGAAGTTTCGTTCCCATCTATATGATTCACTCTACATAATGAGCTCAATGGTAGAACAAAGCACTCAATGAGAATCAAGAAACATTGAACGAAAGAACTGCTTCTCGAAAATGAGAAGCGTGCCTAGGGTACTGTCCATGACGTCATGGACAGTACAATTATTGCAGCCTTATTTGGTGGTTGTGATTGACAATAGTCTGTTGACTTATAACCGATAATAAATAAAACAGAAAGTAAACACGTATCTCGTATCATTAAGGTACAAAGTCCATATTTTTGAGCCTTCTGGCTTACTATTTTAATACAATAGGCGTGTATTAATATCAGGGATCAGAATACATCGTTTGTCGGACGTTTTTAAGAAGAAAAGGTCACAAGTGAGTATTTTGTTCGTTAACTAACATGTTTTGATGATCTTGCTTGTTACCGGTATGTAGAAAACGAAGATTTAGTAGAAACAAAACAATTTGTGCTCGGAACCTATCCGACGGCAGTAATAACGTTCATCTATGATATGCGCGCGTCGGTCAGGAATAAGTGTACATAAACCGCCGAAAAGTCGAGACTGAACCAAACAAAGCCGAGTTCAGTCATGGGTGGTATTGGTGGACTCGAATCGACCGTTGGGTGGTCTGACCTGTCATAAAATCGACATTATTTCGGTTTCAGTTGGCCAGATTGTTTTGACCCAACAAGAGAAAAGCTGACGACTTAATTGATGTAAATTTAATCCCAATTTTCCTAAAGCACAGTTACCATTCCCCACTAAACATAAATGCCAAAACTGTGTAGGTTATTGTCTTTGTGTATCGGAGTGAACGCCGGATGATTGATGTACATGAAAATTCCCCAATTATTTCTCAGTATAATTTGTACTTTTAATTTGCATACCACAGAGAAGATCTTATCACCTTTAGGCCATATATTTGTTCCATGAAAGCTTGCTTAATGGTTTTTCAGACTGGTCCTGGGTGGTCTGAGAGCTTCGTCGGTTTGGGCGGTTTGGTTAACTCCACACCCATGCCGGTTTGGTCTCGGTTGAGCTGAGCAACCGGTTTCGTCGGTTCGGGTGTCTTGAATGTGCCCAAACAGACGATTTGGCAGTTTGGGCATCGAAACCCAGACCGACGAAAACCTTTAGTCCCAGGCACAAAGTGATTTCTCAAACATAAAGTAAAGTGCTACAAATTATCTAAGAAACTTAATCATCATCACCTCTCTTTTGGATAAAAATCCCCGGTGGATAACCACTGTAGCAATACACAATGAGCTGATAGCCACCGGATGTTAATTGACCTTAGAGGGTACAACGTGCCCGATAAGCTGCTCTTAATGATCTTCCCCTTCTAAAACCATTCTTTCTTCGGTGCTAAGTTGAGGAAATACATGATGAAATGTGTACTTCTGTTTACTGGTTTATAAGTGTGTATTTGTGTATGTGTTTCAAGTGCATCCATGGGTACTAGTGAGCAAAATACATATTCAAGTTCTCGGTAGTTTAACATACAGAGAATCTATTGTTAAGGGTAAAGTAAAGGAGGTATTCATGATGTAGACAACAATGAAGTCCTCTGTAGATTGTAATGAAGGACTGCATGTGTGGGTGTGTCCGTTTGTATGTGTAAGGACAGGCATGCATGTATGCATGTGTCCTTCACCATGATTATAAGTCGATCTTCGTCAATACACATAAAGGAAACATTGAAACGTTTCTCAATAAAAAAAATAAATAGATAGATTAAAAAAACCTTTACATTTTTAAGGTAATGGATGAAAAGTGCTAATTTGAGTTTAATTCAATCCTTGTCGCTACCAGTAAGCATCTTTCTACGACATTACAGCAAATTTAGTACTTTAAACTCTTTCCTCTGTAGCAGGCTTTCTTCACTTGCATGACCGTGGGAAGGTCGTTGTGATTGAAGGAGGTAGGCCAAAAAATCAGTCTATCTCCTTCATTTTGGCATTTTAAGGTAACTTTAAATAGACCGTATTCAGGCACGGATATTAATAATGTTTGGGGCTGCATACCCCTCCCCCACCCTCCCGCCCCAAATCCCTTGAACAAGTTTTGGACATTGTTGTAGAGTCTTATGAATCCATTAATAACTATGAGCTACAGGCACTCAGGGTGGCGCATGCGACCTCGCATTTTGATTCACCCTTCCAAATGAACAACGTTTAGTTCCGCTAAACTTTTGTCTAAAATAAAAACCTTAAAGCAATATCTGTTAGATCTATAAAGATATGAAAGGAGTTTACCAAACCAACTGTAACCACTTATCTCAGTAATACACACCAAACGTCAGCATAATGATGTTTCAAGATTTTTGGACTTATACTGACTATTACTTTTAGAATGCAAGACTGTATCCTTCTAAATGTCATTCACGTTTTAGTAAAAGTCATTTTTGTAGACAGGCCCTATCCGTCTCCTATCACACACCAAAACGGAAAACAGAGACTATAAAAAGTTAAACTACTCAATAAGACCCTCTTTAATTGTTACTTCTTTTTTTCCTGTAGACTTCTCACAACATGGTCTTAAAACATACTGTGATGTGCTGTGTGCAGCTTGCCTACGTCTTTCTTAGTTTAATACATACGCAGGGTAAGTTAATTACATTACTGCATATATTTTTATCACATTGAAGAACCGTTGGCGATGAGCTCTCAAAATGTATGAAAGTGTTATACTAATACAATCGTGTACATTGTAGAGAAAAAAATCTCTTGCAGGTTTAGCAACCTCTTCACATTAATACAATGTACATTAGAAAGAAAGTACTACTCATTTTATGAATTATTTACAGTTCAAACTACCTGCAGTGCTAGACATAGATATTTTATTTCGAAGATAGCCAACGTTATGTTTAGTCACACGTTATGTTAGCTGATGTAATGTGCATATTCAGAAGAAGCGTCGTATCATCGCATGATCATATTACGCTGGTGGTAATTATTTTAAACTTCCGTGACAGTTGATAGCTACAATCATGCCTCTAGCTCAACCCCATTTAACACCTTACAAATATTTCCAATTATCAGGAGGGTGTATTTTACTATGTGAGTTCGTTCACCTCCCTCCTTCGATTTTAGACATCTGGCGACTAAGCGCGTCAATTATGAGGGGAGGGTTAAAGTTCGCAGATCATGATTCCCGATGAGTCTGTCGGGAAGACTGTTTAGGAAGCTCCGCCACTGATTGATTCTTTCTCATCACAGTTTACTGCTACATTGTGAAATAGGGTCTGTTTCATAATTACAATAAGCATTAAATACTACATGGTCTTAAAAATAGAAATTGCAGAAGATCAATTACGATCCCAAAACTGTGATGATTGGAAATTTTGTAGTTGAGTGCATCGTTATAGTTGATGATTTTGAAAGAGCGTCATCATCATGGGTGGAAACATGGCTGCCATTCACCATAAAGCCCCGGTCACACCAAGCAACGATTCCGGATCCGAAACTATAACGTTTTTAGCATAGAAATAGTTACTACCAACAATTTCAACAGAGTGGTCACACCAAAGGACTAAACAAATCGAAAATCGTTCCATTATCGTATGAATTGCATGAAGAGCGAAAAACACAAGACAGAACGAAACGATAAAATTCCAAGCCAATGAGATGCTTTGTTTACATGTGACGTAGCATCTCTCTCCGTTCGACAAACGACGCGACCATCCGCCATTGTTGTACACCTACATTGTGCAAACACTGTATATACATTATATATATATATATATATATATATATATATATATATATAGAATACATAGTTGTGAAACAACACTGGAAATAGTGCTCAACCGATGGGAGCATATGTTTACATATTATTTGGATTTATATATATATATATATATATATATATATATATATATATATATATATATATATATATATATATATATATATATATATATAACATAGAAATGGAACGGATGTTGTGTAAATTGTGCATGCCTAGGCCTGTTTGTGATATACTCTGATTTTGTAAAGGAAGAGCCCGATTCTGTAGGATAAACAAACTACATGGCTTCCCAGTGTGAACGAAATGAAGTGTTCGGACGTAAGGAAGTAAGTGGTAGCCTATATTTGTTTTACATGTTCGACTAGTGGTGATACTGTACAACTTGCGTAATTTATTTACAGGAGCATCTGGACTAGGTTCTTGGCCTCAAGACCCAGCTATGTAGTTTTTAACTGGCGTCGGAACTTAGCCGTATCATAGTTGCCCTTATTTCTTCTTTGAAAGAAGGAATATGTGATTTAAAAACCCGTATGAAGACTACAGGGATTGTGTAGAATAGTCATCGGGGTTTTATTATCCGTTGTTATAGCCTTCTCTACTTGTCTGGCTTTGCAAAATCAGCACGAATTTCGTTGTTGCTGTGACCAGCTGGATGCCGGGCGATAATTCGTTATAGTATCGGATTCAGGAATCGTTGCTTGGTGTGACCGGGGCTCAATTCCTGATATTTTAAGTCTTGAATAAATCCAGTTGAATCTTCAAGATATGCTGTTCTTACCGTCTTTATATTAGTCAAAGATCACAATATGGTTTCAGAAATCGGGATTACAGAATGATGCAGACCAACAGTGAATGAAATGGTGAGAAAATAGCCGATAAGTATTTCAAGTCAGGATTGTCCCACCTGTAGCACATAACAGAAGAGTACATACCATTGTGTGTAGACTACACTGGGTGTATATGGGCACTATTACCATACCGTTCTAGGCATGTACCGGGACAGAAAGTTACCCTTGAGTAATATTTATTAAATAGTGCAAAAAGGGATGACCTACAATCAGCATGGACAATTTAAGTAAGCCATCCAAGCTCCAAATGGAGGAAAATCTGTCACAAAATTGGAAAAGATTTAAGCAGAAATTTCTGCTATATTTAACAGCAGCAGGCTATGAGGGAAAGGAAGCTAAGATGAAGACATCACTGCTCTTACATGTGATTGGTGAAGAAGCATTGGACATATACAATACGTTTACCTTTACAAATGATGCGGAAGGCAATCCTTCCAACATGAATCTAGATATAGTAATGGACAAGTTTGCACTCCAAAGACAAATGTCACGTACGAATGACGTAAATTCTTTTCTTACAACCAAAAACCTGGTGAGAGTATAGATTGTTATCTAACAGAAAGGCGAACAAAAAGTCTTGTGACTTGGGAGACCCGGAGGACTCGTTAATTAGGGACAGGTTAATCTGTGGTATACCTGACAATGTCCTTGGAGAACGGCTACTGAGGCACGAAGATCTTATGCTGGAAAAAGCAGTGCAGGTTTGTCAGGTGACAGAAACAAACAGGAGTCAGTTGAAGGAATACGGTATTTCGGAATGAACGTAAGTAGCGAAGGTCAAAAGACAAATGAGGGAAATCGGCGGGAGCGGACGAACTTTCTTCTACCACCACTGTGGTGCCAGAGGCTATACACAGCCAATAAGAGCCGCTACGCAGACACTCATCTGATGGCGGGATATGTAAACATACAAAAATACATGTACGTAAGCACGCGATACGCATACTGCATATACTGTACTAATAATACTAATACTAATAACATTTAGGCTATTGTGATTTATGGAAGTGGATGTATCCATAGATTTAATTCGATTATGGCGTGTCGACGGCCTGAAGTACTTCATGAGAAAGCGAGGATTTAAACTAGTCCCTTTTCGAAAGGGCTAACTTAGCTTGTCGCTCTAACTTAACGTTAGTACGTGTTTGTCACACTGAAAATGCCCAACTTTATAACTCTAACGTTACTACGTTAGTCCTAGCGTTAACCTTACAACACATTTCCGTTTACTAATGGAAGAAATGTGTGTGATAATGATCACTCGAAAAAATTGTGAGGTAAATAATCTACTACTTACCTTCACTAACCATGTAGGTTATCCTTGACAAAATTCTGCAGTTGTTATAATACACAACCCATCGCGAGCTCGTTCACTATTATATTGCGAGTCGGCACTGACGTGCGTACATGCATATCTTCTGTCTACTCTACATGCTAGCTAACTGTGCATACGTACCCTGCCCTGGATGCATGACCGACGTACGTGCAAGTATAAGAGTACCTACGCTACGGTAACTATGCAGAAGAACTTCCACTTATGTCTCTGCTAACAATTGATTTTATGAAAAGAAGATTTCTTGAAATGGACAATATGTTCGATTCATTTTGGAAAATTATCCAATTTTTACGTGTTTTCAAAAAGTTTTTATATTACTAAAACTTCCTTAAACCTTTCAAAGCATTCTTCAAGCGACCGGAATCCACTGAGTTTCTTTTAACGAAAGGGAGATTTCCATGGAGGTAGAACTATTAAACACCGCTGAAATGGTGAAAGTCCCTCATTTGACCCTATTTAGAAGGTCATTACGCCTGCGCTGTAGGTGATTCCGAAAAACCGTATTGCAGTCAGATGATGTAGTCTCAGTTCATGCTGGTCACTCTGCTCAGCAGCAAAAGCGAGGCACACCCAAACAAAGCAAAGGTCAAAATGAGGGGACATCCCAGCAGCGAAACAAGCCCTTAGGAAACAAATGCAATTGTGGTAGATGTGGAAGGAAGCGTGGTCCGTGAGAATGCCCTGAATTTGGTAATAAATGTCCGAAATGCGGAAAGATAGGCCATTTCGCGAAGTGCTGCCGTACACAAAATGTACAGAAAAAGTTGACATAGTTCAGGAAACCAGCAACACGATGCCTACGGAGGAATTTTGTGGATACTGTTACTTGCAAGGACGATGGTTCAAGATGGCTTTTACCTCTAGCTGTTAATGGCTCGCGAAGTTGGATACTGGGGCCGATGTGAATGTTATCTCATAAAAACCTACCAGACACTTACACATAAGACAAGATTACATAAGGTACAAGCAACAGTTAAGGGTTATGGAGGTGCTAACATAGCTATCCATGGAAAGTTTGAGGCAACTGTAAGTCATAAAGGGTCACAGTATGAGTTAGCATTCATGATTGTTCCTGAAAAAGATCAACCTATTTAAGGCCTACAATTAAAAAAATTAAACTTAATTAAAAGAGTTTGTATAGCAGAAACAGTAGAGCAACTTATTGATCAAACGTATGCTTAGCTATTAAATGAGTACAATGATGTATTTCAAGGGTTAGGGTGTCTTCCTGGGGAACACAAAATTACGGTGGATGAGAATGTCAGACCAGTTATTCATGCCTGTAGAACGGTACCATTTAGGGTGAGAGACAAGTTATAAGGGGGACTTGATCAGATGGAAAGTATGGGGAGTCATTACAAAGGTCAATGAGCCAACTGAGTGGGTAAGCTTTCTCGTCAATGGTGATAAGAAAAATGGAAAGCTGAGAGTTTGTTTGGATCCAAAGGATCTAAACAAGGCTATTAATTTTCTGGGGAGAACCAAAACTGAGCATGATGATAGGCTCAGACAAGTGGGGGGTGCTACAAGTAAGGCAAACTTAAAGATGAACAAAAGTAAGTGCAGCTAGGTGTTACAGAGTTAACATTCATAGGTGATCTAATTTCATCCAGTGGGGTAAAGCCTGATCCACAGAAAGTTTCAGCCATTGTAAAGTATTAGCGGCCAATCTGCAAGAAAGACTTGCAGAGATTTTTAAACTCGCTCAGGTCTTAAAGGGCAGTTATTTCACGACGCTAAGCGACCAAATTACTTAGCCAAATTCATACCCGACTTATCGCCACTACAGCCACTTGAGAATCCTTGTTGGACAAAAACATAGAATGGCAGTTGTCAGACCAACAGAAACAGCTTGGAATGAGTTGAAAAATCTACTATCAACTCAACCTATATTAGCTTCCTATGATCCAAACAGAAAGGTGTGTATTTCAGCTGACGCATCATTGACAGGCATAGGTGCTGTCCTCCTTCAAAATAATGATGATACCTGGATCCCAGTTGCTTATGCATCAAGAGCTTTAACACAGGCTGAGACCAGGTATGCACAAATTGAGAAAGAACTTGCAAATTACATATGCTTGTGAGTGATTTAACCAGTATGTTTATGGGCAGATCTTTGAGATGGAAACTGATCACAAACCATTAGTAGCCATCTTCACAAAGTCTCTTACTGATTGTCCACTTAGAATACAAAGGTTGATGATTAGGTTAAAAAGGTATGACATAAAGATATTTCATACCCCCTGGCAAGTACATGTTGGCAGCAGAAGCATTATCTTGTGCAATAGATTCCACTGCAAAATCAGATAATACTGAACAAGAAGTTGAAAGGTATGTTAGGATGGTTACAACAACTACATCACTCTCATCTAAAAAACTAGATCAAGTTAAGCAAGAAACAAGCAATGATGAGTTAATACAAGTCTTGTGTCAGACTGTTGTGCATGGCTGGCCAGTTCAAAACCACAATGTCGAAGTATTATCCAGCAATACTGAGTGTTAAGGAAGAACTTACAGTAGTAGATGGAGTTATTTTCAAAGGAAATAAAGTAGTTGTATTACAGTCACTCAGGGCAGAAATGTTGTTAAAGATTAATGAAGGCCATTTGGGTATAGGAAAATGCAAACAAAGAGCCCATGAGGTGTTGTATTGGCCGGGCATGAATCAAGATATTGCTACACTAGTTAAAAAAACGTGAAATATGTCAAACTCATCAGGCTAAGAATCAGAAAGAACCACTCATGCCCATCAGGTCACAGAGAGACCATGACAAGAATTTGAGTGGATCTCTTTAGTTGGGACAACAAACAGTATCTTTTGGTAACAGACTATTATTCCAACTATCCAAAAGTAGCTTACTTAACATTAACTACCAGTCGGGCAGTAATTGGGAAACATAAAAACATATTCTCTAGACACGGGATTCCTGAACAAGTGTTCAGTGACAATGGACCACAGTTTATTAGTGAAGAATTCAAGATTTCACTGAAACTTGGGACTTCACGCACTGCACTTTCAGTCCCTAATCCAATGGCCTTATGGAGAGGTTAGTGAAAGCTGTAAAGAAAATCTTTACAAAGGCAAACGAAAGTCATCAGGATGTGTACAAAGGGCTTCTAGTATAAAGAAGTACACCCTTAGAGTGTGGTAAATCACCAGCACAACTTCTTTTCGGGAGACGATTACGTTCCAGGTTTACCTATTCACAATGATCTTCTAAGTCATGTAGATCATAAACTGATAAAGACAAAACGGTTTCAGAAGAAAAACCAGAAATAATATTTTGACAAAAAGTAAAAAAACATCCAGACCTAGACACTGGTGATAGGGTAAGAGTAGAGAGAGAAGGAAAGTGGCAAACAAAAGGCCAGGTCCAAGAGCAAATTGCACTAAGATCATTTCTGGTGAAAATAGATCAAGTGCCTCTCCTAAGGAGGAATAGAAAGGATCTTAAGTAAGTAAGAAGAGCCTTCAGGGAGTTTTCCAGTGGATAGCTCTATGGGGAACAACTGTTTTCAGAAGCAACTACTTCTAAAGAAATATCAGCTAGCTCTGATTTCAGTCAGAAAGAGCTTAGACGCTCATCAAAACAAGTAAAACCCCCTGAAGACTTATAAAGTCTATGTAAATAGTATGTACATAATGACAAGAAGTTAACATGCCAAGTGAAGCCTTAGTCCAGTATACTTCACTTGATAAGACCTGTGTTTTCATCATACAAGTATTTATCAAAGTCTGCCTTCATCTCAAAAGGAGGAAGATGTGATGATTGGAAGTTTTTGTAGTTGAGTTCACCTTTGTAGTTAATGATTATGAAAGAGCGCTATCATCTCCAGCCACTCCAGTCACCATGTGGGTTCTGAAAAGAGACAACGATAAACTAAGTTAGCATACGACTGTTACGGTATCTTAAGCAGAACGTGCACGTAGGTCGACGCGCAGCCATACAGTAGGAAACGTATCCTAAGGGTCAAGTGCAAAAGTATGGCAACAATAAACTAGAAAATCGTACTTGCAGGGCAAGTACTAATCGAAGTCAAGAAAATGTGGGCACTTTGACTTGATTAGGGGAGAATGACAGAGGCTATGGCTTACCGCCATTCAATTCCTGCAGTTGGCATACACACTAAACTGGGCTTGTTTTTCTAGCCTGTCATTCCTTGTCAGAGTTTTCAACCTCAACAAGGTACACATCTCCTTAAAGCTCCCAAGATGGTAGTTGCTGGCACATGAAAAATTTCATAGCATGACCATGCAATTTTGAGGAAGGGGTGCCTGAATATAAAATTATTATCCGTCCCATTGCACATCACACTAAGATACAAGATGGCTCCACTTTCTTCCAAAGTCTCAAAAATAAACATTAAAAGCAATTTTGACCATTTTTGAACAATGTAGTCTTCAATCTGAGCACTAAATCACATAATACACAAAGGATCTACTGCTCTTTTAGAATACGGTGGAAACCAACCAAAAAACAATTTCAGGCACTTTATGCAGAGGGATCACAAATTGTAATTTTCTGTAATGGTGGTGCGCCACCTTAAGGAGAGGCAATATTTGTGTACCATCCCTAAAATGAGGACCATGACCCACTGATCTTCCAGACTACAAAGTTATATTTAGATTTCCATTTTAAGTATTAATATGGGCACAGGGTACTCTTCAAAATAGACCCTAAATTGCATATCCTATACACTGTCACTGAACACAAGAATTTGTACACAGTGCACTCATGCAGTGGGGGTCTGAACTCTAGTGAACATTTGCTTTAAGTTAACACTGTTGCTATGTGTCAGTATCACAGTAATTACTTCCTAAACTTGCACAGTGCAGCAAGTAAATACTGAAAAATTAACATTTAAAGATCACATGTCAGTGTTTTCAGGAGGATGGGAACAAGCACAACGAATGGACATGCTACTGCTTGATCTGTCTTTCTTTATTGCTCCATGTGTCAACACATAATGATAACAAAAGGCAAAGAAGTTGTTCAGGTGTACAGACTTCACTCAAAACATTAATTCACTTCCATGCCTGCAATAAGATTTATATTTAAAAATAATTTAATATTCATATACCCCCATGTCAGTAGGCTGTAAACCAATCAAAGAGATTATAAATGTGAGGGCGCCCTTTGCTGACAGTACCGGAACTGAGTTATGCATGGCCTCTTTAATGACACTGATCTGTCTAAGAAGTTTGTCTCACTGCTGTTGTGTAGTCACTGCAGGTTTCCCAGGAAAGATGGGTTGCTTCAACACACAGACTGTTATGACAGAAATGTGATATCATAATTTTGGAGACATCATTTATGTCATAGTTCATTTGTGAGTGAGCAACCATACATGCTATCAAAGATGTACCCTCCGTCACTGTTCTCCTTGTGGTGGCATATAGTGTAGAGCATCATATTCAAATGCTGTACTGAGTCCATGCTTTGGCCCTTAGTTCCGAGTGCTGCACAACCATTCATAATGCTACAACTGTGCTCTTCTTGACACTCCAACTCTGAGTCAATATCATTTACACAGTTTTTGCTGTCCTTCTTTGTATTCCCCCACACACTGTCGCTTACATCCTTGAAAGACAGATCCGGACTCAGGGCTGGGCTGGGAATTAGTAACAGTTAGTGTAATGTCCTCAGCCATCCCTCCCCTGCAGGGGGTCCATCTAAATAATGAGAAAAAGTTGACCATCGTTCTCCCTCATCAAATATGTCAAAGAAAAAAGCTTACGTGTTGGCTAATTGTCTATATAGCCTAGCCTACTGGCTTTCTGCTCCTCTGTTGGGGAGCCTACAACATCTGCAGCCAGTATAACTGTAGCCTAGGCTAGGCTAAGCCTTGATTAAAATAATCCAAGCCCCATGGGTAAACTTCGATCATTCCTTGGCCTATGGGGCTTACGTATATTAGGCTACATTCATCCTGAACCCTAACCTGTCATTTGTTTACAAACCCAAACTGTTAAGAAGGCCCCGTTGCCGTCTACAGGCTAAGTATTAGGCTGTAAAATGATCCCTTACGCCTTGGCCTAAATTTAGGCTGGGCCTAACAGTAACAGGTAGGCCTCTGCCGTTTATGACACATGCCTAGCAAAGTTACTAAGGCCAATTTTTATGAAAAGTCAAGCGGGTTATACCTCAAAGCAGGCAAAAATCGTCCAAAACAAAACAAAGAAAAAACCTAGGAGCCAAAGTCTACGTTATGTAATGAAATCACCTTGAAATCAACTTAAAATTGATGTTGGTTTCATGTGAACGCAATTGATAACGCAGTTGCTGTGAACGTAGGCCTAGTTGCATTATTGGTGACAGTCAATGAAACAGTTCCGACAACTGAGCAAGTTGAGATCGCTCTACCTGATACTCGGTTCGTTGGCCAAAGCTTGTCAGAACTTACTATGTTCAGCCTATCAAACTTGTACTCAAATCAATGAAAGTATGAATTAATTTCAAACTACTTAACATCTTTTTTTAAACAGAAAAGAAGCTTTTAATGCAGAACGATACCTTTGAATGTGGATTTACTTTTTTGCTCGCACAAGAATATCTTACTACGGGGGAGTTCTTCGAAAAAATCCCCTTTTATTGAAATAGGGCGGGTTGAAAATCCCCCTACTGAAATACTTAACATTACTGCGCGGCTGTCCCACGGTACGAAAACATCGTGCGATTGCTCGTTGAATCCAAACGGAACAGGGATGTAACATTCATCCGCCCGACCGCATACAAAGGCTGAAAATCACGTGGCAGAATGGAGCAATTCCTACAATCGAAGCTGTGGCTTCGATTAATAAGGCAGCACCAAAGATAAGTGAGCAAGATATGTTATAACGGCTGTGGGTAGTTGAGCTGCGATATAAGTAGATACGTAAGTAATAACATTAGCAATAAGTTAAGGCTGGTAGTGCACCTGCTAATGAATAGAGTAAAGGCAGGGAAAGATGCTACGAGGAATTTTGCCTATAATAATAATAGCAGGAAGTCGCTATAAAATGAAGCTGGTGGGTTCATTAAATCAGGCGATCTGCGATCTGTGAGCCAAAATATCCACACGCGATACTGAAGTTATAACGTTATAACGTAATCGTGCACCTAACTACTTAGAGATAGATGATGGTGCTAAGGCCTAATTACAAATATATATATATATATAATATTATATATATATATATATATATATATACTTATATATATATATATATATATATATATACATAGTTGAGTCGGTAAAGCTGAAAAATCTGGGCGAGATGAAAAAGGAAAGTTGACTCAACCGGGATTCGAACTCAGGAACTCCCGCTTGCTAGTGCGGGCGCTCTAACCACTGATCCATGAAGCCAAGATAGTTTGGCCTTTTTTTAAACCCCATATGAAGCACTCGCAATTCACCCCCTGAGCAGGCATCTATTTTGGGAACAGCACTAGTTCTCCTTTGATGCAAGCCCTACCAGAGATCAGAAATGATGCAATTCAGCCGAACACAATTGCCAACCCGCCAGCGGATCTCCGAAGAGATGCAAAAACGTGTGAGAGCACAAAGTTGACGGTGAATAAAAACTGACGGCAACTGCGATGTATGTAGAGTTGAGTCGGTAAAGCTGAAAAATCTGGGTGAGGTGAAAAAGCAAAGTTAACTCCACCGGGATTCGAACTCGGGACCTCCCATTTGCTAGTGCGAACGTTCCAACCACTGAGCCATGAAGCCAAGATGGTTTGGCCTTTGTTCAAACCCCATATGAGTTACCTGTTTTGGGAACAGCACTAGTTCTCCTTTGATGCAAGCCCTACCAGAGATCAGAAATGATGCAATTCAGCCGAACACAATTGTCAACCCGCCAGCGGATCTCCGAAGGGATGCAGAAACGTATGACAGCACAATATATATATATATATATAATTATATATATATATATATATATATATATATATATATATATATATATATAATATATATATTATATATATATATATTATGGTGAGTCAATCCACGCTATATTAAATAGTCTCACCAGAGACCTTAGGCCATTTTTGCTCTTACTTAGGCACTTGCCTGATAGTGAAAGAGGATATTTATTTGTGGATGGAAAACTTAGCCTCAAGCAAGATTCCAACCAGCGAGCTCCCGCATACAAGGCGGATGCTCTGACCACTGGCTGCACAAATAAATATCCTCTTTCAGTATAAGGCAAGTGCCTATGTTGGAGGAAAAATGGCCTAAGGTCTCTGGAGCGACTATTTAATATAGCGTGGATTCACTCATTCATGTAAAGTCGCTACATCACTACATATATATATATATTATATATATGTATATATATATATATATAATATATATATATATATATATATAATATATATATATATATATATATATATATATATATATTACATAAACACATAGTTCTGCATTGGTGTACAGTTAAAATTAGAAAACATGAGTTTAATGAAGACACCATACCAGGTTGTTGAAAGTACTGACGTTTCGGTCATAGTTTGCTGTGCGAAACTAAAAAGATGGGTACCTTATCTTCATTTGTACATATGTAACGGCGTTTGAAGGATGATTTAAAGTCGATTTTGCCACATCGGATTTGCAAGGTAAGATACAGTTTGGGGAATGTCCCGACGTGCCTGTCAAATTTCAAAATAACGGCCTCATTGGACCCAATATGTGGGTAAGGTAAGGTACCCATATTTTGGGTCTAATGAGGCCGCGATTTTGACATTTGAGGAGCACGTCGGGACATGTCCCAAACTGTATCATTTGACCTGCAAACACCTCCTTGGGTGTTCTTACGTTGCAATTCCGATGTGCCAAAATCGACTTTAAATCAGCCTATAAACGCCGTTATATATGTACAAATGAAGATAAGGTACCCATATTTTGGGTCTAATGAGGTTGCGATTTTGACATTTGAGGAGCACGTCGGGACATGTCCCAAACTGTATCATTTGACCTGCAAACACCTCCTCGGGTGTTCTTACGTTGCAATTCCGATGTGCCAAAATCGACTTTAAATCAGCCTATAAACGCCGTTATATATGTACAAATGAAGATAAGGTACCCATATTTTGGGTCTAATGAGGTGCTATTTTGACATTCGAAGGGCACATCGGGACATGTCCCAAACTGTATCATTTGACCTGCAAACACCTCCTAGGGTGTTCTTACGTTGCAATTCCGATGTGCCAAAATCGACTTTAAATCAGCCTTTAAACGCCGTTATATATGTACAAATGAAGATAAGGTACCCATATTTTGGGTCCAATGAGGCCGCGATTTTGACATTTGAGGAGCACGTCGGGACATGTCCCAAACTGTATCATTTGACCTGCAAACACCCCCTAGTGTGTTCTTACGTTGCAATTCCGATGTGCCAAAATCGACTTTAAATCAGCCTTTAAACGCCGTTATATATGTACAAATGAAGATAAGGTACCCATATTTTGGGTCCAATGAGGCCGTTATTTTGACATTTGAAGGGCACGTCGGGACATGTCCCAAACTGTATCATTTGACCTGCAAACACCGCCTAGGGAGTTCTTACGTTGCAATTCCGATGTGCCAAAATCGACTTTAAATCAGCCTTTAAACGCCGTTATATATGTACAAATGAAGATAAGGTACCCATATTTTGGGTCCAATGAGGCCGCGATTTTGACATTTGAGGAGCACGTCGGGACATGTCCCAAACTGTATCATTTGACCTGCAAACACCTCCTATGGTGTTCTTACGTTGCAATTCCGATGTGCCAAAATCGACTTTAAATCAGCCTATAAACGCCGTTATATATGTACAAATGAAGATAAGGTACCCATATTTTGGGTCCAATGAGGCCGTTATTTTGACATTTGAGGGGCACGTCGGAACATGTCCCAAACTGTATCATTTGACCTGCAAACACCTCCTAGGGTGTTCTTACGTTGCAATTCCGATGTGCCAAAATCGACTTTAAATCAGCCTATAAACGCCGTTATATATGTACAAATGAAGATAAGGTACCCATATTTTGGGTCTAATGAGGTGCTATTTTGACATTCGAAGGGCACATCGGGACATGTCCCAAACTGTATCATTTGACCTGCAAACACCTCCTCGGGTGTTCTTACGTTGCAATTCCGATGTGCCAAAATCGACTTTAAATCAGCCTATAAACGCCGTTATATATGTACAAATGAAGATAAGGTACCCATATTTTGGGTCCAATGAGGCCGTTATTTTGACATTTGAAGGGCACGTCGGGACATGTCCCAAACTGTATCATTTGACCTGCAAACACCTCCTAGGGAGTTCTTACGTTGCAATTCCGATGTGCCAAAATCGACTTTAAATCAGATTTTAAACGCCGTTATATATGTACAAATGAAGATAAGGTACCCATATTTTGGGTCGAATGAGGCCGCGAGTTTGACATTTGAGGGGCACGTCGGGACATGTCCCAAACTGTATCATTTGACCTGCAAACACCTAGTGTGGTGTTCTTACGTTGCAATTCCGATGTGCCAAAATCGACTTTAAATCAGCCTATAAACTGCCGTTATATATGTACAAATGAAGATAAGGTACTCATCTTTTGGGTCCAATGAGGCCGCTATTTTGACATTTGAGGGGCAAATCGAGACATGTCCCAAACCGTATCATTTGACCAGCAAACACCTCCTAGGGTGTTCTTACGTTGCAATTCAGATGTGCCAAAATCGACTTTAAATCAGCCTTCAAACGCCGTTATATATGTACAAATGAAGATAAGGTACCCATATTTTGGGTCTAATGAGGCCGTTATTTTGACATTTGAGGGGCACGTCGGGACATGTCCCAAACTGTATCATTTGACCTGCAAACACCTCCTAGGGTGTTCTTACGTTGCAATTCCGATGTGCCAAAATCGACTTTAAATCAGCCTTTAAACGCCGTTATATATGTACAAATGAAGATAAGATGCACATATTTTGGGTCCAATGAGAACCTTTTCTTGACATTTGAGGGGCATTTCGGGATATGCCCCTAACTGTATCTTTTGACCTGCAGACACCGCCTATGATTGTTCTTACGTTGCAATTCCGATGTGCCAAAATCGACTTTAAATCAGCCTATAAACGCCGTTATATATGTACAAATGAAGATAAGATACCCATATTTTGGGTCCAATGAGGCCGTCATTTTGACATTTGAGGGGCACATCGGGACATGTCCCAAACTGTATCATTTGACCTGCAAACACCTCCTTGGGTGTTCTTACGTTGCAATTCCGATGTGCCAAAATCGACTTTAAATCAGCCTATAAACGCCGTTATATATGTACAAATGAAGATAAGGTACCCATATTTTGGGTCTAATGAGGCCGCGATTTTGACATTTGAGGAGCACGTCGGGACATGTCCCAAACTGTATCATTTGACCTGCAAACACCGCCTATGCTGTTCTTACGTTGCAATTCCGATGTGCCAAAATCGACTTTAAATCAGCCTTTAAACGCCGTTATATATGTACAAATGAAGATAAGATACCCATATTTTGGGTCCAATGAGGCCGCTATTTTGACATTTGAGGGGCACGTCGGGACATGTCCCAAACTGTATCATTTGACCTGCAAACACCGCCTCGGGTGTTCTTACGTTGCAATTCCGATGTGCCAAAATCGACTTTAAATCAGCCTTTAAACGCCGTTATATATGTACAAATGAAGATAAGGTACCCATATTTTGGGTCCAATGAGGCCGTTATTTTGACATTTGAGGGGCACGTCGGGACATGTCCCAAACTGTATCATTTGACCTGCAAACACCGCCTAGGGTGTTCTTACGTTGCAATTCCGATGTGCCAAAATCGACTTTAAATCAGCCTATAAACGCCGTTATATATGTACAAATGAAGATAAGGTACCCATATTTTGGGTCCAATGAGGCCGCTATTTTGACATTTGAGGGGCACGTCGAGACATGTCCCAAACTGTATCATTTGACGTGCAAACACCTGATTAGGTATTCCTATGTTACAATTCCGATGTGCCAAAATCGACTTAATATCAGAGTTTAAACGCCGTTATATATGTACAAATGAAGATAACGTACCCATCTTTTGGATCTACAAAGGACGCGATTTTGACATTTGAGGAGCACGTCGGTACATGTCCCACACCGTATCATTTGACCTGCAAACACCTCCCCATGGAGTTCTTACGTTGCAATTCCGATGTACCAAAATCAACTTTAAATCAGCCTATAAACGCCGTTATATATGTACAAATGAAGATAAGGTACCCATATTTTGGGTCGAATGAGGCCGCTATTTTGACATTTGAGGAGCACGTCGGTACATGTCCCACACCGTATCATTTGACCTGCAAACACCTCCCCATGGAGTTCTTACGTTGCAATTCCGATGTACCAAAATCAACTTTAAATCAGCCTATAAACGCCGTTATATATGTACAAATGAAGATAAGGTACCCATATTTTGGGTCTAATGAGGCGCTATTTTGACATTTGAAGGGCACGTCGGGACATGTCCCAAACTGTATCATTTGACCTGCAAACACCTCCTCGGGTGTTCTTACGTTGCAATTCCGATGTGCCAAAATCGACTTTAAATCAGCCTTTAAACGCCGTTATATATGTACAAATGAAGATAAGGTACCCATATTTTGGGTCCAATGAGGCCGTTATTTTGACATTTGAAGGGCACGTCGGGACATGTCCCAAACTGTATCATTTGACCTGCAAACACCGAATAGGGAGTTCTTACGTTGCAATTCCGATGTGCCAAAATCGACTTTAAATCAGATTTTAAACGCCGTTATATATGTACAAATGAAGATAAGGTACCCTTCTTTTGGGTCCAATGAGGTGCTATTTTGACATTGGAAGGGCACGTCGGGACATTTCCCAAACTGTATCATTTGACCTGCAAACACCTAGTGTGGTGTTCTTACGTTGCAATTCCGATGTGCCAAAATCGACTTTAAATCAGCCTATAAACTGCCGTTATATATGTACAAATGAAGATAAGGTACTCATCTTTTGGGTCCAATGAGGCCGCTATTTTGACATTTGAGGGGCACGTCGAGACATGTCCCAAACTGTATCATTTGACCTGCAAACACCTCCTGGGGTGTTCTTACGTTGCAATTCCGATGTGCCAAAATCGACTTTAAATCAGCCTTTAAACGCCGTTATATATGTACAAATGAAGATAAGGTACCCATATTTTGGGTCTAATGAGGCCGCCTTTTTGACATTTGAGGAGCACGTCGGGACATGTCCCACACCGTATCATTTGACCTGCAAACACCTCCTATGGTGTTCTTACGTTGCAATTCCGATGTGCCAAAATCAACTTTAAATCAGCCTATAAACGCCGTTATATATGTACAAATGAAGATAAGCTACCCATATTTTGGGTCCAATGAGGCCGCTATTTTGACCTTTGAGGGGCACGTCGGAACATGTCCCAAACTGTATCATTTGACGTGCAAACACCTGATTGGGTCTTCTTATGTTGCAATTCCGATGTGCCAAAATCGACTTTGAATCAGCCTATAAAGCCGTTATATATGTACAAATGAAGATAAGATACCCATATTTTGGGTCCAATGAGGCCGCTATTTTGACATTTGAGGAGCACGTCGAGACATGTCCCAAACCGTACCATTTGACCTGCAAACACCTCCTCGGGTGTTCTTATGTTGCAATTCCGATGTGCCAAAATCGACTTTAAATCAGCCTATAAACGCCGTTATATATGTACAAATGAAGATAAGGTACCCATCTTTTGGGTCTTATGAGGCCGTTATTTTGACATTGGAAGGGCACGTCGGGACATGTCCCAAACTGTATCATTTGACCTGCAAACACCTCATTGGGTCTTCTTACGTTGCAATTCCGATGTGCCAAAATCGACTTTAAATCAGCCTTTAAACGCCGTTATATATGTACAAATGAAGATAAGGTACCCATATTTTGGGTCCAATGAGGCGCTATTTTGACATTTGAAGGGCACGTCGGGACATGTCCCAAACTGTATCATTTGACCTGCAAACACCGCCTAGGGTGTTCTTACGTTGCAATTCCGATGTGCCAAAATCGACTTTAAATCAGATTTTAAACGCCGTTGTATATGTACAAATGAAGATAAGGTACCCATATTTTGGGTCACATGAGGCGCTATTTTGACATTTGAAGAGCACGTCGAGACATGTCCCAAACTGTATCATTTGACCTGCAAACAAAGCAATGGGTGTTCTTACGTTGCAATTCCGATGTGCCAAAATCGACTTTAAATCAGCCTTTAAACGCGGTGATATATGTACAAATGAAGATAAGGTACCCATATTTTGGGTCTAATGAGGCGCGATTTTGACATTTGAAGAGCACGTCGGGACATGTCCCAAACTGTATCATTTGACCTGCAAACACCGCCTCGGGTGTTCTTACGTTGCAATTCCGATGTGCCAAAATCGACTTTAAATCAGCCTTTAAACGCCGTTATATATGTACAAATGAAGATAAGGTACCCATATTTTGGGTCCAATGAGGCCGTTATTTTGACATTTGAGGGGCACGTCGGGACATGTCCCAAACTGTATCATTTGACCTGCAAACACCTGATAGGGTGTTTTTACGTTGCAATTCCGATGTGCCAAAATCGACTTTAAATCAGCCTTTAAACGCCGTTATATATGTACAAATGAAGATAAGGTACCCATATTTTGGGTCCAATGAGGCCGCGATTTTGACATTTGAGGAGCACGTCGGGACATGTCCCAAACCGTATCATTTGACCTGCAAACACCTCCTCGGGTGTTCTTACGTTGCAATTCCGATGTGCCAAAATCGACTTTAAATCAGCCTATAAACGCCGTTATATATGTACAAATGAAGATAAGGTACCCATCTTTTGGGTCCAATGAGGTGCTATTTTCACATTGGAAGGGCACGTCGGGACATGTCCCAAACTGTATCATTTGACGTGCAAACACCTGATTGGGTCTTCTTATGTTGCAATTCCGATGTGCCAAAATCGACTTTAAATCAGCCTTTAAACGCCGTTATATATGTACAAATGAAGATAAGGTACCCATATTTTGGGTCTAATGAGGCCGTTATTTTGACATTTGAGGGGCACGTCGGGACATTTCCCAAACTGTATCATTTGACCTGCAAACACCTAGTGTGGTGTTCTTACGTTGTAATTCCGATGTGCCAAAATCGACTTTAAATCAGATTTTAAACGCCGTTATATATGTACAAATGAAGATAAGGTACCCATATTTTGGGTCGAATGAGGCCGCTATTTTGACATTTGAGGAGCACGTCGGGACATGTCCCAAACTGTATCATTTGACCTGCAAACACCTCCTCGGGTGTTCTTACGTTGCAATTCCGATGTGCCAAAATCGACTTTAAATCAGCCTATAAACGCCGTTATATATGTACAAATGAAGATAAGATACCCATATTTTGGGTCCAATGAGGCCGCTATTTTGACATTTGAGGGGCACGTCGAGACATGTCCCAAACTGTATCATTTGACCTGCAAACACCTCCTCGGGTGTTCTTACGTTGCAATTCCGATGTGCCAAAATCGACTTTAAATCAGCCTATAAACGCCGTTATATATGTACAAATGAAGATAAGGTACCCATCTTTTGGGTCTTATGAGGCCGTTATTTTGACATTGGAAGGGCACGTCGGGACATGTCCCAAACTGTATCATTTGACCTGCAAACACCGAATAGGGAGTTCTTACGTTGCAATTCCGATGTGCCAAAATCGACTTTAAATCAGATTTTAAACGCCGTTATATATGTACAAATGAAGATAAGGTACCCTTCTTTTGGGTCCAATGAGGCCGCTATTTTGACATTTGAGGGGCACGTCGAGACATGTCCCAAACTGTATCATTTGACGTGCAAACACCTGATTAGGTATTCCTATGTTACAATTCCGATGTGCCAAAATCGACTTTAAATCAGCCTATAAACGCCGTTATATATGTACAAATGAAGATAACGTACCCATCTTTTGGGTCTAATTAGGCCCTATTTTGACATTTGAAGGGCACGTCGGGACATGTCCCAAACTGTATCATTTGACCTGCAAACACCGCAATGGGTGTTCTTACGTTGCAATTCCGATGTGCCAAAATCGACTTTAAATCAGCCTTTAAACGCCGTTATATATGTACAAATGAAGATAAGGTACCCATATTTTGGGTCTAATGAGGCCGCGATTTTGACATTTGAGGAGCACGTCGGGACATGTCCCAAACTGTATCATTTGACCTGCAAACACCGCCTTGGGTGTTCTTACGTTGCAATTCCGATGTGCCAAAATCGACTTTAAATCAGCCTTTAAACGCGGTGATATATGTACAAATGAAGATAAGGTACCCATATTTTGGGT
Organism: Holothuria leucospilota; assembly: GCA_029531755.1. Classification (NCBI taxonomy): domain Eukaryota; kingdom Metazoa; phylum Echinodermata; class Holothuroidea; order Aspidochirotida; family Holothuriidae; genus Holothuria; species Holothuria leucospilota. Next base: position 58,562,907 of record CM055967.1, on the reverse strand, counting down.
CTAATTAGGCCCTATTTTGACATTTGAAGGGCACGTCGGGACATGTCCCAAACTGTATCATTTGACCTGCAAACACCGCCTCGGGTGTTCTTACGTTGCAATTCCGATGTGCCAAAATCGACTTTAAATCAGCCTTTAAACGCCGTTATATATGTACAAATGAAGATAAGGTACCCATATTTTGGGTCCAATGAGGCCGTTATTTTGACATTTGAGGGGCACGTCGAGACATGTCCCAAACTGTATCATTTGACGTGCAAACACCTGATTGGGTCTTCTTATGTTGCAATTCCGATGTGCCAAAATCGACTTTAAATCAGCCTATAAACGCCGTTATATATGTACAAATGAAGATAAGGTACCCATATTTTGGATCTAATGAGGTGCTATTTTGACATTCGAAGAGCACGTCGGAACATGTCCCAAACTGTATCATTTGACCTGCAAACACCTCCTAGGGTGTTCTTACGTTGCAATTCCGATGTGCCAAAATCGACTTTAAATCAGCCTTTAAACGCCGTTATATATGTACAAATGAAGATAAGGTACCCATATTTTGGGTCCAATGAGGCCGCTATTTTGACATTTGAGGGGCACGTCGGGACATGTCCCAAACTGTATCATTTGACCTGCAAACACCGCCTAGGGTGTTCTTACGTTGCAATTCCGATGTGCCAAAATCGACTTTAAATCAGCCTTTAAATGTCGTTATATATGTACAAATGAAGATAAGGTACCCATATTTTGGTTTTATGAGGCCGTTATTTTGACATTTGAGGGGCACGTCGGGACATGTCCCAAACTGTATCATTTGACCTGCAAACACCGCCTAGGGTGTTCTTACGTTGCAATTCCGATGTGCCAAAATCGACTTTAAATCAGCCTATAAACGCCGTTATATATGTACAAATGAAGATAAGGTACCCATATTTTGGGTCCAATGAGGCCGCGATTTTGACATTTGAAGAGCACGTCGGGACATGTCCCAAACTGTATCATTTGACCTGCAAACACCGCCAAGGGTGTTCTTACGTTGCAATTCCGATGTGCCAAAATCGACTTCAATTCAGCCTTTAAACACCGTAAGATACGTTCAAATGAAGATAAGGTACCCATATTTTGGGTCGAATGAGGCCTTTATTTTGACATTTGAGGGGCACGTCGGGACATGTCCCAAACTGTATCATTTGACCTGCAAACACCTCCCTGGTGGCTCTTTCGCTGCAATTCCGATGGGCCAAAATCGACTTTAAATCGGCCTTTAAACGCCGTTATATATGAACAAATGAAGATAAGGTACCCACATTTTGGGTCGAATGAGGCCGATCTTTTGACATTTGAAAGGCACGTCGGAAAATGTACCAAACTGTATCATTTGACCTGTAAACACCTCTTCGGGTGTTCTTTCGTTCAAATTCCGATGTGCCAAAATCGACTTTATATCAGTCTTTCAACGAAGTTATATATGTACAAATGAAGATAAGATACCCATATTTTGGGTATAATGAGGCCGTTATTTTGACATTTGAGGGGAACATCGTGACATGTCCCAAACTGTATCATTTGACCTGCAAACACCTCCCAGGGTGTTCTTACGTTGCAATTCCGATGTGCCAAAATCGACTTTAAATCAGCCTTTAAACGCCGTTATATATGTACAAATGAAGATAAGATACCCATATTTTGGGTCCAATGAGGCCGTTATTTTGACATTTGATTGGCATGTCGGGACATGTCCCAAACTGTATCATTTGACCAGCAAGCACCTCCAAGGGTGTTCTTACGTTGCAATTCCGATGTGCCAAAATCGACTTTCAATCAGATTTTGAACGCCGTTACATATGTGCAAATGAAGATAAGGTACGCATATTTTCGGTCTCATGAGGCCGCAATTTTGACATTTGAGGAGCACGTCGGGACATGTCCCAAACTGTATCATTTGACCTGCAAACACCTCCTGGGGTGTTCTTACGTTGCAATTCCGATGTGCCAAAATCGACTTTAAATCAGCCTTTAAACGCCGTTATATATGTACAAATGAAGATAAGGTACCCATATTTTGGGTCTAATGAGGCCGTTATTTTGACATTTGAGGGGCACGTCGAGACATGTCCCAAACTGTATCATTTGACGTGCAAACACCTGATTGGGTCTTCTTATGTTGCAATTCCGATGTGCCAAAATCGACTTTAAATCAGCCTTTAAACGCCGTTATATATGTACAAATGAAGATAAGGTACCCATATTTTGGGTCCAATGAGGCCGCGATTTTGACATTTGAGGAGCACGTCGGGACATGTCCCAAACTGTATCATTTGACCTGCAAACACCTCCTTGGGTGTTCTTACGTTGCAATTCCGATGTGCCAAAATCGACTTTAAATCAGCCTATAAACGCCGTTATATATGTACAAATGAAGATAAGGTACCCATATTTTGGGTCCAATGAGGCCGCAATTTTGACATTTGAGGAGCACGTCGGGACATGTCCCAAACTGTATCATTTGACCTGCAAACACCTCCTCGGGTGTTCTTACGTTGCAATTCCGATGTGCCAAAATCGACTTTAAATCAGCCTATAAACGCCGTTATATATACAAATGAAGATAAGGTACCCATATTTTGGGTCGAATGAGGCCGCAATTTTGACATTTGAGGAGCACGTCGGGACGTGTCCCACACCGTATCATTTGACCTGCAAACACCTGATCGGGTGTTCTTACGTTGCAATTCCGATGTGCCAAAATCGACTTTAAATCAGCCTATAAACTGCCGTTATATATGTACAAATGAAGATAAGGTACCCATATTTTGGGTACAATGAGGCCGCGATTATGACATTTGACTAGCACGTCATGACATGTCCCAAACTGTATCATTTGACCTGCAAACACCTGATAGGGTGTTCTGACGTTGCAATTCCGATGTGCCAAAATCGACTTTAAATCAGCCTATGAACGCCGTTATATATGAAGAAATCAAGATAAGATACCCATATTTTGGGTCTAATGAGGCCAAGATTTTGACGTTTGAGGAGCACGTCGGGACATGTCCCAAACTGTATCATTTGACCTGCAAACACCTGATCGGGTGTTCTTACGTTGCAATTCCGATGTGCCAAAATCGACTTTAAATCAGCCTTTAAACGCCGTTATATATGTACAAATGAAGATAAGGTACCCATATTTTGGGTCCAATGAGGCCGCGATTTTGACATTTGAGGAGCACGTCGGGACATGTCCCAAACTGTATCATTTGACCTGCAAACACCTGATAGGGTGTTCTTACGTTGCAATTCCGATGTGCCAAAATCGACTTTAAATCAGCCTATAAACGCCGTTATATATGTACAAATGAAGATAAGGTACCCATATTTTGGGTCCAATGAGGTTGCGATTTTGACATTTGAAGAGCACGTCGGGACATGTCCCAAACCGTATCATTTGACCGGCAAGCACCGCCCATGGTGTTCTTACGTTGCAATTCCGATGTGCCAAAATCGACTTTAAATCAGCCTATAAACGCCGTTATATATGTACAAATGAAGATAAGGTACCCATATTTTGGGTCTAATGAGGCCGCGATTTTGACATTTGAGGAGCACGTCGGGACATGTCCCAAACTGTATCATTTGACCTGCAAACACCGCCTGTGGTGTTCTGACGTTGCAGTAGGGCTGCCCGGCCGAGTTGGAATTAAGAGAGGGCGGTCTCATATGGTTCCTACCAGTTGCGCGACACGTAATAGCGACGGGGAAGTTTGTGAACAAAACATCGCTTATTACGTCTAGGCCTACGTACTCTCTCATAAGTTGCTGTCGAAGCTGAATGTTAAAGAGCTCCCCAGTTTCAGTGCGCCGCAAAGCATTGTTCCTGGGCAGTACCCAAAGGTAAACAAGGGATAATCAGTGTTAACATACCCAGACGAAAAGAAGACTACATCCCTAATATGGACCTAGTAGCCTATCAGTAGCGGCCTAGTAGCCAACTCACTGCAGCAAGAGTCAAAGATAGGTCGCTCGGCTATAGCCCGGTAGTTGTACTAAGAAGCATCATTCCTCAATAAATTCCACTTACATGGAACAATTTTCTCTTATTCCAGTACTTTTGAATATGAACGCACAGTGACTGGTTTGAAGTTCACCTACTGATTGGTCTGTTTCTATGGTGTCTTCACTAGCGCACTGCATAATACATGCATTTAAATTCTTACGCGCTAACAACGGATAAGCAACCAAAGCGTTCGTTTTCCAAGAGCGCAGTATTGTGAGTCAATTATTCCGGAAAAACCCCAAGAAATGTATTACGCGCGTTTAGTACGCGTTGTTAATGTGCACACACGTCAACTCTTTTAACAATGGAATTTTCTGTAACGCGTCCTTAGTTTTGTACGCAGATCACCGAACAGAACGACGCACATATCAAATCCACACTTCGCCCCGAGTCAGCAGAGTCAGCGCGTCTTACAGTGTAGGTGTAGGAGTTTAATGGTATCTATGCACCAAATCCTTACGTTTTGTTCCGTTTTGTATCACATTCGCGTCTCGAGACATGCATCTCGTGAATAATATAACTTTTTTTACATGATATACTGTCCGGATTGGGTGATCTATGTTTGTAATATCTATGTAGGAACTAGGGTTCTTATATGGTATATCGTATAAAGGGACTCTAGTAGGAACCATATGAGAGCGCCCTCTGTCGGTAAGACAAAAACGCCGGGCAGCCCCATTCCGATGTGCCAAAATCGACTTTAAATCACCTTTAAACGCTGTTATATATGTACATATGAAGATAAGATACCCATATTTTGGGTCTAATGAGACCGCCTTTTGACATTTGAGGAGAACGTCGAGACATGTCCCAAGCTACATCATTTGACGTGCAAACACCTGATTGTGTCTTCTGACGTTTCGATTCCGATGTGACAAAATCGACTTTAAATAATCCTTTAAACGCTGTTATATATGTACAAATGAAGATAAGGGACCCATCGTTCACGTCCAATGAGGTGCTATTTTGACATTCGATTTGCACTTCGGGACATGTCCCACTCCGTATCATTTGCCCTGCAAACACCTCCTAGATTGTTCTTACGTTGCAATTCCGATGTGCCAAAATCGACTTTAAATCAGCCTTTAAACGCCGTATGCACGTACAAATGAAGATAAGGTATCCATCTTTTGGGTCTAATGAGGCCGTTATTTTGACATTCGAAGGGCACATCGGGACATGTCCCAAACTGTATCATTTTACCTGCAAACACCTCCTCGGGTGTTCTTACGTTGCAATTCCGATGTGCCAAAATCGACTTTAAATCAGGTGTTAAACGCCGTTATATATGTATAGATGAAGAAGGGGTACCCACATTTTTGGTCCAATGAGGCCGCGATTTTGACATTTGAGGAGCACGTCGGGACATGTCCCATACCGTATCATTTGACCTGCAAACACCTGATAGGGTAGTCTTACGTAGCAATTCCGATGTGCCAAAATCGACTGTAAATCATCCTTCAAACGCTGTTATATATGTACAAATGAAGATAAGGGACCCATCTTTTAAGTCCAATGAGGTGCTATTTTGACATTCGATTTGCACTTCGGGACATGTCCCACTCCGTATCATTTGCCCTGCAAACACCTCCTAGATCGTTCTTACGTTGCAATTCCGATGTGCCAAAATCGACTTTAAATCAGCCTTTCAACGCCGTTATATATGTACAAATGAAGATAAGATACCCATATTTTGGGTCCAATGAGGCCGTTATTTTGACATTTGAGGGGTACGTCGAGACATGTCCCAAACTGTATCATTTTACGTGCAAACATTACCTAGAGTGTTCTTATGTTGCAAATTTGATGTTCCAAAATCGACTTTAAATCAGCCTTTAAACGCCGTTATATATGTACAGTTGAAGGTAAGGTACCCATCTTTTGGGTCTAATGAGGTGCTATTTTGACATTCGTTTTGCTCTTCGGGACATGTCCCAAACTATCATTTAACCTGCAAACACCTCCTATTGTGTTCTGACGTTGCAATTCCGATGTGCCAAAATCGACTTTGAAACAGCCTGTAAACGCAGTTACATAACTACAAATGAAGATAAGGTACCCATATTTTGGGTCCAATGAGGCCGCGATTTTGACATTTGAGAAGCACGTCGGGACATGTTGCAAACCGTGTCATTTGACCTGCAAACACCTCTTCGGGCGTTCTTACGTTGGAATTCCGATGTGCCAAAATCGACTTTTAAATCAGCCTTTTAACGCCGTTATATATGAACAAATGAAGAAAAGGTACCCATATTTTGGGTCCAATGAGGCCGCGATTTTGACATTTGAGGAGCACGTCGGGACATGTCCCAAACCGTATCATTTGACCTGCAAACACCTGATGGGGTGCTTTTGCGTTGCAATTCCGATGTGCCAAAATCGACTTTAAATCAGCCTATAAACGCCGTTATATATGTACAAATGAAGATAAGGTACCCATATTTTGGGTCAAATGAGGCCAAGATTTTGACGTTTGAGGAGCACGTCGGGACATGTCCCAAACCGTACGTCAAATGGTACAGCTTGGGACATGTCTCGACGTGGGAATCAAATGTCAAAATAACGGCCTCATTGGACCCAAAATATGTTTGCTGGTCAAATGATACATTTTGGGACATGTCCCGATGTGCCCTTCGAATGTCAAATAGCACCTTATTAGACCCAAAACACGGGTACCTTATCTTTATTTGTACATATATAACGGCATTTAAAGGCTGATTTAAAGTCGATTTTTTCACATCGGAATTGCAACGTAAGAACACCCGAGGATGTGTTTGCTGGTGAAATGATACGGTTTGGGACGTGTCCCGAGGTGCTCCTAAAATGTCAAAATAACGCCCTCATTGGACCCAAAATATGGGTACCTTACCTTACCCACATTTTGGTTCCAAAGAGGCCGTTATTTTGAAATTTGACAGGCACGTCGGGACATTCCCCAAACTGTATCTTACGTTGCTATTTCGATGTGGCAAAATCGACTTTAAATCATCCTTCAAACGCCGTTATATATGTACAAATGGAGATGTGCCAAAATCAAGTTTAAATCAGCCTTTGAACACCGTAATATATGTACAAATGTCCCAAACTATATCATTTGACGTGCAAACACCTGAGTGGGTCTTCTTATGTTGCAATTCCGATGTGCCAAAATCGACTTTACATCAGCCTTTAAACGTCGTTATATAGGTACAAATCAAGATAAGGTACAAATCTTTTGGGTCTAATGAGGTGCTATTTTGACATTCCAAGGGCACATCGGAACATGTCCCAAACTGTATCATTTGACCAGTAAAAAGCTCCTAGGGTGTTCTTACGATGCAATTCCGATGTGCCAAAATCGACTTTAAATCAGCCTTTAAACGCCGTTACATAAGGACAAATGAAGATAGGGTACCCATATTTTGGGTCTAATGAGGCCGTGATTTTGACATTTGAGGAGAACGTCGGGACATGTCCCACACCGTATCAATTGACCTGCAAACACCTCCTATTTTGTTCTTACGTTGCAATTCCAATGTTCCAAAATCGACTTTAAATCAGCCTATAAACGCCGTCATATATGTACAAATGAAGATAAGGTACCCATATTTTGGGTCCAATGAGGTTGCGATTTTGACTTTTGAGGAGTATGTCGGGACATGTCCCAAACTGTATCATTTAACCTTCAAACACCCTCTGAGGTGTTCTTCCGTGGCAATTCCAATGTGTCAAAATCGACTTTAAATCAGCTTTTAAACGCCGTTATATATGTTCAAATGAAGATAAGATACCCATATTTTGGGTCCAATGAAGCCGTTATTTTGATGTTTGAGGGGCACGTCGAGAAATGTCCCAAACTGTATCATTTGACCTGCAAAAACCTCCTAGGTTGTTTCTATGTTGCAATTCCGATGTGCCAAAACCGACTTTAAATCATCCTTTAAACGCCTATATATATATATATATATGTACAAATGAAGATAACATTCCCATATTTTTGGTCAAATAAGGTGCTTTTTTGACATTCGAGGGGCACATCAGGACATGTAACAAACTATCATTTGACCAGCAAACACCTCCAAGGGTGTTCTTACGTTGCAATTCCGATATGCCAAAAGCGGCTTAAAAACAGCCTATAAACGCCGTAATATATGCACAAATGAAGATAAGGTACCCATATTTTGAGTCGAATGAGGCCGCGATTTTCACATTTGAGGGGCACGTCAGGACATGTCCCACACCGTATCATTTGACCTGCAAACACCTGATAGGGTGTTCTTACTTTGCACTTCCGATGTGCCACGATCTACTTTAAATCATCCTATAAACGAAGTTATATATGTACAAATGAAGATAAGGTACCCATATTTTAAGTCAAATGAGGTTGCGATTTTGACGTTTGAGAAACACGTCGGTACATGTCCCAAACTGTATCATTTGACCTGCAAACACCGCCAATGGTGATCTTACGTGGCAATTCCGATGTGCCAAAATCAACTTTAAATCAGCCTTTGAACACCGTTATATATGTACAAATGAAGGTAAGATACCCATATTTTGGGTCGAATGAGGCCGTTATTTTGACATTTCGGGGGCACGTCGGAACATGTCCCAAACTATATCATTTGACGTGCAAACACCTGATTGGGTCTTCTTATGATGCAATTCCGATGTGCCAAAATCGACTTTACATCAGCCTTTAAACGTCGTTATATAGGTACAAATCAAGATAAGGTACAAATCTTTTGGGTCTTATGAGGTGCTATTTTGACATTCGAAGTGCACATCGGGACATGTCCCAAACTGTATCATTTGACCTGAAAACATCCCCTTGGGTGTTCTTACGTTGCAATTGCGATGTGCCAAAATCTTTAAATCAGGTTTTAAACGCCGTTATAAAAGTTTCCTATATTTTGGGTGTTATGAGGCCGCGATTTTGTCATTTGAGGGGCACGTCGGAACATGTCCCAAACTGTATCGTTTGACCTGCAAAAACCGCCTTTGGTATATTACTTTGCAATTCCGATGTGCCAAAATCGACTTCAAATCTGCCTATAAACGCCGTTATATATGTACAAATGAAGATAAGGTACCCATCACTTGGGTCCAATGAAGCCGCAGTTTTGACATTTGAGGAGCACGTTGGGACATGTCCCAAACTGTATCATTTGACCTCCAACCACGTCCTAGGGTGTTCTTACGTAGCAATTCCGATTTGCCAAAATCGACTTTAAATCAGCCTATAAACGCCGTTGTATATGTACAAATCAAGATAAGATGCCCATATTTTGGGTCCAATGAGGTTCCGATTTTGACATTTGAAGAGCACGTCGCTACGTGTCCCAAACTGTATCGTTTGATGTGCCAGCATCTGATTGCGTCTTCTTATGTTGCAAATCCCTTGTGCCAAAATCGACTTTAAATCAGCCTATATACGATGTTATATATGTACAAATGAAGGTGAGGTACCCATATTTGGGTCTAAAGAGACCGCGAATTTGACATTTGAGGAGCACGTCGGAACATGTCCCAAACTGTACCATTTGACTTGCAAACGTCCCCTTGGGTGTTCTTACTTTGCAATTCCGATGTGCCAAAATCGACTTTAAATCAGCCTTTCAACGAAGTTATTTATGTACAATTGAAGATAGGGTACCCATATTTTGGGTCCAATGAGGCCGCGATTTTGACATTTAAGGGGCACGTCGGAACATGTCCCAAACTGTATCGTTTGACCTGCAAAAACCGCCTTTGGTATTCATACGTTGCAATTCCGATGTGCCAAAATCGACTTCAAATCAGCCTATAAACGCCGTTATATATGTACAAATGAAGATAAGGTACCCATCTTTTGGGTCTAATGAAGCCGCAGTTTTGACATTTGAGGAGCACGTTGGGACATGTCCCACACTGTATCATTTGACCTCCAACCACCTCCCAGGGTGTTCTTACGTTGCAATTCCGATGTGCCAAAATCGACTTTAAATCAGCCTTTTAACGCCGTTATATATGAACAAATGAAGATAAGATACCCATATTTTGGGTCCAATCAGGTTCCGATTTTGACATTTGAAGAGCACGTCGGGACGTGTCCCAAACTGTATCGTTTGACGTGCCAGCATCTGATTGCGTCTTCTTATGTTGCAAATCCGATGTGCCATAATCGACTTTAAATCAGCCTTTGAACGCCGTTATATATGTACAAATGAAGATAAGATACCCATATTTTGGGTCCAATGAGGCCGTCATTTTGACATTTGAGGGGCACGTCGAGACATGTCCCAAACTGTATCATTTGACGTGCAGACACCTGATTGGGTCTTCTTATGTTGCAATTCCGATGTGCCAAAATCGACTTTAAATCAGCCTTTGAACGCCGTTATATATGTACAAATGAAGATAAGGTACCCATCTTTTTGGTCCAATGAGGTGCTTTTTTGACATTCAAATGGCTCATCGTGACATGTTCCAAACTCTATCATTTGACCTGCAATCACCGCCTATGGTGTTCTTTCCTTGCAATTCCGATGTGCCAAAATCGACGTTAAATCATCCTTTGAACGCCGTTATGTATGTACAAATGAAGATAAGGTACCCATCTTTTGGGTCTAATGAGGTGCTTTTTTGACATTCAAATGGTTCATCGTGACATGTTCCAAACTGTATCATTTGACCTGCAATCACCGCCTCCTGGTGTTCTTTCCTTGCAATTCCGATGTGCCAAAATCGACGTTAAATCAGCCTTTCAACGCCGTTATGTATGTACAAATGAAGACAAGGTACCCATCTTTTGGGTCTATTGAGATGCTATTTTGACATTCGATGGGCACATCGGGACATGTCCCAAACTGTATCATTTGACCAGCAAACACCCCCTAGAGTGCTTTTACGTTGCAATTCCGATAGGCTAAAAGCGAAGTTAAATCAGCCTTTAAACTCCGTTATATATGTACAAATGAAGATATGATACCCATATTTTGGGTCCAATGAGGCCGTGATTTTCACATTTGAGGGGCACGTTGAGACATATCCCAAACTGTATCATTTGACGTTGAAACACCTGATTGGGTGTTCTTATTTTGCAATTCCGATGTACCAAAATCGACTTTGAATCAGCCTTTCAACGCCGTTATATATGTACAAATGAAGATTAGGTACAAATATTTTCAGTCTAGTGAGGTGCTATTTTGACATTCCAAGGGCACATCGGGACATGTCCCAAACTGTATCATTTGACGTGGAAACACCTGACAGGGTGTTCTTACGTTGCAATTCCCATGTGCCAAAATCGACTTTGAAGCAGGTTTTAAACGCCGTTATATATGTACAAATGAAGATAGGGTACCCATCTTTTGGGTCTAAAGAGGCCGCGATTTTGACATTAGAGGAGCACGTCGGGACATGTCCCACACCGTATCATTTGACCAGCAAACGACGCCGTTGGTTTTCTTTCGTTGCAATTCCGATGTGCCAAAATCGACTTTAAATCAGGTTTAAAACACCGTTATATATGTACAAATGAAGATAAGGTACCGATATTTTGGGTCCATTGAGATGCTATTTTGAAATTCCAAGGGCACATCGGGACATGTCTCAAACTGTATCGGGTGACCAACAAACACTTGATAGGGTGTTCTTACGTTGCAATTCCGATGTGCCAAAACCGAAGTTAAATCAGCCTTCAAACTCCGTTATATATGTACAAATGAAGATAAGATACCTATATTTTTGGTATAACGAGGCCGTAATTTTGACATTTGAGGGGCACGTCGAGACATGTCCCAAACTGTATCATTTGACGTGCAAACACCTGATTGGGTCTTTTTCTTTTGCAATTCCGATGTGCCAAAATCGACTTTGAATCAGCCTTCAAACTCCGTTATATATGTACAAATGAAGATAAGGTACAAATATTTTAGGTCTAGTGAGGTGCTATTTTGACATTCCAAGGGCACATCGGGACATGTCCCAAACTGTATCATTTGACCAGCAAACACCGCCTAGGGTGTTCTGACGTTGCAATTCCGATGTGCCAAAATAGACTTCAATTCTGCCTATAAACGCCGTTACATATGTACAAATGAAGATAAGGTACCCATCTTTTGGGTCTAATGAAGCCGCAGTTTTGACATTTGAGAAGCACGTCGAGACATGTCCCAAACTGTATCATTTGACCAGCAAACACCCCCTTGGGTGTTTTTCCGATGCAATTCCGATGTGCCAAAATCGACTTTAAATCAGCCTATAAACGCCCTTATACATGTACAAATGAAGATAACGTACCCATATTTTCTGTCCAATGGGGCTGTTATTTTGAAATTTGAGGGGCACGTCGAGACATATCCCAACTGTATCATTTGACGTGCAAACACCTGATTGGGTCTTCTTATGTTGCAATTCCGATGTGCCAAAATCGACTTTACATCAGCCTTTAAACGTCGTTATATAGTTACAAATCAAGATAAGGTACAAATCTTTTGGGTCTAATGAGGTGCTATTTTGACATTCGAAGGGCACATCGGGACATGTCCCAAACTGTATCATTTGACCTGCAACATCCTTTTGGGTGTTCTTACGTTGCAATTGCGATGTGCCAAAATCGATTTTAAATCGACTTCAAATCTGCCTATAAACGCCGTTATATATGTACAAATGAAGATAAGGTACCCATCTTTTGGGTCCAATGAAGCCGCAGTTTTGACATTTGAGGAGCACGTTGGGACATGTCCCACACTGTATCATTTGACCTCCAACCACCTCCTAGAGTGTTCTTACGTTGCAATTCCGATGTGCTAAAATCGACTTTAAATCAGCCTATAAACGCCGTTATATATGTACAAATGAAGATAAGGTAACCTTATCTTGGGTCCAATAAGGTTCCAATTTTGAGATTTGAAGAGCATGTCGGGACGTGTCCCGAACTGTATCGTTTGACGTGCCAGCATCTGATTACGTCTTCTTATGTTGCAAATCCCTTGTGCCAAAATCGACTTTAAATCAGCCTATATACGCCGTTATATAAGTACAAATGAAGATGAGGTACCCATATTTTGGGTCAAAAGAGACAGCGAATTTGGCATTTGATTAGCACGTCCGGACATGTCCCAAACTATATCATTTAACCTGCAAACACCGCCTAGGGTGTTCTTTCCTTCCAATTCCGATGTGCCAAAATCGACTTTAAATCAGCCTTCAAACGCCGTTATATGTGTGCAAATGAAGATAAGGTACCCATATTTTGGGTCTAATGAGGTGATATTTTGACATTCGAAGGGCACGTCGGGACATGTCCCAAACTGTATCATTTGACCTGCAAACACGGCCCATGGTGTTCCAACGTTGCAACTCCGATGTGCCAAAATCGACATTAAATCAGCCTTTGCACGCCGTTTTATATGTACAAATGAAGATAAGGTACCCATATTTTGGGTCCAATGAGGTTCCGATTTTGACATTTGAAAGGTTCGTCGGGACATGTCCCAAACTGTATCATTTGACCTGCAAACATCAACTTGGGTGTTCTTACGTCGCAATTCCGATGTGCCAAAATCGACTTTAAATCAGCCTTTCAACGCCGTTATATATGTACAAATGAAGATAAGGTACCCATATTTTGGGTCTAGTGAGGTGCTTTTTCAACATTGCAAGGGCACATCGGGACATGTCCCAAACTGTATCATTTGACCTGCAAACACCGCCTGGGGTGTTATTACGTTGCAATTTCGATGTGCCAAAATCGACTTTAAATCAGCCTTTTAACGCCGTTATATGGGTACAAGTAAAGATCAAATGCCCATATTTTGGGTCTTATGAGGCCGTTCTTTTGCCATTTGAGGGGCACGTCGTAACGGCGTTCGATTCTTGCACATCGGAATTGCAAAGTAATAATACCAAGGGCGGTTTTTGCAGATCAAACGATACAGTTAGGACATGTTCCGACGTGCCCCTCAAATGACAAAATAACGGCCTCATTGGATCCAAAATATGGGTACTTTATCTTCATTTGTACATATATAACGGCGTTTGAAGGCTGATTTAAAGTCGATTTTGGCACATCGGAATTGCAACGTAAGAACACCATAGGCGGTGTTTGCAGGTCAAATGATACAGTTTGGGACATGTCCCGACGTGCCCCTCAAATGTCAAAATAACGGCCTCATTCGACCCAAAATATGGGTACCTTATCTTCATTTGTACATATATAACGGCGTTCAAAGGCTGATTTAAAGTCGATTTTGGCACATCGGAATTGCAACGTAAGAACACCATTGGCGGTGTTTGCAGGTCAAATAATACAGTTTGTGACATGTCCCGACGTGTCCCTCAAATGTCAAAATAGCGCCTCATTCGACCCAAAATATGGGTACCTTATCTTCATTTGTACATATATAACGGCGTTAAAAGGCTGATTTAAAGTCGATTTTGGCACATCGGAATTGCAACGTAAGAACACCCTAGGCGGTGTTTGCAGGTCAAATGATACAGTTTGGGACATGTCCCGACGTGCCCCTCAAATGTCAAAATAGCGCCTCATTCGACCCAAAATATGGGGTATCTCATCTTCATTTGTACATATATAACGGCGTTTGAAAAGCTGATTTAAAGTCGATTTTGGCACATCGGAATTGCAACGTGAGAACACACCTGGCGGTGTTTGCAGGTCAAATGATACAGTTTGGGACATGTCCCGACGTGCCCTTCAAATGTCAAAATAGCGCCTCATTCGACCCAAAATATTTGTACCTTATCTTCATTTGTACATATATAACGGCGTTTAAAGGCTGATTTAAAGTCGATTTTGGCACATCGGAATTGCAACGTAAGAACACCCTAGGCGGTGTTTGCAGGTCAAATGATACAGTTTGGGACATGTCCCGACGTGCCCCTCAAATGTCAAAATAACGGCTTCATTCGACCCAAAATATAAGTACCTTATCTTCTAAATGAAAGTATAAGGTACCCATATTTTTGGTCGAATGAGGCGCTATTTTGACATTTGAAGGGCACGTCGGGACATGTCCCAAACTGTATCATTTGACCTGCAAACACCGCCTAGGGTGTTCTTACGTTGCAATTCCGATGTGCCAAAATCGACTTTAAATCAGCCTTCAAACGCCGTTATATATGTACAAATGAAGATAAGGTACCCATATTTTGGGTCGAATGAGGCGCTATTTTGACATTTGAAGGGCACGTCGGGACATGTCCCAAACTGTATCATTTGACCTGCAAACACCGCCTAGGGTGTTCTTACGTTGCAATTCCGATGTGCCAAAATCGACTTTAAATCAGCCTTCAAACGCCGTTATATATGTACAAATGAAGATAAGGTACCCATATTTTGGGTCGAATGAGGCGCTATTTTGACATTTGAAGGGCACGTCGGGACATGTCCCAAACTGTATCATTTGACCTGCAAACACCGCCTAGGGTGTTCTTACGTTGCAATTCCGATGTGCCAAAATCGACTTTAAATCAGCCTTCAAACGCCGTTATATATGTACAAATGAAAATAAGGTACCCATATTTTGGGTCGAATGAGGCGCTATTTTGACATTTGAAGGGCACGTCGGGACATGTCCCAAACTGTATCATTTGACCTGCAAACACCGCCTAGGGTGTTTTTACGTAAGCTTGTAATTCCGATGTGCCAAAATCGACTTTAAATCAGC
The DNA here is from genome assembly GCA_029531755.1 of Holothuria leucospilota. NCBI lineage: Eukaryota > Metazoa > Echinodermata > Holothuroidea > Aspidochirotida > Holothuriidae > Holothuria > Holothuria leucospilota. The sequence goes on along the minus strand of CM055967.1, from coordinate 58,547,205 downwards.
CTTCAAACGCCGTTATATATGTACAAATGAAAATACGGTACCCATATTTTAAGTCGAATGAGGCGCTATTTTGACAGTTGAAGAACACGTCGGGACATTTCCCAAACTGTATCATTTGACCTGCAAACACCGCCTAGGGTGTTCTTACGTTGCAATTCCGATGTGCCAAAATCGACTTTAAATCAGCCTTCAAACGCCGTTATATATGTACAAATGAAGATAAGGTACCCATATTTTGGGTCGAATGAGGCGCTATTTTGACATTTGAAGGGCACGTCGGGACATGTCCCAAACTGTATCATTTGACCTGCAAACACCGCCTAGGGTGTTCTTACGTTGCAATTCCGATGTGCCAAAATCGACTTTAAATCAGCCTTCAAACGCCGTTATATATGTACAAATGAAGATAAGGTACCCATATTTTGGGTCGAATGAGGCGCTATTTTGACATTTGAAGGGCACGTCGGGACATGTCCCAAACTGTATCATTTGACCTGCAAACACCGCCTAGGGTGTTCTTACGTTGCAATTCCGATGTGCCAAAATCGACTTTAAATCAGCCTTCAAACGCCGTTATATATGTACAAATGAAGATAAGGTACCCATATTTTGGGTCGAATGAGGCGCTATTTTGACATTTGAAGGGCACGTCGGGACATGTCCCAAACTGTATCATTTGACCTGCAAACACCGCCTAGGGTGTTCTTACGTTGCAATTCCGATGTGCCAAAATCGACTTTAAATCAGCCTTCAAACGCCGTTATATATGTACAAATGAAGATAAGGTACCCATATTTTGGGTCGAATGAGGCGCTATTTTGACATTTGAAGGGCACGTCGGGACATGTCCCAAACTGTATCATTTGACCTGCAAACACCGCCTAGGGTGTTCTTACGTTGCAATTCCGATGTGCCAAAATCGACTTTAAATCAGCCTTCAAACGCCGTTATATATGTACAAATGAAGATAAGGTACCCATATTTTGGGTCGAATGAGGCGCTATTTTGACATTTGAAGGGCACGTCGGGACATGTCCCAAACTGTATCATTTGACCTGCAAACACCGCCTAGGGTGTTCTTACGTTGCAATTCCGATGTGCCAAAATCGACTTTAAATCAGCCTTCAAACGCCGTTATATATGTACAAATGAAGATAAGGTACCCATATTTTGGGTCGAATGAGGCGCTATTTTGACATTTGAAGGGCACGTCGGGACATGTCCCAAACTGTATCATTTGACCTGCAAACACCGCCTAGGGTGTTCTTACGTTGCAATTCCGATGTGCCAAAATCGACTTTAAATCAGCCTTCAAACGCCGTTATATATGTACAAATGAAGATAAGGTACCCATATTTTGGGTCGAATGAGGCGCTATTTTGACATTTGAAGGGCACGTCGGGACATGTCCCAAACTGTATCATTTGACCTGCAAACACCGCCTAGGGTGTTCTTACGTTGCAATTCCGATGTGCCAAAATCGACTTTAAATCAGCCTTCAAACGCCGTTATATATGTACAAATGAAGATAAGGTACCCATATTTTGGGTCGAATGAGGCGCTATTTTGACATTTGAAGGGCACGTCGGGACATGTCCCAAACTGTATCATTTGACCTGCAAACACCGCCTAGGGTGTTCTTACGTTGCAATTCCGATGTGCCAAAATCGACTTTAAATCAGCCTTCAAACGCCGTTATATATGTACAAATGAAGATAAGGTACCCATATTTTGGGTCGAATGAGGCGCTATTTTGACATTTGAAGGGCACGTCGGGACATGTCCCAAACTGTATCATTTGACCTGCAAACACCGCCTAGGGTGTTCTTACGTTGCAATTCCGATGTGCCAAAATCGACTTTAAATCAGCCTTCAAACGCCGTTATATATGTACAAATGAAGATAAGGTACCCATATTTTGGGTCGAATGAGGCGCTATTTTGACATTTGAAGGGCACGTCGGGACATGTCCCAAACTGTATCATTTGACCTGCAAACACCGCCTAGGGTGTTCTTACGTTGCAATTCCGATGTGCCAAAATCGACTTTAAATCAGCCTTCAAACGCCGTTATATATGTACAAATGAAGATAAGGTACCCATATTTTGGGTCGAATGAGGCGCTATTTTGACATTTGAAGGGCACGTCGGGACATGTCCCAAACTGTATCATTTGACCTGCAAACACCGCCTAGGGTGTTCTTACGTTGCAATTCCGATGTGCCAAAATCGACTTTAAATCAGCCTTCAAACGCCGTTATATATGTACAAATGAAGATAAGGTACCCATATTTTGGGTCGAATGAGGCGCTATTTTGACATTTGAAGGGCACGTCGGGACATGTCCCAAACTGTATCATTTGACCTGCAAACACCGCCTAGGGTGTTCTTACGTTGCAATTCCGATGTGCCAAAATCGACTTTAAATCAGCCTTCAAACGCCGTTATATATGTACAAATGAAGATAAGGTACCCATATTTTGGGTCGAATGAGGCGCTATTTTGACATTTGAAGGGCACGTCGGGACATGTCCCAAACTGTATCATTTGACCTGCAAACACCGCCTAGGGTGTTCTTACGTTGCAATTCCGATGTGCCAAAATCGACTTTAAATCAGCCTTCAAACGCCGTTATATATGTACAAATGAAGATAAGGTACCCATATTTTGGGTCGAATGAGGCGCTATTTTGACATTTGAAGGGCACGTCGGGACATGTCCCAAACTGTATCATTTGACCTGCAAACACCGCCTAGGGTGTTCTTACGTTGCAATTCCGATGTGCCAAAATCGACTTTAAATCAGCCTTCAAACGCCGTTATATATGTACAAATGAAGATAAGGTACCCATATTTTGGGTCGAATGAGGCGCTATTTTGACATTTGAAGGGCACGTCGGGACATGTCCCAAACTGTATCATTTGACCTGCAAACACCGCCTAGGGTGTTCTTACGTTGCAATTCCGATGTGCCAAAATCGACTTTAAATCAGCCTTCAAACGCCGTTATATATGTACAAATGAAGATAAGGTACCCATATTTTGGGTCGAATGAGGCGCTATTTTGACATTTGAAGGGCACGTCGGGACATGTCCCAAACTGTATCATTTGACCTGCAAACACCGCCTAGGGTGTTCTTACGTTGCAATTCCGATGTGCCAAAATCGACTTTAAATCAGCCTTCAAACGCCGTTATATATGTACAAATGAAGATAAGGTACCCATATTTTGGGTCGAATGAGGCGCTATTTTGACATTTGAAGGGCACGTCGGGACATGTCCCAAACTGTATCATTTGACCTGCAAACACCGCCTAGGGTGTTCTTACGTTGCAATTCCGATGTGCCAAAATCGACTTTAAATCAGCCTTCAAACGCCGTTATATATGTACAAATGAAGATAAGGTACCCATATTTTGGGTCGAATGAGGCGCTATTTTGACATTTGAAGGGCACGTCGGGACATGTCCCAAACTGTATCATTTGACCTGCAAACACCGCCTAGGGTGTTCTTACGTTGCAATTCCGATGTGCCAAAATCGACTTTAAATCAGCCTTCAAACGCCGTTATATATGTACAAATGAAGATAAGGTACCCATATTTTGGGTCGAATGAGGCGCTATTTTGACATTTGAAGGGCACGTCGGGACATGTCCCAAACTGTATCATTTGACCTGCAAACACCGCCTAGGGTGTTCTTACGTTGCAATTCCGATGTGCCAAAATCGACTTTAAATCAGCCTTCAAACGCCGTTATATATGTACAAATGAAGATAAGGTACCCATATTTTGGGTCGAATGAGGCGCTATTTTGACATTTGAAGGGCACGTCGGGACATGTCCCAAACTGTATCATTTGACCTGCAAACACCGCCTAGGGTGTTCTTACGTTGCAATTCCGATGTGCCAAAATCGACTTTAAATCAGCCTTCAAACGCCGTTATATATGTACAAATGAAGATAAGGTACCCATATTTTGGGTCGAATGAGGCGCTATTTTGACATTTGAAGGGCACGTCGGGACATGTCCCAAACTGTATCATTTGACCTGCAAACACCGCCTAGGGTGTTCTTACGTTGCAATTCCGATGTGCCAAAATCGACTTTAAATCAGCCTTCAAACGCCGTTATATATGTACAAATGAAGATAAGGTACCCATATTTTGGGTCGAATGAGGCGCTATTTTGACATTTGAAGGGCACGTCGGGACATGTCCCAAACTGTATCATTTGACCTGCAAACACCGCCTAGGGTGTTCTTACGTTGCAATTCCGATGTGCCAAAATCGACTTTAAATCAGCCTTCAAACGCCGTTATATATGTACAAATGAAGATAAGGTACCCATATTTTGGGTCGAATGAGGCGCTATTTTGACATTTGAAGGGCACGTCGGGACATGTCCCAAACTGTATCATTTGACCTGCAAACACCGCCTAGGGTGTTCTTACGTTGCAATTCCGATGTGCCAAAATCGACTTTAAATCAGCCTTCAAACGCCGTTATATATGTACAAATGAAGATAAGGTACCCATATTTTGGGTCGAATGAGGCGCTATTTTGACATTTGAAGGGCACGTCGGGACATGTCCCAAACTGTATCATTTGACCTGCAAACACCGCCTAGGGTGTTCTTACGTTGCAATTCCGATGTGCCAAAATCGACTTTAAATCAGCCTTCAAACGCCGTTATATATGTACAAATGAAGATAAGGTACCCATATTTTGGGTCGAATGAGGCGCTATTTTGACATTTGAAGGGCACGTCGGGACATGTCCCAAACTGTATCATTTGACCTGCAAACACCGCCTAGGGTGTTCTTACGTTGCAATTCCGATGTGCCAAAATCGACTTTAAATCAGCCTTCAAACGCCGTTATATATGTACAAATGAAGATAAGGTACCCATATTTTGGGTCGAATGAGGCGCTATTTTGACATTTGAGGGGCACGTCGGGACATGTCCCAAACTGTATCATTTGACCTGCAAACACCGCCTAGGGTGTTCTTACGTTGCAATTCCGATGTGCCAAAATCGACTTTAAATCAGCCTTCAAACGCCGTTATATATGTACAAATGAAGATAAGGTACCCATATTTTGGGTCGAATGAGGCGCTATTTTGACATTTGAAGGGCACGTCGGGACATGTCCCAAACTGTATCATTTGACCTGCAAACACCGCCTAGGGTGTTCTTACGTTGCAATTCCGATGTGCCAAAATCGACTTTAAATCAGCCTTCAAACGCCGTTATATATGTACAAATGAAGATAAGGTACCCATATTTTGGGTCGAATGAGGCGCTATTTTGACATTTGAAGGGCACGTCGGGACATGTCCCAAACTGTATCATTTGACCTGCAAACACCGCCTAGGGTGTTCTTACGTTGCAATTCCGATGTGCCAAAATCGACTTTAAATCAGCCTTCAAACGCCGTTATATATGTACAAATGAAGATAAGGTACCCATATTTTGGGTCGAATGAGGCGCTATTTTGACATTTGAAGGGCACGTCGGGACATGTCCCAAACTGTATCATTTGACCTGCAAACACCGCCTAGGGTGTTCTTACGTTGCAATTCCGATGTGCCAAAATCGACTTTAAATCAGCCTTCAAACGCCGTTATATATGTACAAATGAAGATAAGGTACCCATATTTTGGGTCGAATGAGGCGCTATTTTGACATTTGAAGGGCACGTCGGGACATGTCCCAAACTGTATCATTTGACCTGCAAACACCGCCTAGGGTGTTCTTACGTTGCAATTCCGATGTGCCAAAATCGACTTTAAATCAGCCTTCAAACGCCGTTATATATGTACAAATGAAGATAAGGTACCCATATTTTGGGTCGAATGAGGCGCTATTTTGACATTTGAAGGGCACGTCGGGACATGTCCCAAACTGTATCATTTGACCTGCAAACACCGCCTAGGGTGTTCTTACGTTGCAATTCCGATGTGCCAAAATCGACTTTAAATCAGCCTTCAAACGCCGTTATATATGTACAAATGAAGATAAGGTACCCATATTTTGGGTCGAATGAGGCGCTATTTTGACATTTGAGGGGCACGTCGGGACATGTCCCAAACTGTATCATTTGACCTGCAAACACCGCCTAGGGTGTTCTTACGTTGCAATTCCGATGTGCCAAAATCGACTTTAAATCAGCCTTCAAACGCCGTTATATATGTACAAATGAAGATAAGGTACCCATATTTTGGGTCGAATGAGGCGCTATTTTGACATTTGAAGGGCACGTCGGGACATGTCCCAAACTGTATCATTTGACCTGCAAACACCGCCTAGGGTGTTCTTACGTTGCAATTCCGATGTGCCAAAATCGACTTTAAATCAGCCTTCAAACGCCGTTATATATGTACAAATGAAGATAAGGTACCCATATTTTGGGTCGAATGAGGCGCTATTTTGACATTTGAAGGGCACGTCGGGACATGTCCCAAACTGTATCATTTGACCTGCAAACACCGCCTAGGGTGTTCTTACGTTGCAATTCCGATGTGCCAAAATCGACTTTAAATCAGCCTTCAAACGCCGTTATATATGTACAAATGAAGATAAGGTACCCATATTTTGGGTCGAATGAGGCGCTATTTTGACATTTGAAGGGCACGTCGGGACATGTCCCAAACTGTATCATTTGACCTGCAAACACCGCCTAGGGTGTTCTTACGTTGCAATTCCGATGTGCCAAAATCGACTTTAAATCAGCCTTCAAACGCCGTTATATATGTACAAATGAAGATAAGGTACCCATATTTTGGGTCGAATGAGGCGCTATTTTGACATTTGAAGGGCACGTCGGGACATGTCCCAAACTGTATCATTTGACCTGCAAACACCGCCTAGGGTGTTCTTACGTTGCAATTCCGATGTGCCAAAATCGACTTTAAATCAGCCTTCAAACGCCGTTATATATGTACAAATGAAGATAAGGTACCCATATTTTGGGTCGAATGAGGCGCTATTTTGACATTTGAGGGGCACGTCGGGACATGTCCCAAACTGTATCATTTGACCTGCAAACACCGCCTAGGGTGTTCTTACGTTGCAATTCCGATGTGCCAAAATCGACTTTAAATCAGCCTTCAAACGCCGTTATATATGTACAAATGAAGATAAGGTACCCATATTTTGGGTCGAATGAGGCGCTATTTTGACATTTGAAGGGCACGTCGGGACATGTCCCAAACTGTATCATTTGACCTGCAAACACCGCCGAGGGTGTTCTTACGTTGCAATTCCGATGTGCCAAAATCGACTTTAAATCAGCCTTCAAACGCCGTTATATATGTACAAATGAAGATAAGGTACGGATATTTTGGGTCGAATGAGGCCGTTATTTTGACATTTGAGGGGCACGTCGGGACATGTCCCAAACTGTATCATTTGACCTGCAAACACCGCCTAGGGTGTTCTCACGTTGCAATTCCGATGTGCCAAAATCGACTTTAAATCAGCCTTCAAACGCCGTTATATATGTACAAATGAAGATAAGGTACCCATATTTTGGGTCGAATGAGGCGCTATTTTGACATTTGAAGGGCACGTCGGGACATGTCCCAAACTGTATCATTTGACCTGCAAACACCGCCTAGGGTGTTCTTACGTTGCAATTCCGATGTGCCAAAATCGACTTTAAATCAGCCTTCAAACGCCGTTATATATGTACAAATGAAGATAAGGTACCCATATTTTGGGTCGAATGAGGCGCTATTTTGACATTTGAAGGGCACGTCGGGACATGTCCCAAACTGTATCATTTGACCTGCAAACACCGCCTAGGGTGTTCTTACGTTGCAATTCCGATGTGCCAAAATCGACTTTAAATCAGCCTTCAAACGCCGTTATATATGTACAAATGAAGATAAGGTACCCATATTTTGGGTCGAATGAGGCGCTATTTTGACATTTGAAGGGCACGTCGGGACATGTCCCAAACTGTATCATTTGACCTGCAAACACCGCCTAGGGTGTTCTTACGTTGCAATTCCGATGTGCCAAAATCGACTTTAAATCAGCCTTCAAACGCCGTTATATATGTACAAATGAAGATAAGGTACCCATATTTTGGGTCGAATGAGGCGCTATTTTGACATTTGAAGGGCACGTCGGGACATGTCCCAAACTGTATCATTTGACCTGCAAACACCGCCTAGGGTGTTCTTACGTTGCAATTCCGATGTGCCAAAATCGACTTTAAATCAGCCTTCAAACGCCGTTATATATGTACAAATGAAGATAAGGTACCCATATTTTGGGTCGAATGAGGCGCTATTTTGACATTTGAAGGGCACGTCGGGACATGTCCCAAACTGTATCATTTGACCTGCAAACACCGCCTAGGGTGTTCTTACGTTGCAATTCCGATGTGCCAAAATCGACTTTAAATCAGCCTTCAAACGCCGTTATATATGTACAAATGAAGATAAGGTACCCATATTTTGGGTCGAATGAGGCGCTATTTTGACATTTGAAGGGCACGTCGGGACATGTCCCAAACTGTATCATTTGACCTGCAAACACCGCCTAGGGTGTTCTTACGTTGCAATTCCGATGTGCCAAAATCGACTTTAAATCAGCCTTCAAACGCCGTTATATATGTACAAATGAAGATAAGGTACCCATATTTTGGGTCGAATGAGGCGCTATTTTGACATTTGAAGGGCACGTCGGGACATGTCCCAAACTGTATCATTTGACCTGCAAACACCGCCTAGGGTGTTCTTACGTTGCAATTCCGATGTGCCAAAATCGACTTTAAATCAGCCTTCAAACGCCGTTATATATGTACAAATGAAGATAAGGTACCCATATTTTGGGTCGAATGAGGCGCTATTTTGACATTTGAGGGGCACGTCGGGACATGTCCCAAACTGTATCATTTGACCTGCAAACACCGCCTAGGGTGTTCTTACGTTGCAATTCCGATGTGCCAAAATCGACTTTAAATCAGCCTTCAAACGCCGTTATATATGTACAAATGAAGATAAGGTACCCATATTTTGGGTCGAATGAGGCGCTATTTTGACATTTGAAGGGCACGTCGGGACATGTCCCAAACTGTATCATTTGACCTGCAAACACCGCCTAGGGTGTTCTTACGTTGCAATTCCGATGTGCCAAAATCGACTTTAAATCAGCCTTCAAACGCCGTTATATATGTACAAATGAAGATAAGGTACCCATATTTTGGGTCGAATGAGGCGCTATTTTGACATTTGAAGGGCACGTCGGGACATGTCCCAAACTGTATCATTTGACCTGCAAACACCGCCTAGGGTGTTCTTACGTTGCAATTCCGATGTGCCAAAATCGACTTTAAATCAGCCTTCAAACGCCGTTATATATGTACAAATGAAGATAAGGTACCCATATTTTGGGTCGAATGAGGCGCTATTTTGACATTTGAGGGGCACGTCGGGACATGTCCCAAACTGTATCATTTGACCTGCAAACACCGCCTAGGGTGTTCTTACGTTGCAATTCCGATGTGCCAAAATCGACTTTAAATCAGCCTTCAAACGCCGTTATATATGTACAAATGAAGATAAGGTACCCATATTTTGGGTCGAATGAGGCGCTATTTTGACATTTGAAGGGCACGTCGGGACATGTCCCAAACTGTATCATTTGACCTGCAAACACCGCCTAGGGTGTTCTTACGTTGCAATTCCGATGTGCCAAAATCGACTTTAAATCAGCCTTCAAACGCCGTTATATATGTACAAATGAAGATAAGGTACCCATATTTTGGGTCGAATGAGGCGCTATTTTGACATTTGAAGGGCACGTCGGGACATGTCCCAAACTGTATCATTTGACCTGCAAACACCGCCTAGGGTGTTCTTACGTTGCAATTCCGATGTGCCAAAATCGACTTTAAATCAGCCTTCAAACGCCGTTATATATGTACAAATGAAGATAAGGTACCCATATTTTGGGTCGAATGAGGCGCTATTTTGACATTTGAAGGGCACGTCGGGACATGTCCCAAACTGTATCATTTGACCTGCAAACACCGCCTAGGGTGTTCTTACGTTGCAATTCCGATGTGCCAAAATCGACTTTAAATCAGCCTTCAAACGCCGTTATATATGTACAAATGAAGATAAGGTACCCATATTTTGGGTCGAATGAGGCGCTATTTTGACATTTGAAGGGCACGTCGGGACATGTCCCAAACTGTATCATTTGACCTGCAAACACCGCCTAGGGTGTTCTTACGTTGCAATTCCGATGTGCCAAAATCGACTTTAAATCAGCCTTCAAACGCCGTTATATATGTACAAATGAAGATAAGGTACCCATATTTTGGGTCGAATGAGGCGCTATTTTGACATTTGAAGGGCACGTCGGGACATGTCCCAAACTGTATCATTTGACCTGCAAACACCGCCTAGGGTGTTCTTACGTTGCAATTCCGATGTGCCAAAATCGACTTTAAATCAGCCTTCAAACGCCGTTATATATGTACAAATGAAGATAAGGTACCCATATTTTGGGTCGAATGAGGCGCTATTTTGACATTTGAGGGGCACGTCGGGACATGTCCCAAACTGTATCATTTGACCTGCAAACACCGCCTAGGGTGTTCTTACGTTGCAATTCCGATGTGCCAAAATCGACTTTAAATCAGCCTTCAAACGCCGTTATATATGTACAAATGAAGATAAGGTACCCATATTTTGGGTCGAATGAGGCGCTATTTTGACATTTGAAGGGCACGTCGGGACATGTCCCAAACTGTATCATTTGACCTGCAAACACCGCCTAGGGTGTTCTTACGTTGCAATTCCGATGTGCCAAAATCGACTTTAAATCAGCCTTCAAACGCCGTTATATATGTACAAATGAAGATAAGGTACCCATATTTTGGGTCGAATGAGGCGCTATTTTGACATTTGAAGGGCACGTCGGGACATGTCCCAAACTGTATCATTTGACCTGCAAACACCGCCTAGGGTGTTCTTACGTTGCAATTCCGATGTGCCAAAATCGACTTTAAATCAGCCTTCAAACGCCGTTATATATGTACAAATGAAGATAAGGTACCCATATTTTGGGTCGAATGAGGCGCTATTTTGACATTTGAGGGGCACGTCGGGACATGTCCCAAACTGTATCATTTGACCTGCAAACACCGCCTAGGGTGTTCTTACGTTGCAATTCCGATGTGCCAAAATCGACTTTAAATCAGCCTTCAAACGCCGTTATATATGTACAAATGAAGATAAGGTACCCATATTTTGGGTCGAATGAGGCGCTATTTTGACATTTGAAGGGCACGTCGGGACATGTCCCAAACTGTATCATTTGACCTGCAAACACCGCCTAGGGTGTTCTTACGTTGCAATTCCGATGTGCCAAAATCGACTTTAAATCAGCCTTCAAACGCCGTTATATATGTACAAATGAAGATAAGGTACCCATATTTTGGGTCGAATGAGGCGCTATTTTGACATTTGAAGGGCACGTCGGGACATGTCCCAAACTGTATCATTTGACCTGCAAACACCGCCTAGGGTGTTCTTACGTTGCAATTCCGATGTGCCAAAATCGACTTTAAATCAGCCTTCAAACGCCGTTATATATGTACAAATGAAGATAAGGTACCCATATTTTGGGTCGAATGAGGCGCTATTTTGACATTTGAAGGGCACGTCGGGACATGTCCCAAACTGTATCATTTGACCTGCAAACACCGCCTAGGGTGTTCTTACGTTGCAATTCCGATGTGCCAAAATCGACTTTAAATCAGCCTTCAAACGCCGTTATATATGTACAAATGAAGATAAGGTACCCATATTTTGGGTCGAATGAGGCGCTATTTTGACATTTGAAGGGCACGTCGGGACATGTCCCAAACTGTATCATTTGACCTGCAAACACCGCCTAGGGTGTTCTTACGTTGCAATTCCGATGTGCCAAAATCGACTTTAAATCAGGTTTTAAACGCCGTTATATATGTACAAATGAAGATAAGATACCCATATTATTGAATGTCTATTTATTAAATTTATTCGCCTTACAAACAGCCTCCCATTCAATGTATTAAACCCTGGATTACTAGGGTAGGCCCATGAACCCTACGCTTATGCCGGGCAGCCTTTCGTACTTCTGCCGGCCTTCGGCACCGTTGGGTCATTCCCTCGATCTTATTGCTTCTGCCCCTCGTTTACCCCTAACTTTGAAAATGTTAGTGCTTCCACTCAATCTACCGCACTTTTTTTTAATTTGGAAGTAATCCATTCCCATACAAATGGAAGAAGTTACTACATCATCACTTGCCAAGTGAAACTTTATAACAGGGGTTCTAGAGTGTTTTGGGCCGATGGCCACTTTCAGAGATTTTCTTTGAAACAATAGTAGCAATAAGAATTGATTAAAAAAACTTCAAATTTCACTGTCCTAATTATGATTTAAAGGCTCTCAGACCATGGAATTTGCATACAAGGGCTCCAGTTTCTCCGAATTTCCCCGAGGAAATCCCCGAACCCCGCTACAGGTGCGTTTTGTGTTTGAATTATAGTCCTGACGAATGAGCCTCTTCCTTAAAGTTTGGATCCACCCATGTCCTGGTAGGAATGGTGCTGCACTGACTGTAACTTCATGATGTATGTAATACACATGAGTCATGTAGACTTAAGATTTTTCGAAGGCTTACTATAGTTTCTTTTTACGAATAGGACGGTATGATATTTCTCCTACAAAGGGATTTTACTGAAAACCTTTTTCTAATTTACCCATTTCCTTTGAAGTCTAAATTAATTAAGCATGCGATCTGAAGATACAGAATGATGAGATGCAAGTTACAAGGCAGACATAGTACCGTTTCGCGCATCGTTGGCGGCATTTTGCCAAAAATTTTCTTGATAGGCCTTCTGTGCCCGACTTCAAAGTGGTGACCTTTGAGCCTGGCCACGAGAAGACCGAAGAAAGTTACTAAATACTAAGACTGTTCTATACATTCACCGGTGATAAGTTTAATACTTTAAGTACCCTATTGCTAGAGATCTATTTTGCATCTTAGCCATCATATCATGTTAAAATTTCTCAAAGGTGATACTTTAGGCAACACCTCTTCTTATCCTTAAAAAATCCGGGAAATGCACTCAACAATGAAAGATAATTTTAGGCCCTGTAATCAGTTTAAAGTTTTGACAAAGATAGCAGCATTTTTCATGTAGAAATAGGCAACATAAAAAAGTTTCTCAAAGGGAGAGGGTGAGGGTGTCACCCTCTCCCCTTTACCGGAGATAAGAAACACGAAATATTGACTACACAATGATCATTCTAATCTTATTTTGAAACTTTTCCAAAGAAAGCACTAGCTTGCAACTTAGCTAACTTACGTAAATGGCCTTCCTGCCCTTAAACCCGTCCCTTTGGGCGGCTCCCTGGCGGAGGTGACAAAGGAAAGATTGGTCTGGGTGTCAACTATAATTGGTATGCCACCAGAGGCTCCACTTAGTGTTGTTACCTCCCCTCCCCTCCCCCCACCCCCCGGATTTTGCCCATGCTACGGCCCTGATTATGTCTTCTATGCAGATTGGCGGAAATAACATTTCCAGGCCGCATAACATGCACAATGCATCAAATTCTTTCCTTTGAGGTCTCAAAAGTAATAAACTTACATACGAAAAAAACAGCTGTCAATGGGCAGACCAGTATCGGTAAAATCCTATTAATAGGTCTCTGCGCAGCTTAGTATGTGTTTTAACAAAGGAAAAAGCTGATTGAACAAATGACGGACACGCAGTAATTTTGCAGTGTGTCTGTAGGCTTATTATTGGGGTATTATATTACGTCTGCTATCTCCTCTTGGTCAAATGTAGGGGATTCTACCACCCCTAGCCATCCGTTATTGAGTATCTTGCATTCTGATTGGTTAAGCACTGACCTGCTTTTCCACAACACACTGTCAGTAAACGTAAATACTAATAAGAATGAAGTTTTTCACACATTTTCGTTATTTTGCCAAATTTGGAGTCTCGGTGGTTTATTCACCAATAATAGTCCACTCAATGCGATTTATTCCTGAAATATATCTCCAATTCCCGAGATCTGCGTCTGCACTTACATTAATTACCTAGTATGGTACTTAGGCAACAATGAAAAGTTACATGAGAGTTGCGCGTGTGGGACCAGCCAACAGTTGCGTCGAAAGTTGATTGAAAAATCGCGCAACTTGTTGAAAGTTGAATCGCAAGTTGAATCGCATATATGGGACCCGGGCTTAAGACGCATCTTAGTGTACGTCGAGCCTTTAGAGCGCTAAGTCCCATTCGCGTAAGTCGAGTTTAGTGAAATAGGCCCCAGGAGGGTCACGTGATGTAGGTTATCTTACTCAAGTCGATTCCATTGCCCTAGAAAAGCGCAGCTACAAGAGAAAATAATGAAACGTAGAATCATTGATGTACCCGCTAAAGCAATCCTTTGTTACTCTTTACGTCTCTAGTGCTTTTGTTGTAATTACTTAGTAGGACATCTGTACACTAAGAATCATGATTGTGTGATCAAAAGATTGTTTTTTTTTTTACAAACTTTCCTTGTTTTTAGGAGTGGTCCTGCCTATGTGAGGTACAGCGTGTGTGACCTCATTTCATATGGTGCGTCCAGATGCTATGACTGCTTAACATTCGCGATAGCACCGTCACTGAACAGTACACCGAGTAGGCGCACTTGTCACTGACTCTCCATACCTGTGCACAGATAATCTGTACAACGCGTCGAACGCGTCCTCTTGACAAAAAAGGCACACGAAGGGAAAGTAACACGCACGCGCACATGCACGCGTGCATTTTGGACAGTGATGTGCCTCAAAGCGTTTGGTGCTCTGTATGTTATACGGCTATTGTGATGCATGCTTTTTCAGGAAGTTGCTAAGGTAACTTTACCCCGGTGTAATGGCGTGCATGCTAACGCGTGGTAGCCGGCAAACTAGCGTCCAAGAAGCCGAAGAGACGCTAAGGCCGAAAACGGCGCGTTAGCACGTACATCATTGCCTAAGCGTTTTCACTTCTAGGTACGCGTTTCTACGGCGGGGCGACTTGAGTAAGCTAACCTTCATCACGTGACCCTCCATGATGGCTTCAAAACATTGTGGAATGATCCTTCCTAGCATATAGTTCAGTGGAGCTTATGCATATGACGTCACGCTTGCCTCCAATGGAGGCATGCGCAAGCGTGTATCATTGCAACTTACCCCTGCAAATGCAGACAGCTGATTCGTGTATCGGTCGGATACGCGCGTAGTATTCTACTGTCGCGTGGGAAGTCTACGTCGTGCGTGCACTGTGCTTCACTGTTTTGGCACCAAAATGACGTCTCATGACGTCAATGCATAAGCTCTATAGTCTATAGTGGCCACACTCGACGGTACATTACAGTAACCCTGACTCTTTTCCCAATATGAATTACAAAGGATTGTGGGATAGAATTTTGGTGTGCATCGTTTTTTGTCACAGCAAAATGCCATTGAAAACAACATCGCCTACCAGAACTCTGTCACACAATCCATTGCAATTGCTATTCGGAAACGTTGTGACTATTCATACGAAACTTTTTGTATGAATAAGCCTACCTGTAGTCACAATTCACACGAAGAAAAGTTTAGCCGACTGGCGTATGTACCAAGTCATATAAATGGCTCTGCGTACGTACAGTCTGCGTACGTACGCACATGCACGTGTACATGATAGTATGATTACGGTACGGTACCAGTGTTGCCACTCCTAGGTTTTTTCCACTAGATCTGTGGTTTTTAGTTGCGGTGCCTGCCACGCAGGCAGCCGCAACTAATGCAGTCGACATCGAAATACCAATTTTGGCTGGTCCCACGATCTCCTCCTAGACGGACGGTGGTATCGAAATACATCGTCGTCCAAGTTGTAGGGATGGTTGTTCCGTAGCAGTGCGGTAATTTTGGTGACCATATGACTTTTGAAAGAGGGTATAATCGGCATTTTTCTTCATTTAAATGCGTGGGCGGAATCTATTTTTAGCAACAATCTTGGGTATATACTACACTTGCTATATATAGTATGGTGAAGAGTCGGTTACTAAATATAAACAGCGCCATCGAACTTATGATTGCGTTAACCTGAACTTATCTAGATTAGTGTGTAACTTTCATTTTGCTCTTGAGGACGCGTACGAGAGGATTAGGAATGTACGGTATTGTTTCAAGTGCACGACATGGAGTTGCTATATAACGCCAGAGTTTGGCAATATGTTCTATGCATTGGTAAGTACTGATTTTTTTATACATGTAGAAGTCTGTTAATGTTACTTGGTTAGTGAAAACTACAATTGACATTGACGGAGACGAAATTTTCCAAAATATTATCCAACAAGTGTTGCATGATATTCCTGGGGTTATCTATTTCAGCGACGATCCATACTCATTTTTAGTGGCGCAACACAAAGCGACCATGATCTCTGGAGGCAGTATTCAAATGTTTGAGCGAAAACAACCTGTCAACAAGGATAAGTGTTATTTTAACAAACATAATCTGAAATACTTCGGCTACGTATTTTAACATCAAGGAATTCACCATCATAAAATTACACCTCTATGGCCAAAAGCCAGTGGTGAAACTGAGAGATTCATGAAAACCCTGGAAAAAAGCCATTCGCACTACGATTATTGAAGCAAAACCCTGGAAACAAGAGCTATACAGTATTCCTTCCTAAGGAATTACAGGGCAACTCCCAATAGTACCACAAACAAATCGCCTGCAGAGCTTCTGTTTGGCCGGCGTGCCATTGGAACCAAAGTACAGTTTGATTGACAGCAGTCCCCAACTGCATGACCAGTCCCTGCAAGCGACAGATGCTAATGCAAAACAAAAAAAAATGTCAAATTCTGACAGTAAGATGCACGCAAAACCAGCTCAAATAAAAGTTGGTGACAGGGTATTACTTCGTGAAAAGAAACGCAACAAGGTTTCCTCCCCCTTTAATTGCAACCCTTACACTGTATTTGAAGTAAAAGGGTCTATGACCTCTGCAAAAAGAGGAGAACAAATTGTGAGAAGAAACTCGTCATTTTTCAAACCAGTAAATATTGCTACAGACGCCCCTATTGACGACGATGACGATTTCCCTACGACTCCCGACTCACAACAACCGCCAGTTACCGACCGAGTCCCACCGGATCTACCAACCCAGACACCTCATCCGCAACGTCCAGTATACCTGAGACGAAACAGATTCGAACTCTTACAATATCATCACCCACTGTATATATATGCATGTTACCATTACTCTTCTTCGATACGTTCATTTCGCATTTCTTCATGTATGAATTAACTAAATTCAGTTGTATTATCTTCAATCATTTTGCTTTCGCTTCCTCTCCAAAATTTTGATCGAAATCCCTTGGTTATTTCGTTATAGCCTTAAGTCAACCTTAAGGTCAATCCTTGAAGTATGATACAACAAAATACCACATAGGTTCATTGATGAATTATTGACTTGATCTTTGATCTGAAACGCTACACCTGTTGTATATATCTCTAGTTTTCAATTCCATTGCCACGAGAAAGTGACGAAAATATTCAAAAACCGAATGTGACTCCTGATAGTTTATGAACAACTTTGAAAATATACTAATAGTAGAACGCTCCCTTTTTTGAATAAAAAACCAAAATTGACAAGAACAGTTGTAAGATGGTCATATTCAAAACTCAAGCTAGCTATACCCCACCACAGTTAACGACACAGCACCGCAACTAGTCTAGACATGTGTCTTGTTTTTTAGGTTCATCTGGGTTTCTGTGTTTATTTTTTTCAGAAAGGTAGAAATCTGGCTTTTTTAACAGTTCGGAGTTGAAACTAGAAAATTTCATTGCATTTCACAAGTTTCATTTGAGTAAATGTTCATAAAACACTTTAAATACACTGAAAAGGCCTAATTCTGGAAGGCCAAGACAGTTTCTCCCTTCATATTCCGTGTTTATACCCTGGAGCACCCCTGAGTGTTATGTAACAGGTGCAAGGTATATAACGCTGAACGCACTACTCCGTTCGAGGGCTACTTACGTATGTGTTCTGCACTGGGTAGCCTAGTAAGTCAACATGTATGCGCACTTCCATTATAACACAACACAATGGACCCTTTTCCAAATAGCAATTACAAAGGATTGTGGGATCGAGTTTTGGTGTGTGTGTCGTTTTCGTCAATGGCATTTTACTGTGGACAAAAAAAAAATGCGTAGCCAACTTAAAAGTCTATCCCATAATCCTTTGTAGTTGCTATTTGGAAAAGGGTCTATTATTTTCTAAACCATAGTGCATTATGTACATGTTGGACCTAACTAGGATGTAAATATATCTATAGCGGCACGAAAGGCATGCACTTTAACATAGGCTGCCCCAGGCTGGAACAGTACAGGTCAAGTCCATGTGTGATTCTGACTCTGAGGGTAGAGAGGGAATGACTGTTGGATAAAAGATGACTACCAGTACATGTGACTTATGTCTGTGTTTTAAACAGGGGCGTAGATTTCTTTTCAACTTTGGGGGGGGATGGGTGAACTATCGCAAATGTGGAAAATGTGCACGGCGAGCGCGCAGCGCGAGCTCATGACGGGTGTGGTCCAGGGGCCCGCCTTAGGGCCCCTTGTGGGGTCCAGGGGCAAAGCCCCGGTGGGGGGTCCAGGGGGCGAAGCCCCCCGGAAGCTCCCGGGTTTTAATGTCTCAGAAGTGCCAGGAAGACTGTTTTAAGGTGTTATTTTCAGTGGTAATGTTCTTTGGTAGGCTATTGGTACATTCATGCATTTAGGAAATAGCCTACTATTTTGAGCACAAAACTCGTTGATAAGTTGCACTGGATTGAAATTGTACAAGAGCAACAATGTCCTGTTAAGCTAAAAAGGCAGGGATCAACATATAGGGTCATACCAGACAACTGGATTTTGAATTCGGAGATCATTGCAAGACCTGCAAGTTGGCTTGAGATCAGTGGCGTCGCCAGAAGTTTTGTGATTGGCGGCTCATGATGTCGTAATAATACCTCAGTTCCCCCAAGTCTGCTTAAATTACCCCTTTATTTTTCATGCGTTCCTGCATTTGCATGCAGCAGTTTTGATTTTTCGTTTGTCACTACATAAAGGTGTCGTCCTGGGGAAGGGGTTCCCCCTCCCCTTTAAGAATTTTTTTTTATTAATTTAAGGTCTTTTAGATGCAAAATGGTGCTATCTTTGGGATGTTTTTGGAACTGATCATATATGGCCGGAAAATCTCCATAATTTAGTGAATATTAATTTTTGGAAACTTAAAAGAGGAGAATATGTTGTCTATTAAGAGACAGATACGTTGTCAACAAATCTCCTGAAGCCCCCTCCCTTCTGTCTATTTTACTGCCTTCTATTTGGGAAAGTTTTATACAAAAATATGTGCGTGGAGTCCACAGAAACATTCTTGAGTTGCTACGAAATATGTCCTTTCCTTCATTGTGCATTATGAAAGGGCATCTAAGGCTAGCAGATACCTGAATAGGAACTCCTGAAAGCTCTGCCTTAATCATATTAATTTGGGGGGGGGGGGGGGAATTAAATAATGCGTATACTACCTGACATCCAAATGATAATATAGAGTACGACACCGAACACTTTACAACTATCGTATTTTTACTACCTTTGAACTAAAGTCCGGACGAACAGCTGCCAGCAATGAAAAATGAGAGGGAGGGAGAGTATAGGTGCAGGGAGGTGATATTAGACCTCCCTGACAGGTGAAGTAATAGGGGTGAAGGACTAATAAGAGCGTTACAGAGTGCTGTTTTCGTCATAAGTGTATTAACAATCACCATCTATACCGATAATTGCTCAGCGCGAACTGGCGAAGCTCTGGTAAATTTTTTTGGAGAATGTAAAACGGCAGATACGTACTTCCAACCTTCTACATCATGCTATATATTAGACCGAAAGATCCCATTTTGGTGCGAGGTCCCCCACAGATGTATGGAGATGTATATCTGTTCTTCGGAAAGTATCGTGATTAGAACAGTTTCGTGTATTATTACCTAAATAATGGTCATGACATGGAGTGTAAACAGTGACGAATAATATTTCCATTACAAAACCTGCATTCAGACTCTACATCGAGACACTTTTAATTGCCCAACAAACCTACATGCCACTGCCATAAGCCAGTCTTTTACCTATTAATTCGTAAACTTTCAACATTTTGCTGCTGTGCTTCTCCGAAAGTTGCTATCGGAAGATATTGATGACGTAAGGTTGGAAGCGCGCGGAGCGCGCGAAAATTTTGATAGATTGCCAAGAATTTGCTAAAATTCTGATAGTTTGAGAAACATTTGTCATAGAAAGTGAAGCGAGATTGAAAAAAATTTCTTACGAAAATGAAGAATAAAATATACTTACCATCATACACGTATCTGTAGACTGAAACATTGGGGGGGGGGGGGGATGATAACATGGGCCATCCCCCCTGGTCAAATGTTGGGGGGATATATCCCCCATCCCCCCGGGATCTACGCCCATGGTTTTAAAGGGACAATGCAGTCGCCTCAAGTTGATTTTCAAAATCCGTACTAAATTTTACAGACCTCCACTTCAATTTCGCTCACAACTACTGTATCTTTCATAGGCTTATGTTTCTGTATCCAAATATTGAATATCGAATCTAAAGTAAACCAAAGAGCTACTCTTCATGAATTAAGCAGCTAAGTAACAAAAATCTTGTCACATGATAAATAGGATCGACCGATCCAGCCATTCCTGAATTAGGATGACGGAGTACACTAATTCAAACTGGGAGACTGTTTTTCCTTTTAACTAACTCCAGGCCAACACCTAAATGCCATTGACAAACAACCTTATTGAGAAGCCGATTTACAGTAGCCTGCAATGCACAGTCAGTAACATATATGTTTAGTGGGCCTATCTTCCTGTCAGTCTAACAGTCCATTCAAGTGTTGATGATTGGAGTACTTTAAGAAGGCGTAGGGAGAACATGCTCCAGGTTTACAAATTTCTCTCTGAAATGAATCCTCTATCATCTTGTAGCTACTTAATTAGGTTCAAAGTAATTCTTGAGTATGAGGTTATTGCATGATGCCTGTAAATTGTTTTACAAGGCTCCATATAAGGAAGTTCAGCTTCTCTTATAGAATTGACCGAATGAGTCGAATAGTCTGCCTGAGTGGGTAGTGAACTCACCTCCTTCAGATCAACTTGAACATGGACAAGTTCTCGTTTGGTGTTGGTCTGATTAGCTGATTGGGTTTAGACTCCAGGGCATCTTATGGTACCTTAGCCCGGCTCCTCCTTTGCCCTTTAACCTGTAATATTAAGAATGTATGCATGCACGCACCAAATATGACCATGGCTAGCCCTCCATGCAGCTGACCCCACAACAGTACCGCTCCTATTCATAAGCCACGAGGGACATACTGTCGATTAAATAAAATAAAAAAATAAAATAAAATGAAGAAAATTACGAATTTTTCCTGAAAAGGAAACCCACCTGTTCACCTGTGATTTTATCCTTCATATATCTACGTTTTCTATAAGATTCTGCAGAAGTATAGGTGATCTGGGTTTTTATTAGGCAATCTGGGTTTTTTAGGACTAAAATCTGGGTTCTTTTGTTTTCACTGAGTGGCAACACTGTACGGTACAAATGATCGGTGCTTTTGCACGTGAGACACACACACTCATACTCAGACGGAAGGTCTAAGTAAGAACAAGGCATTTTTAAAAGCAAACTTGAAAAGCGCTGGGATGTTGTTTTGCGAACATTCGCATCAATCCCATTTGTTTCCCAACCGTTTTTTTGCCTATGAGAGGACATTAAATCTAAAAGATTTAGCCTACTTGTGTAATCAAGTTTTACTGCTGTCGTACGAAGCAGTGCTACGGTACTTTCCTACATGCGTTTATAGCTGCATTATAAATCGTATGACGAACCTAGCTAATGTTTGAAAAGCTACTAATGATGAAGTTCCGCCGTATAGAGCAAGAGAACAGAAACTGGTCTAGTTGGTTTTCAAAAAACCACCCAAATGTCAATTTGAGATCATCGACTCATATTCCTGTATAAAGAGTGGAATTGTAAGCTTTTGCACGAAAATTTTCGTATGAATAGTGCTTCCACTGCCCTCTATTCATACGAAAATTTTCGTATGAATAGTGCTTTCACTGCCCTCTATTCGCAGGCGCGGTTTTACGGGGGGGGGGTTTGGGGGGCACAACCCCCCCCCCCCCCCCCAATTCACTCAAGCCCCCCCCCCCCCAAAAAAAAATTTCAGAGGTTGTGTTATGCTATATTTGCGTGTACTGAGAAAAAACAAAATTGCCCAATACAATGTGCACATCTTGGTCCAGTGGATTTAGTTTGTCAAGGGAAACTGTCGTCTGCGTCTCGAAATCACATATTAGGTTCACGATTTCATACAATGGAAGTTGGGTCAGATAAGAAACATAAGTAACACCTATGATAGTATGTACGCATGTAAATCAAGTTAACGGATTAATCATCTGCTGGAAGTTCGAAACGAGTCATTTCGTCGCTGATCTCGTCAAGCTATACTAGCAGTCCTTTTAAGTCAAATCTACAAGCCGAATCGTTATTCCCATTAATGTGAACAGGTCCAGTTGCTCGTATCTCTCAGTAACGTTTGCTACATTCTTCCAAATAAAAAAAATATATGCCTGTATATACGTTACATCTATGTCATGGTCAGGGGCGGTGCCACTGAGGGGGCAGGGAGGCCTATCCCCCCCCCCGTAATTTGCAGGAAAAGAGAAAAAGAGTAGGAAAAGAAGACGGAAAGGAGAAGAAATGAGGAGGGCGGGGTAGGCCTATATCTGATCCATATAGTTAATCCAGAGCTTCCAAGATCAGAGGCCATATTCCGGTTTCTACCAGCCTTTAGATACGTTTTTATAATGCACAAATGAAGCAAGGCAAATTTTCTTAATAGTTCGTGAATATTTCTGTGGACTCCACGCACGTATTTTTGCGTAAAACTTTCCCCGACTAGAAGGCAGTAATGTGTCCAAAAGGGGACTTCAGGAGGTTTGTTGATACATACCCTTAGACAAAAAAGGCTCCTCTTTCACCTAACCAAAATATTAAGAATGTTTTGAAGCCATATGATCGGGTCCAAAAATATCCCAAAGACAACACCATTTTTTGCATCTAAGCAACCTTCAAGTAACCAAAATTTCTCAAAAGGGGAGGGGGACCCCTCCCCTTAGACCTATCCCCTAGAACAGCCCTCTTTTACCCAATCAAAAATTAGAATTCATGAAGTTATGAACATTTTCCAGTCATATATCAGTCAAAACTGTCCCGAAGACCGCACCATTTTGCATCTTAGCAACCTTAAAGTAACCAAAATTTCTCAAAGAGAGGGGACCACCCCTCCCTTTAGACCTCTCTCCTAGGACCGCCCTATTTCCCCCAACCAAAACTTAGAATTCACAAAATTATGAACATTTTCCAGCCGTATATATCAGTCAAAAAATAACCCAAAGACCGCACCATTTTGCATCTTAGCAACCATAAATTAGCAAAAATTTCTCAAAGAGAGGGGAACACCCTTCCCCTTAGACCTCTCCCCTAAGAAGGCCCTCTTTCCCCCAACCAAAAATTAGAATTCACAAAGTTATGAACATTTTCCAGTCATATAGTAAAAAAATTACCCAAAGAACGCACCATTTTGCATCTTAGCAGCCTTAAATTAGCAAAAATTTCTCAGAGGAAAGGGAACCCCTCCCTTTAGACCCCTCCCCCAGGACGGCGATCATTCAACCCATGTCCCTTATCAAAATAACCTTGCGCCGTCCCTGGTTATGGTACTGTTTTTATTATCATTGGTTTCAGCGTGCGCGTGGCCGATTTACATATTTGAGAGAACATTTTATGATTCTTCCCTTTCAAGTCCCCCTAACTCCCTCCTCCCTCCCCCCCCCCCCCCCCCCCCAAAGTCTCGATCTAGGACCGCGCCTGTTATGTCTATTCGTACGGCGGAAAATTTTCGTATGAATAGTGCTTCCAGTGCCCTTTATTCACACAGAAATTTTCGTATGAATAGGCCCCACCGTTTATTTGGCACGGACAGTGTTTGCACTCTTTCCGAAATTTAATACCCGAAATTCGGGAAATCTGGGTGCTCCGTCTTCGGGAAATTTTTGGGGATTATTTCGGGAAATTTCGAGAAACCTGCCAAATGGCGTATGGAAATGACGTATGGCTTGACAGGGTGAAATCCTGAATCAACCACTTAAGTGGCATAAAAGAAGCGTTATTGAAAATTTCAGGAGATACCAAGCCGATTTCAGGAAATTTTAGATTCCATTTCAGGAAAAATGAATTTAGAGTGTGGAAGCAGTGGGCACTGAAACCCGTAACATGTAAGGAATGGGTTTTACTACGGCTGCAAATAGCGCAGCAGATTCACATTTAGCCTAGCCTTGTAATATCGTAGAGTTAGAACTTGATATCTTTTGCATGTGCAGCAGGGAGATGATAAGAATAAGACCTTGTCACCTCCCTGATTACAGGTAACTTCCAAATCCCAATGTTACTTTCACACGATAACTTGTTCAATCACACTCATTAGCGTCCGTCTGCCCGTCGCAGGAATACTGTAGCCTAGCCTACAGTATTCCTGTGTAGGACCGTGTCCCTTCAACTTCAAGTTCAAGATCGTAGCTGGATGGCACCAGTTTTAGGGGTTTGTTTCCCGTCATAAGTCGTATGCAGGCAACCTTTTTTAACATAAACTAGGGTAATTTACCATACGGTCTAATATTAGGACTACGTAGCCTAGGCTACGCTATATTAGGCCTAGGCCTAACCACAGGCAGTCCTAGCGTTATATAGTAAATACTATTATATATATATAATAATGGATATATATATATATAGTATTTACTATATAACGCTAGGACTGCCTGTGCCTAGGCCTAGGCTAGGGTACCTAGGGCCTAGGCCTAGGCCTATAGGTTAGTGTGACATTCTTCAGTCTTATGCACTTACCAACTGAATGACGCACCCCACTACCCCCTGACATGGTCAGTCATTGTCCACAACTTCAGTGACAAAACGTATACCACTGACGTACCCCTCAGTCACTTCTGTGACGGCCAACTTGTGTAAAATGACACACCCCTCAGTCACTTAACTGATAAACAATTTGTGATTTTGACTGACGTGTCACCCAAGTGACTGACAATGGTTATAATTGTGCATGAGGAGTAATGGCAAATGACCCACAATGACTCACCCCTTGGTCTGTAAAGTGACTGACATCAGAGGTAACATGGCTCAACCCTCTGTCACTCCAGTGATAGACAATATTGGTACAATGACGGACATGTGAGTCACATTGTCACTGGTCAATGACCCACATTTGACTGACCATGTCCGGGGGTAGTGGGGTGAGTCATTCAATTGATAAGTGGGTGATTATTTAAATTAGGGTACCAATGGTAAAATATGCTTTTAAAGGCAACTGTCTTGCTATTTTAATCCACATGGTCTTTGCTATGCTTTCATTTTGTCCTCACTATTTATGTAAGTGCATATCTTCCAAAAAATAAGTATCATTGTAGTGAATCCTCCCAATTTTGATGAAAAAATTGGCTAAAATTAGCAATTTTGGGGGCAAAAAGTGTGACATTTAAACTACCATAGCAGAAATTAGATTTTCCCTTATTTTTACACTTATCTTGCTCAGTTATTTTAACTTAAATGGTTGATGAGGTATCAATTGTACCCTTGAAACTCATATTTTATGAGAAACTGACATTTTTCTCTTTCCTGGGATTCGACGAAAGAGAGGTTCCACGTGTAACATTTGGTGTTACCGTTACAGTGTGAAATTTCAGTATCTTATCTTCCAAAAATTACCTACAGTAAATACTAAATCTTTCTTGTTTTAGTGGTTGATTGAAGCCTGTGCAATTGTTTAATGCATATATAGGTTTGGACAAAAGCAATTGTACAGAAAAGAAAAACATAGCCATTGTGCATTTTGACAGGCCACTTTGGTGTCACGGAAACATGTTACATAGTGAACCTTTGCAGTTAAAATACTACTACTTCCTAAACTTGACATGTTGTCATTTTTAGCTGAACTATAGTATTTAACATAGCTTTTAACTTACAGGTAGTAAAACTGTGCCACCTTGTTTATGATTTGAAATATCATACAATATTACTTTGGTGTTCTCCCAATCTAGGTTACACGTGGAACGTATTGTTTGTACCACAGAATTGAGATGAAACCCTTGACTAAGTAATCACAAGAGGTTTTAGCTTCAGATTAACTATAGAAAACCCATAAATGATATAAAATAACTCAATAAGTAGTCTTAGTGGGACAAACATATTTTTGGTGTTCATGTTACACTGTGAAACCTATAATTTCCGTGCAATGGGGCTATTTTTAGGTCAAACGTCATCTGAGCATTCATAAAACAACTTGTACAACATCATTTAGGCCTAAGCCTACAATGAACTAGTAAATATAACAATTCCACCCATGGTTTCACATGAAAAATTATGATACATGAAATTAGGGCTATAAATGTCATGTCACAGTCTGGCACCCCAATTAAAATAAACACCCAAGTGCATTAAGGCCGGTTCATACTCCATTATAGCGCTATAGCCTAAAGCTGTGTTTAAGGATGTTAGCTGGGTCTCGATATGCCGATGTAAAATTGATTCATACTTCAGTTTTCTCTCATAGCTCAACTTTTGCAGTACTGCCCTGCAATGCACAGTCTTCCAATACCTGCCTTTGCAAAGGCCAAGTACAGTACATGCGGTTTGATCGGCTCTACGACAAAGTACACTATTGATTACCATGATAATTTTAGGAAATACAAGAAAATCCTGCCTTACTAACCTTTTTGTCTTAGGCCTAATTCGTGGAACGCAATAACAGTTTCCCTCTATTCCGACAACTCTCACTGTCACAATCAGGCCGCCGATAGTTGCACGGAACCCGAATACATGTAATGAGCCGGTATCTGAAAAGGTCCACCATTGTTGTCGAGTAGGATCGTGAGCTCGTTTCAAAAGGTCGTTCACCTACTAAGCAGCCAATCAGAACCGTTTCCTTTGCGATATCCCGAGAGCTTGCAAGAAAAGTTGAACAATGTTCAACTCCAAGCGATGACCGTGAATCGAACTGGCGGCAAAGATATTTTGACCATATATGGTTATTGATCGCTTTATCGCGCGTGAAATTTGGGAGTATGAACCGGCCTTTAGGCAGAAAGTTGAACATTAATAACTAGCATACAGTAGGGCCTAGGCCTGGGTCTGCATGCTGCTCTCAGCCCCAGTACTAAATCCTCCAAAATTTCCTCCTCTCGGTGGATTTCCAGGGGTCGAAATAAGCCTTCAACCTTTGTGGGCCTGCCGGGCCCCTAGCCCATGGAATCTAGGGGCCAAATGAGAAATCAAGGGGCCCAAAACTTACAAATAAAAAAGGACTGATAAAGTGTACGGGTGCTTTTTACATGCCTGAAAACGTGTAGTATGGGTATAATTAAGGCAAGTTGAGGCTGAAACTACAGTAGCCGGAGACCAATCTGTCCACACCCTCGTAGATGTTGCATTTAGGCTAGTATACATTTTCAAAAATTTCTCATATCTCCAGAAGTTATTACCCGGTAAAATGAAGGGCACTGTTAAATTCCGGCCGACCGTCTTCGTCAGGTGATCTTGTGAGGCTCTGCCTACATTACTCGTGACTGACATCGGTGTATGTCTGCGTGAGTGATCTTCCATGTTGTGACAAAGCATACTCTTTATGAGCCATGTGAACTGATTTCAGAAATAATGTGTGTTTCGCAGGTATTTAGTGACTGTTAGCATAGGAATACACAGGCTGTGCGAGATATAAGATCGTTGAGTTTTGGATGGAGAGGTTCACATGCAGACTGTATAATTAGACTTGAAATATTAAGGAGCCCTGATTTCTGAAGCTAAGGTTTCTGTTAGCAAACAAACAGTTATCTCTCTCATCATGTTTGCCAATGTTCGCAGCCTTTTCAATAAGTTCAGTGAGTTCCTTGCTCATATTTCCATAGACAATCCTGACATTGTTGGGGTTACCGAAACTTGGCTCCATAGTGATATCAGCAACTCTGAAATTCAGGTTCCTGGGTACAAAATTTTCAGGCAAGATAGGGCTGATACTGTCTGCAGTAGAGGCGGAGGGGTCTTAGGCCTACTGTATGTTAACGATAGCATAAATTGTGTTGATGTCACCAACAAGTTTTCTTCTGGATTTTCTAACTGCTTGTGGTGTGAACTTAGTTTTGTCAATGAGTCTGGCACTCCTTTAGTTGTTGGTATTATTTATCGTTCACCAAATTCTTGTGAGCTGATGATAATCAGAGTTTGTTCCAAAGTTTTAGGAAAGTCTCTTCGAAAAGGGCAGTTGTGTTTGGGGATTTCAACTTTCCTGATATTGATTGGTATTCCTGTAGTAGTGGGTCACATGGGAGGGATTTTCTTGAGGCAGTGTCTGATGGTTTCTTTACCCAGCATGTTCTGTTTCCCACTCGTGGGGATAATTGTCTGGATTTAGTGCTTAGTACTGATGAAAACATGGTTAGAAATGTAGCTACAGTTGTGTTCCGTCCCAATTGAGAGTCGTCCGCGTCGCTGACGAAATGGGCACTTTAGGGACGTATTGGACAGGTTAGGGACGATGTGGACGAAATAAATAAGTGTGGAAAACTCAGGGCAAAAATGGAACGGTCCAAATAATTGTAAAGGGGACGATGTTGTCAACAATAGGCCACTTCTAATCCGATTACACTGAAGTGGCTGTTGCCGGCTTTCAATGCATGGCTAGACCAAAACGTGAAACTGGATACAAAAGAATTGGTTACATGTTTTGAATAGACTTTGAAGGAAGTGAACTTCACTCTAGAAAATCGATATGAAGCCAAATGTTTTAACAGCCTACAGTAGACTGGCTAGGGATATTTGATCGTTACAATATTTTCGTGCGTATTCTGATAGGTACAGTACCTTATACAGTACAGCTCAGAATAAAATGGACGTTAGTAGCGTTAAGCGTTAGAAATTTTGCGTTAGAAAATAAAATTCCAACCGATACGAGTCTAACGCTAGTAACGATCATGATAGTTGCGTTACTAGCGTTAGAGGGCTGCTCTACTGCTAGTAACGCTAGGATCGTTAATTGCAGTAAACTTCTACGCACGTGTAAAGTGTAACAGGTGAACGAAAGTCTGATTCAGTTCTTTTTAATGAAGGCTAATTTGGGAAGTAAATATCAGTAATGTGTATCTCCGTCATTAATCAAAAGGTCCATGAAGTTTTCAAACACGCATAAATATTTCGGAACTTGCCAATAAATTTCCGAAACACTTTCGAATATTCTAAATGACTTTTAACAAATGTCCGATAATTTCTTTTTATTGGCGGAGACTTTGGAAGTAAATAGCATGTTCTATGTTCTTCCGTTATTTATCAAAAGCTTCATGAATTTTTTAAACGTGCAAAATATTTTCGAACTTGCCCAGAAATTTCTGAAACATTTCGAATATTCTAGATGATTTTTAAACAGTGTCCGATAACGTCTTTTTAACGGCGGAGATTTTTGGAATTAAATAGCAGTTCTATGTTCTTCCTTTACTTATCAAAAGATTCACGAAGTTTCAAAACGCGCAAAAATATTTTCGAACATACCCAAAAATTTCCGAAACATTTCAAAATAGATGATTTTTAACAAATGTCTGATGTTTACTTTTTAATGACGGAGATTTGGGAAAGTAAATAGCAGTTTTAGGTTCTTCCATTATTAATCATAAGATTCATGAAGTTTTCAAACGCGCAATAATATTTTCGAATATGCCAAAAGTTTGCGAAGGTAAGAAACGTTTTTTGTGTTCTACAAGATTTCTTAGAAATGTCTGATACTTTCTCTTTAATGGCAGCGATTTTCGGAGGTATATTACAGTTTTATGTCCTTCCGTTATTTATCAAAAGATTTATTAAGTTTTTAAACGCCCAAAAATAACGGAAGAACATAAAAGTACTATTTGATTCCGAAAAACTCCGTCAAAAAAAAATAGTGTATCGGACATTTGTTAAACATAGTTAAAAGCTTAATGAATCTTTTGATAAATAACGGAAGAACATAAAAGTGCTATTTAATTCCGAAAATCTCCGTTATGAAAAAAGAAAAAAATGAGTTTATCGGACATTTGTTAAAAATCATATAGAATATTCGAAAATGTTCGGAAATTTCTTGGCATGTTCAAAAATATTTTTGCGCGTGCCTAAACTTAATGAATCTTTAAATAAATGACGGAAGAATGTAAAAGTGCTGTTAATTCCAGAAATCTCCGTCATCAAAATAGAAAAAAACAGTTCATCCGACATATGTTAAAAATCATCCAGAATATTTGAAAATGTTTCGGAAATTTCTTGACATGTTTGAAAATATATTTGCGCGTTTAAAAACTTAATGAATCTTGTGATAAATAACGGAAGAACGTAAAAGTGCCCTTTAATTCCGAAAATCTCTGTCATAAAAAAGAAACAAAAACAAAATAGTTTATCGGACATTCGTTAAAAATAACACGCCTCGGTAACAAGGGTGAAATTAAGTGGGCGCCCGTTTCCAGCCAAACAGCGCCCGTTGACCCCCAAAAAGGATAAACTGGTGGTGGTGGGGGGAGGGGACACGGCAGTTTGTTTTAGTAACTTCTGTATGCTCTAAGCGGGATCGAGCACGTTCTCGCCCGTAGGCGTACGAAAATCTGGGGACTGAAACTATTGTTAAAACAATGTGTCTTACCATTAGTAAAGATTTTATATTCCACACAAAAATGCTTGTATGATCCAACTTAAATCCGATTAAATCAATCCAGCCTCGTCAATATGGGCGTATGTTATAACACGTTGACTAACTTCGATATAGCCTACAGCAGCCCTTCTCAACCGGTGGGCCGCGGCCCCTAAGAGTGTTATCAAACGACAAGGAGCTGTACTCTGGCACTGATTGCTCATGAAGCGCAGTACAGACAGCTTGTAAAATGTCACTTGTTTTGAAAACATAAATGCAAGCCCGTTCTCCCAGGGTTCAAATATTTCTTAGAATCTGTCAATCATACGTGAACACTTTGCACATTTGGGTCAATGACCATGTTTTTCTCACGGCGGTATCTTTGATCATCCACCACGAGTAGACGCGATGTGTAACTGTCTAGACATTGCGGCGCTGTATGACCTGACTAGACCTTGTCCTATATTTTCAAGCTCTATCGGTACCGGTAACGTATTGCCCACCGAAACGATGTTAATTATTGTTGGGCGTAAATGTGACCAGGCCCCGACAAAACTTCTCGACTCCCATCGGCGAGAAATATTTTCACTGTTGTTTTTTTTTGTCATTTTGACGCCAAGGTACATGTAACATTAACAGCCTGGAGACTGATTTCTAGAATGATGGGGGCGAAAAGGTATTTGCTAGTCAGTATGTGAGAAAGTAAAACCTACCACTGGCTCCTTGAGTGAATGCATCTGCACGTGGGGGTGGGGGGTGAGTAGACGTACTTCTCAGCCATGGGCGTAAATCCCGGGGGGATGGGTGATATATCCCCAACATTTGACTTGGGGGATGGCCCATGTAATCACCCCCTCCAATGTTTCAGTCTACTGACCATTATTAAGGTAACAATACACGAAACTGTTCTGATCACAATAGTTTCCGGTTACAGCCCACGAGACCGAAGGTTCACGAGACCGAAGGTCCGCGAGACCGAAAATGAAACAGGGTCCACGAGACCGAAGGTCCGCGAGACCGAAAATAAAATAGGGTTCACGAGACCGAAGGTCCGCGAGACCGAAAATAAAATAAGGTCCACGAGACCGAAGGTCCGCCAGACCGAAGGTCCGCCAGACCGAAAATAAAAAAAAGGTTCGCGAGACCGAAGGTCCGCGAGACCGAAAATAAAATAAGGTCCGCGAGACCGAAAATAAAATAGGGTCCGCGAGACCGAAAATGAAATAGGGTCCGCGAGACCCCTTCTCACTTTCGGTCTCGCGGACCTTTTCTCATTTTCGGTCTCGCGGACCTTTTCTTACTTTCGGTCTCGCGAACCTTTTCTCATTTTCGGTCTCGCGAACCTTTTTTCATTTTCGGTCTCGTGGACCCTTTTTGTTTTTGATTTTCGGTCTCGCGGACCTTCGGTCTCGTGGACCTTCGGTCTCGTGGGATGACCCCCACTTTCCGAAGAACAAAGATACATCTTCAAACATCTGTGGGGACCTCGCATCAATATGGGATCTTTCAATCTACTGTAATATGTAGAACCATGTTGGAGGTTGAAAGTACGTATCAGCCGTTATACATTTTTAAAATTTTTTTACCAGAGCTTCGCCAGTTCGCGCTGAGCCATTATCCGTATAGATGGTGATTGTTAATACATTTATGACGAAAACAGCACTCTGTAACGCTCTGATTTAGTCCTTTACCCTTTTTGCTACACCTATCTGGGACGGTCTAATATCACCTCCCTGCATGCACCTATACTTTCCCTCCCTCTCAATTTCCATTGCTGGCATCTGTTCGTCCGGATTTTAGTTCGAAAGTAGTTTAACTACGATAGTTGTAAAGTGTTCGGCGTCGTACCCCACCAGGGGCCCTAAGGCGGGCCCCTGGACCCCACCCGTCATGGGCTCGCGCTTCGCGCTCGCCGTGCACATTTGTCACATTTGCGATAGTTCACCCCATCCCCCAAAGTTGAAAAGATATCTACGCCCCTGTTCTCAGCCCACGGTCTCAACTGAGCTGTTGTCGTCTACGTAATTTTCTCGTCCACAAGGGGACGGGGAACCCTCCCCTTTGAGAAATTATCACGTGTCCTTAGATGCATTCTGGTGCTGTATTTTTCAGCTTTTGAACATTATCAGGTATCGGCGAGAGGGAGAATATTTTTTTCTTCTATCTTCACTTATCCAATTTGGCCTGTTTCACATGTAATACTGTTAAAATCAAATTATCCCTCGGTGAACTTTCCACTTCGAAAGACTGCGCTTTAGTGGGCAACTCGGTGGGACAAGCGACCAGATCTACGTGTGCTTATTTCTTTGGATTTAAAAAGATGTCTTGTGCTTGTACAGAACTGGTAAGCCACAATTTTTACAGTTCGGTTTTCCTGTGAGAACTTTCGAGAAGTCCCCTGACACCTGGAATATGCATTCTGCCTTACGTGCACGGATACATATTGTACATATATCAATGTACGGTATTCCGGTGAAAACTTTCGAGAAGTCCCCTGACACCTGCAATATTTCTGCCTTACGTGCACGGCTACATGTACCCTTAGTACATGTACCAATGTACGGTATTGGTGAGAGAACTTTCGAGAAGTCCCCTGACACCTGCAATATTCTGCTAACGTGCACGGCTACATGTACCTGTAGTACATATACCAATGTACGGCATTCGTGAGAGAACTTTCGAGAAGTCCCCTGACACGGCCACCGTATGCATGAGCTGATGAACACTGTGCATTTCAACTAATTAATTTGAATACTTCGTGGCATTGTGATAACTGTATCACTGCACTGGAAGTTCCCGCCGTACATACCCAGCTGGACCAGCTAGCTGCAAATACCTGCACACGAACTGTACTGTTTTTGCATATGCGAAGTTTGGGCCCATGCGTGTCTGAACATGTTCTACACATACACACGCAGCATATAACTAGCTTAACCGCATTAGCAGCTAGGTATGATGCTGAACAACATACCTTGGGTCCTCAGGGACCGTCTCCACGTTCAGCTCTTGGACAGTCAAAACATTTTCAAATTCACTTGAAACCCAAATCAGGATAGTTCAATCTTTACATCGCGATAAATTTTGGCGAAAACTGAGCCTATTCACAGCAATTACCTGGTGGAATTACAAATTCACGGAATAGGCCATGGTTTTAGTCAAGGTTAACTGATCTAGGCCTAACGTTAGGTCTTTGTCGGTAAGGGAAGGGTGGAAGGAGAAAGGTCTGGGTGTAAAGGAGAGGGGGGGGATTGAAAAGGTAGGCTCATACGGCGAGAAGACCTCTTCTATGAATTGGATCGATCAGCTGGGCACTCTGGATATAACTGGAATATGTACGGTGCTTATTTCGTTGGACATAAAAAATGCCTTGTGCTTGTACAGAACTGGTAAGCCACAATTTTTACTGTATCGTTAATGACTTGGTAATTTCAAATGTGCCGTTTTTAGTTCTAATCGGTTTCGGAAACTGTGCAGTAATTTAGTATATTTTGAGAATAATTCCTCCTTGCATACACAAGTGTTGTTACGCCAACTTTGAAAGGGAACGGTATAAAACACCATCATGAAAACGACATTGAGTCTTCGACGGTTGGCGAACAAAAGTTTTCCACCATCATTATCCTTAAAATGGTTAAATCTGGTGAGTTGTTTGGGTTGTATGAATCTCTACTGACTATTCCATTCAACCTGACTGAATAGAAAACTTAAATCGATAGCAGGGCTCGTCTCACTCTATTGGGGCATTCAGTAGGGTTTGAATACGGTAATTATCGGCTTTTCGCCCCGGTTCCCTAACAGTAAAAAAAAATCGGTCCACTTTGCTGGATTGCCGGTAGGGCCTTTGAAAATCGCCCCTCAAACCTCCCGCCGACACGGGGCAAGTCTTTGATATTTTTCGAAAGACCATGTGTTTTGGGTATTATGGCGGAAAAACGATGGACTTATTTCAGGTCCCCTTAAATGCTCTGGCTGACCGGCAGGCAAATTGGTTAACAATAAAGCGCGGCCTGCATTCAGTGTTACTTGTCAACCGCAGTAACTAGCTTAGTACTGTAGGCCTATGTTGACAAAGCATTTTCTGGCTCGGTTGAATGTAGTCCTTCTCGGATGGGTAATTAACATTTTACAAACATCATACAAGCAAGAAATCACCCAATTAGCGAGTTATTGATGCAATTTAGTTTGCAATCTCTTCTTTATAAATATTCATCTGACACTGAAAGCCACGGCACCATCAAAGCCAGCCCCTAAAATTATGCAGAAGAGGTCTTTATGATGAGCTACATAAACGAGGGAACTTATTTCAAAGAAGTGTCTTCAATGTCATGGCATTCCCTTCCATGAGGACCCCCTCCCCTTTCGGATATAGTTTACGTATTTCGCAAGTTTGCTGAGACTTAAAAGTCACTCAGACATACGCGAAAAGGCGTTTCGAAGATGAAACGCTACCTTCGTTTGACCAATCATCGTGTAGAATCGAGTTCGCTAGTTGAGTACATACGGTACGCCGGAGATTTGCTGTAAGGGCTCGTGTACTAACTGTACATTCTCTGGGACCCGGGCCAAGAACAGTGGATTTAGACACGGCGGCCTACTTGAACAAAATGCCGAGGTCTACACAGTCTACACAAGCACGCTTGTCACAAACAAGTTAACAAATTAATTCCACATTCGAACCCGGGGCCTGTCAATCATAAGGTTTCACATGGTCAACGCGAGAAATGTCTTTTGAGCGGCTCGTAGATACAATAACTGGCGGAATGGCTCAAACATTTTTGGCGTGGGAAATGAACTCGACCCATTTTCGGCGTCCCAGTTATTTACTGTAAGCACTACGCTGCTATTTATGAAAGTGAACGTGCGGGTCCATTCACAATTAGCAGAATTACTGTATTAACGGGTTATGTCTCAGAAACGAGTTCATATCACATGCAGTTGAAACACGAAATATATTAACCACTATTTCACTCATGGAAAGTATGCGTCGGAAATCATTTACTCGACCTATTTTGTGGCTATCACACCATATCTTTTCAGCAACGGGAAAATACTTACGGATATAATTAATTTCTGCCTCGGACTCGAAATTTTTAGCCTGTTCCCTAGACAGGTAAGATTTAATTTTTTTTTTTAAGATACTGTTGCGTTCTCCGACTTTCGAGTTCAATGGCGAAATATTCTTCAAGCTACATTGCAATGTCTGACACGGCAGGTAAAGCGACAAATGTTTATTGGTGGTGTTTCGAGGTGCGAGGTGGCGATACCCTACCCCATTACCCTGAATAGGAAAGGGGAGTTGGGAGGCAAGAACAATGCTTACATGACAAATTAATTTGTTTTGTGGAAGCCGCCTGGGCACACTTTCAAGAGAAATTGCTGCATCGAAAAGTTACGGACAGGCAGTTTACAGTGCTGTCTGACGTATCACCATGTTGGTGGAAATGCCTTGAAATCAACGAATACAATCCGAATGTTGTAAACGTATTACCATGCAGTCCTATAACTGAATTTCAAAAACGGGCTGATTGCATAGTACAGTAATTGCTTTAGGTTAACCGACCGTTGTAACCTCCCACTGCTGTACTTGCAAACGCTGCACTATACGATGCACGTCTGCTGGGCTGGCAAATGTACAGCAATCGTGCACTGATTTCCACTGTTATTTTACAAATGTTCGGCGTATATAAAACGCCAACGTAAGATTTTGTTGGGTTGTTCTTCAGGCTGATGCCGGCACGGTAATTCATCGTAGACCACGTTTCCTTACTTAAACTTTCATCTTATGACAACAATGTTCAGTGAATGTTAACCAGTCTGTTTACGGTAACCTTTGTCAATTTGTATACTCACACTGAGCTTCCCAAATCCACGATTTGTGAGTTGGGTGGCTCATTCAAACATACAGAAAATAAACTGTAAGAGTTAGAGTTAGATGAGGTTGTACGGCTCAGTTTCTAACCAAGAAAAGTGGACAATGAAAGTTTCGGGATTGGGAGGTTAACAAGAAAACGACACCTCAGAAATTATTAAAATCTTGCAGATTTTTACTACTGTAAAACGTAAAACGATGCTTAACACATTTACACACCAAGTACTTGTTTTGCTGGCCCACTGCATAATCATTAGAATGCGGCATCACAGTTCAAAAATATCCAACTTAAGGAGAATTAAATTCAATAACCGTTTTTGCTACTGTACTTAAAAACAGAAACCGTAACAGACCTTGGGCAGGCCTGTCGTGGAACGATAGATTACATCAAGGTCATACTCATGTTGGACTGTTTATAAAGAAGAAGATGCAGGAGATCGCAAAAGTTTTTGTAAGAAAATTTGTCCTTAAGAAACTACGATCTCTCGCAACTTGCCGTGCACCAAAGTTGGAACTTGCATTTTATAATGCTCTGCGGCTATATACAACCGTGCTTTGCATCACTGGTTTTCACCACAGAACGTAAAGGATTTTGTGGTTTTAATTTGTGAAGCTTTCATTGTTTGAATCGTTCTTCATAATCGTAAGACCTCCATTGTTTAGGGTGACGTTTTTTCCGTCCACGGGGACGGTTTATTTGTTCTCAAACAATAGGACGATGTGGACAAGTATTTGTGTGGTTTTTGGAGGGGAAATTTTGTGCTAAGCAGGCAGAGGACGGATTGGGCGGGATGGGGACGTTTTGGACAGGTTAGGGACGCTGTGGGCGATGTTAGGACGCGGACGAGTCTCAATTGGGACGGAACACAACTGTAGTGGTGGTAAGAGGATCTAGTGACCATGACCTCATAAGCTTTGAGTTACTTTGTTTCAGCAAACTTCAAGGTAGTGACATAACTGTTTTAGATTTCAGCAAGGCTAACTTTACTCATGCTAAAGAGCTTCTTACCATAGATTGGGTTGCACGTTTGTCTCACTTAGGCCCTGCTGAAGCATGGAGTGTTTTTCGTAATATAGTTACTGACACTACTAAGTTGTGTATCCCACTCAAGAAAGCTGTGGTTAGAAATAGGCCAGTTTGGATTTCTAGAGAGGCACTTAGAGCAGCCAGGAAGAAACGTAAATGTTGGCGTCGATATAGGGTCAGTAAGAAGTCTGATGACTTTGCAGTCTACAAGAATCAGGAACTCTTAGTTAAAAATTTGGTTATTGACACTAAAGCTAAGTTTGAAAAGCAGTTGGCCAGCAAGGTTAAGGTAAATCCAAAATCTTTTCATGCCTATGTTAGGTCTAAGCAGAAAGTAAAGGAGGGTGTTGGGCCTCTCCAAGGTAATCAAGGCACACTAGTTAGTGATCATCAGGATATGGCTAATTTGTAAAATGATTATTTCATATCTGTTTTTACCAAGGAATCATCTATTTTGGGGACGTGTAAGGGTTCTGATAGTTCTTCTTTAGTTAGTGATGTTGTCTTCTCTGAAGAGTTGGTTTGTAATAAGTTGAAGAGTTTAAAAGCTAGTAAGGCCCCGGGCCTGATGGGATCCATCCTGCCATTCTCCATGAATGCTCTGAGATTTTGTCAGTTCCTTTTTGCATTATTTTTCAGAAGTTTCTGGATTCAAACTTTGTACCTTCTGACTGGCGGATTGCTAATGTTACTCCAATTTTCAAAAAGGGGGATCGGAGCTTGCCTTGCAATTATAGGCGGGTCAGTTTAACCAGTGTTGTGTGCTAAGTTATGGAATCTGTAATCAAGGATTGCTTGCTTAAATATCTTTTAGATAATGGGTTACTCGATCTGTCACAGCATGGTTTCTTACCTAGTAGATCTTGTGTTACTAATTTACTAAGCTTTCTTGAGGATGTGTCTTTATCTCTTGATTCTGGTCACAGTGTTGATGTCATTTACCTTGATTTTCAAAAAGCTTTTGATAAAGTTCCATTAGGTAGACTTATGGTTAAACTGCATAGGTTAGGCATCAAGGGCAGTTGTGCTGACTGGATAAATTCATGGCTCAATGGTAGATCTCAGAGAGTTGTTGTTAATGGTAATTTCTCTTCTTGGAAAGAAGTTACAAGTGGAGTTCCATGCGGTTCTGTTCTTGGCCCGCTTCTTTTCATGATTTTTATCAGTGATATTGATAGCTCTCTCACCTCTAGTATTAGTAAGTTTGCTGATGATACGAAGCTCTATAGGAAGGTCAGTGATAAGGATGATGCCTCCCTTACTGCAAAAAGACTTACATAGGTTATATTCTTGGTCTCAGACTTGGCAAATGTTTTTTAATGCAGATAAG
The DNA here is from genome assembly GCA_029531755.1 of Holothuria leucospilota. Classification (NCBI taxonomy): domain Eukaryota; kingdom Metazoa; phylum Echinodermata; class Holothuroidea; order Aspidochirotida; family Holothuriidae; genus Holothuria; species Holothuria leucospilota. The sequence goes on along the minus strand of CM055967.1, from coordinate 58,508,136 downwards.
TGCATTGAAGTCCTTCACTTTGGTCCTAAAAATTTCAGCTATGATTATAACATGAATGGATGTATTCCGAGTGATGTGACTTTTGAGAAGGATCTGGGTGTAGTTATTACAGGCGATTTAAAGCCATCTAGACAGTGTGCAGCTGCTGCTGGTAGGGCTAATAGGGTGCTTGGATTGATCAAGAGAAATTTCAGTAGTTTTAGTATTTAAAGAAATTGTACTAAATCTGTATTAGCAGTTGGTAAGACCCCACCTCGACTATGCAGCGCAGGTGTGGAGTCCCTTCTATGAAAAGGACAAGTTTCTTTTAGAGCAGGTTCAGAGGAGAGCCACTCGCCTTATACCCAAGGTGAAACACAGGCCTTATCATGTTAGACTTAAGCATCTTGGGCTTACCACCCTGGAGTTGAGAAGGATTAGGGGGGGGGAGCATGCTTCAGGTGTACAAATTTCTCTCTGAAGGGAATCCTTTGTCATCTTGCAATTATTTAAGGGTTCAAAGTAATTCTCGGGTTCGAGGCCATTGTAAGAAGCTAGTTAAGTGTTTTGCAAGGCTCGACATTAGGAAGTTCAGCTTCTCTCATAGAGTTGTTAACGAGTGGAATAGTCCGCCTGAGTGGGTAGTTAACTCTACATCTGTGCACTGCTTTAAGGTTAACATTGACAAGTTCTTCCATAACTGTGGTAGGATCTACAGTAATTGTGCTGGGCTCGTTTGGTGTTGGTTGGTTGTTTGTTTTCAGTTAAGGTTGTATGGACTTCAGGGCATCTTATGGGGCCTTAGCCCTCCTTTGCCCTTTAACCTGTTATGTTATGTTATGTTATGTTATGTTATGTTATGTTATGCTATGTTATGTTATGTTATGTTATGTTATGTTATGTTATGTTATGTTATGTTATGTTATGTTATGTTATAAATGTTATTACTTACCCTTCAGTAAACAGAATGGTAGTCAAGTGAATAAGCCTTTTTGTTTGGTGGGCATAAAGGAAGTGCCCAAGTGCAGGCTACTTAACTTGTAAACTTAGCAGCTATTCTAAGAGGATAAGCTACTTGGTGTTTATTCACCCATGGAAGCGAACAAAAAGTTTTGATCAGAATTAGTATCGGGCTTGTTATCCTCATGAATTAAACTGAAGGCTCGCAAATCTCACTCCAGAGAGTAGCAATTCTCCCTAGGCCTAGGCCTAAGCCTATATTTAGTAGCCTAGCAAGTTTACTTTTACCCTTTCCTGCGAGTTTAAACCAAACCACCTGTCTACTGGGCACTGTACAGCCTCGAAGATGATACCCATTCATTTGGCCCCCAGGCTATTGTTGAGTTTTATCAGCTACAAGCACAATTCTTAATATTTGCTTACCCCTAATGTACAGTAAGCCATACAGACGAAGTTTAATACAATACAATAGCCTGCCAACTTTCTAGCCAATCTCATTTCCTAGACAAAAATAACTTCATGATAATTAATATACACGTCCTCAGCATTGGTAAGGGATGGAGTCAACATGAGCAACCGGTTGCTTCGCTACAGCAGACAACTCTTTTCACTTGTATACATGTTTATATGCAGTGCAGTACGCTAAATATTACTGGCTTAGCTGTTTATGTACATGTCTACATAAACAGCTTAGCAAAGAATGTTGTGGTCTTGTCTATGCAAGGACCTATATACAGGCCACTGTTGACGCCTAACGTTAGGCTTGACTTTCCACTGCAAGGATTAGCTCGATTTTTAGCCCATACATGATAATCACGTACCATTTTGAGAAGTCACCGTAGCTTCAGAAGTATTCATATATATGTGCATCGTCGCAGGCCGTTGATAAACATGAATAGTCAGTAACGTGAACACCACGTGACCTTCTTATAAATAATAATCTATCCCGCATTTTGGGGATTCGTGTAAATGAAAACTGGACGAAGGTTTGCAGATTCTGTATAGAATATATACAGGGGTGTATTATGATTTCTGAGATAGCACCATCTTTTGGAAGGCTGCTACAATCTGCTCTGCAGGCTATTGGCCCCCTTGCCAGTTCGCCCCAAAGTGGAAGTCATTTCGCCCCCAAGTATAGTTAGGGAACACAAGTTAGTTTACCCCCGAATTTTGATCATTGTCCATAATTCAATGAATAATGGATGAAATGATTGGGAAATTGCACAAAATATCAAGCATTAACTGATAAACAATCGTAGTAAAACAAATTCCAGCCACGTGTTTCCAGTTGGCCCGAATACAACATTTTTCTCTCATTTGAAAATAACCTAGGCAACTAACCTAACAAGCCTAACCTACGTTTGAAACGAAAGTTCTTATATTTTTGCGATTTCACAAGACGTGACAGCAACACTGTAATAATTTGGTGCATGTCCTTTTCTTACATGGGAAATAAGACAAAGTCAATGGATATTTAGGCTACCTGACTTTTGGTTTCAATGATAAGAGAAACCTATGCATTCTTGATGGCGTGTGTGTGTATGTGTGTGTGTGTGTGCGTGTAAGTGTGTGTGTGTATGTGCACTCACAGTCACCTCCTTAGCGGGCACATAGGCAGCCGGCGAGACCTCCGCTCTCGCACGTCTTTCCTAGCTCACGCGCGGCTTGTAACTGGCGTAGCTGCCCGAAAATTCGGCCACTGCAATGAGAAGTCTCGCGCGGCTGCACGTGCCTGCCTTGGCAAGCAGCCCACCCTCCAGACACGTACGTCTGCTGGGTTAGTTGGAGGTCAGCCAGGCTGATGGGGAAATCCTGTGAATTCCTTACAGGGTCCTGTCCTAGTACCCCGTAAGGCAATGAATGTGCGTATGGGTGTGTGTGTGTTTGTGACACTTTTCTTGTTTACACGATATCTCAAGAAGGGAAACTCTGACAGTTCTCAAGTTGGTAGGTAGATGCCCCATATTGAGAGGAAGAACCCTATTGTTTTTGGTGGAGGTCAAAGGTTGTTTGGGGTCACCGGGGGTCAAACTCTGAAAACCTTGTTTACAAGATATCTCAAGGTAGGAAGCTTGGATAGATTTCATACTTGGTGTGTGGATGTATTATGGTGAGAGGAAGAACCCTATTGTTTTGGTGGAGGTCAAAGGTCATTTGGGGTCACCAGGGGTCAAACTCTGAAAACCTTGTTTACACGATATCTCAAGGTAGGAAGATTGGATAAATTGTTTACTTAGTATGTGAATGCATTATGGTGAGAGGAAGAACCCTGTTGTTTTTGGTGGAGGTCAAAGGTTATTTGTGGTCACAGGGGTTCAAACTTTGAAAACCTTGTTTACACAATATCTCAAGCTAGGAAGGTTGGATAGATTTCATACTTAGTGTGAGGATGCATTATGGTAAGAGGAAAACCCTGTTGTTTTTGATGGAGGTCAAAGGTCATTTGGGGTCACCAGGGGTCAAACTCTGAAAACCTTGTTTGCACGATATCTCAAGGTAGCAAGCTGGGATAGATTTTATACTTGGTGTGTGGATGCATTATGGTGAGAGGAAGAACCCCTATGTTTTTGGTGGAGGTCAAAGGTCATTTGGGGTCACAAGGGGTCAATTTCTGAAAACCTTGTTTACATGATATTTCAAGGTAGGAAGCTTAGATAGGTTTCATACTTGGTGGGTGGATGAATTGTGGTGATTGTTAAAACTATCTTTTTTGGTGGAGGTCAAAGGTCATTTGGGGTCACCGGGGGTCAAACTATGAAAACCTTGTTTTACACAATATCTCAAATTAGGAAGGTTGGATAGATTTTATACTTGGTGTGTGGATGCATTATGGTGAGAGGAAGAACCCTATTGTTTTTGGTGGAGGTCAAAGGTCATATGGGTCAACAGCGGTCAAAATCTGAAATCCTTGTTTACACAATATCTCAAGGTAGAAAGGTTGGATAATTTGTATACTTGGTATATATGAATGCATTATGGTGAGAGGAAGAACCCTATTGTTTTTGGTGGAGGTCAAAGGTCATTTGGGGTCACCAGGGGTCAAACTCTGAAAACCTTGTTTACACAATATCTCAAGGGAGGAAGCTTGGATAGATTTCATACTTGGTGTGTGGATGCATTATGGTGAGAGGAAAAACTCCATTGTTTTTGGTGGAGGTCAAAGGTCATTTAAAGTCACCAGGGGTCAAATTCTGAAAACCTTGTTTACACAATATCTCAAGGAAGGAAGCTTGGATAGATTTTATTCTTGGTGTGTGGATGCATTATGGTGAGAGGAAGAACCCATTCGTTTTTGGTGGAGGTCAAAGGTCATTTAAAGTCACCAGGGGTCAAATTCTGAAAACCTTGTTTACACGATATCTCAAATTGGGAAGCTTAGATTGGTTTCATACTTGGTGTGTTGATGCATTGTGATGATTGGAAAAACTCTATTGTTTTTGGTGAATGTCAAAGGTCATTTGGGGTCACCAGTGGTCAAACTCAGAAAACCTTGTTTTACACGATATCTCAAGCTAGGAAGGTTGGATTGATTTTATACTTGGTGTGTGGATGCATAATGGTGAGAGGAAATACTCTATAGTTTTTGGTGGAGGTCAATAGTCATTTGGGGTCACCAGGGGTCAAACTCTGAAAACCTTGTTTACACGATATCTCAAGGAAGGAAGCTTGGATAGATTTTATACTTGGTGTGTGGATGCGTTATGGTGAGAGGAAGAACCCATTTGTTTTTGGTGGAGGTCAAAGGTCATTTGGAGTCACCAGGGGTCAAATTCTGAAAACCTTGTGTACACGATATCTCAAATTGGGAAGCTTAGATTGGTTTCATACTTGGTGTGTTGATGCATTGTGATGATTGGAAAAACTCTATTGTTTTTGGTGAATGTCAAAGGTCATTTGGGGTCACCAGTGGTCAAACTCAGAAAACCTTGTTTTACACAATATCTCAAGCTAGGAAGGTTGGATTGATTTTGTACTCGGTGTGTGGATGCATTATGGGGAGAGGAAATACTCTATTGTTTTTGGTGGAGGTCAATAGTCATTTGGGGTCACCAGGGGTCAAACTCTGAAAACCTTGTTTACACAATAGCTCAAGTTAGGTTGGCTGGATACTTCCCATGGTGTTGCATTTAATCCATCAGAAAACCCCTATGAGTTTTGTCAGAAATCAGAGGCCAGCTGAAATCACCAAAGGCCATTAAGCAAAAATTCCCAAGAATTCCCAAGGTCAAATATGAACATGAAACTGTAATTTTCCAGCACTTTAAGATCACATTCATCCAATGACTGAAAGAAACAGGACATCTTGACGTGATTTGGGATTACACATTAAGTGCTATATTCATCGAAACCACAATGCAATTTTGCATTCTGGTTTAACAGGCAATTGTCTTTGCAGTCTCAAGTATTTAAAAGTTTTTCTGTTGAATAAAAAAGATAATTCATACATTTTGGAGAGTTTTACCTCCTCAGCTGCCTGCTCTATGTGTGCTCATTTTAAGAGGCTTGTGAATAAATGGTCTTCTTGTGGAGCTTTCAGGCAGTTCTCTTATTATGAGTTTTGCACCAATGGAAGTTAAAGATCATTGCATCTGGTTTTCAAACTTTCACATGAATATGTTCTTCATTTGGAAGCTTCTTACAGTACATTTTGAGCATTTCTCTTCCAATGATAAATGCAAATGTTATGGGTGTAGCATCAAAGGATATAGTAGATTATTGCATTTGGTTTTCAAACTTTCACAGTTCATTATTGGACAACCATAACATGTGAGTACATTCAGGGAGTTGCTGTTTAGAAGTAATATCTCCCTAGTACATGGCTGTGCCTTGTACTTGTTACTTTGGACCTGAGATAGATAGTATATTCGATGTGTGGCAGGCATAACAATTAGTATGTGTCTAATAAGATCCCTATTAGGTTGAAGTTTTGCAAACTGGGCTGAATTAGTTCTGTTGTCAACTATAAGTAGTTGTATTGCTGTGTGTTTTTACATTTCATTGCTAGCAAGTTACATGTAAATGAAAGTGATGCTAAATAAAGTTTTTGTCTTTTCATATCTACCAGCATTGAAGACAAAGGCATTTAGTAACAATTATCATAGAACATCATTGGCACTCAGCTTTATGACACCCCAAAAGCAAGTCTGTAAGTAATCAAGTATGCAGAAATACAATGGTAAGTAGGACCAAATGTACTTTTTTGTGCTTTTTTTTAATGTAAAGAGTCCTTTTTTTGGCCATTTTATGTACTTTCTTTCCAAAATCTTGAGTGGCAGCACTGCATTCCTAACTTGAGAGATCATGTTTACAAGGGTATAAGTTTTGTCCTCTGGTAACCTCACATGACCTTTGACCTCTGCAAAATGCAATAGGGGTCATCTTGCAATAGGGGTCATCTTTTGACTATAAAGCATCCACATGCCAGGTATGAAGAGTATCCATGCTTCCTGCCTTGAGATATCCTGTTTACAAGGTTTTTGATTTTGGCGTCTGGTGACCTGACATGACCATTTATCTCACTAAAAAACATTGGGTTCTTTTTGTCAGTATGATAGATCCAAATACAAAGAGTGAAATGTATCCATTTTTTGGGCCATACCCATACACCTTAATCACTGCCTCAGGTTCAGTACTAGGCAGAATAGTTTTGTCAACTAAATGCTCTGCAGTATGCCTTTGAATCTCATCCTTCCTCATTGATGACTGATATTCAATACCAAAGTGCTTTGCAGCTTTTACCATTTCAGACTTTTTCAATGAATTTAGTTCCGCTGTGGAGGGATTAGCCACAAGTCTATATAGATCGAATGATATTTGAATTAGTCTCTTTCTGAGAAACAAGCGGGAACAAATAAATACAAATACTATTTCCACTGTAGAATGTTTTAGAAATTTGGAGATTCTAATGTGAGGCTAGACTTGCGCTTGTTCAAGTTCCTGGATAGGCCCCCAATTCTTTTCCAGCTAGGTACAATACACAAAACCAAAACAGTGAAAAGATGCAGAATGAGCTTAAGATTCCAAAGTGGTTATTATTCAATTCCTTTTCCTAAATTTCTACAAAATATACAAAACTTTTCACTTAGGTCTATATTTACAATCTGTATACTTATCTCTAGTCTTTGCTTGGCAGAGATATTCGTAACAGGATGGTCCTGGCTTCTTCTCTCCTAGATGACGGTGATATCGGCTATTCAATGGTAGTGGAGGCTAAGCTGGTGGTTGTAGTAACTCAACACGATAAGGACTATAGGCTAGGCCAGCGGGTCCACACAGTTCAGCAGTCGGCTACAGCAACGAGCAAAACATGTCTGTTACAGGTAATTCAGGTGGTCTGTAGCTCAATCAATTTACTTTGAGCTTGGTCTTTTGAGCAGGTTGTCTGATAAGATCTATCAATATGTCTGGCTAGTGTATACTCGGTTGGTGCGTTTGTCTCTACCAAGTATTTTTTGAGTCCATATTTATATGTCAGTTACAGGCCGACAGAAACATTCCATTCGAAGAATGGGGTAGAAGTTTCAAGAAAACGTCTAAGCAGTCAGTGCAATGTGCCATGCCGTAATGTTCCTGTATATATATATATGTATGTATATATATATATATATTTAAACATATATATATATATGTTTAAATATATATCTATATATATATATTTAAACATATAGATATATATATATAGGTAAAAATGAAGTAGTAAATAGTGCTAAAAGTTGGTGAAAAATTCCACGACGTTTCGGGTTTAAACCCTTCATCAGGTGGCAAAAATGCAACTGATCGTTGACACGGCCAAACGTACAATTTAAAAAATACACAATAAAATTGGGCACGGTAAACCTCGGCTAGGAAAACAGACAGTGTTAAGTGGTTACCACAAGTCAAAAAAATGCAGGAATTGCTGCGTTATAACAGTTCAAGTCTAACGTTCAGACCATGTGGGGACAGGGTTCCAAGTTTCATGATTAGGCGGTTTTCGGCAGCTAGGCGGTCATGATCGGAACCTCGACACGAGATGGCTGCTGAAACCATCAAGTCACGGATCGAGCATGTTGACGGGGGATTGAAGTGGGTGGCTACCGGGAACCCTGGGAGGTTCTGTTTGATTGATCTCAGGTGCTCGGTGACTCGGCCTAGTGCTCTTCAGAAGGTGGTAAGGGAGAAAGATGGAGGCTCGGGGTCTATTTTTCTCAGGTCTTGTGCTGAGTTGTACTCTCACTTGGCTTCGCACTCCCCTAGTCATTTCAATGTTATAATCCTTCAAACCTTGAACCCTCCCTTCATTCCAGAAAATGCTTCCTATGAAAAGAAAATGGTTATTTTGAATAATTCCCGCGAAAGACTTAAGCATTTAGAAAACATTTGGATGTGGAACAAATTGCAAAATATTTCACCAATGGGTCTTAATGTTAACGATGGTTTCGACTGCCAGACCAGGAAACCCAGAGTTAGGGCTCGCGAAGCAGGTCTTTCATTTTCTCACCAAGCCCTTTATTGGTGAGTTTTTTCGTTTAGGTTTGCTTTCTTTTCTTCTAGTTCTTTACAGACATCTGCTACGGTTGACTTCCCTTTTTGTCTTTTTGTTGCTTTCTTTTATGTAGCTTTCTTCTGTGTTGTTGAGTTTCAAGTCTCCTTTATTTTTCATTCTCATTTAAGGTTGTAACTTGATAAAGGCACTGTTGTGCCGAAAATTCATTCACCTTTTTCCTGGACTTGAAATATATTTGTATTCTGATATTTCACTGAAGGTTTATATTCATTATGTCTCGGGTGATGTTCCTTCTTGGACTATTGCCGTATATATATTCCCCTGGATCGAACATTAGGGGGAAATTTGTATATCACAACAACGTTAAGGGGAAAGAAAAACAATAAAATACATAAGCATATATTTCGCCTTTAAGTAAAATAGTATACATGTACGTAAATTCAATGGCCCCTCAGCCATACATGTTAACACATAGGTGTCCGTAATTTGGTCAACATTGAAGTAATTGCGTATATTACGTGTTGCTATATGGAATTTACCATACAGTTACGTATTCCCATAGAAATAGTGTGTGAAAACGTTAGGGGGAAAGCAAATTTTCCCCCTAACGGCAATTTCCCCCTAACGTTGATTTTTTCAGCAAAAATTTCCCCCTATTCCACAATTAGGTATATATATATATATATATATATATATATATATATATATATATATATATATATATATATATATATATATATATATATAACGCTAATTCCTACTGTACGGGGAAATCGTTATATCGCGGTTTCGTTAAGGCGAAGAAAAAACAATAAAATACATTAAAAAAATATTTCCCCTTTTGGAAACCAGATATACAACAACCCTTTTTCAATGGCCCAACATCCATACGTGTTAAAAGATACGGGTACGTAACTTGGTCAACATTGAAGTAATAGCATGTAAATCATGTGGTGAAACGGACGTTACCATCCGTTTACGTATTCCTATATAAAAAGCGTGTGATTTCGTAAAGTCGACCTGATTTTTCCCTTTTAGACGATTTCCCCTTTTAGGCACGTTTTTTCATACAATATTTCCCCCTAATCCCAAATTAGCAATATATATAAAAATATATATATATATATATAATATATATATAATATATATATATATATATATATATATATATATATATATATATATATAGGGTCGAAATGCTGCGGAGCACTATAGTAGTATGTAGGTCGATAAAGGTTGTAAAAAGTGCTAAAAGTTTGCGGAAAATTCCACGACGTTTCGAGTATAGACTCTTCATCAGGTGGCAAAGAAATGCAACCGAACAACAAAGAAGTAGAAATAGAGAAGAAACACATTGAAGAAAGGCACGGCAAACCGGTCGTACAAGCCAACACGGTGTAAAAATGCGAAGGCTGCATAAAACTGGTAAAAAGTAATGAAAAGGGGAACAAGTTAAAAAAGGTCCATTCTAATGTTAAGACCGTGTGGGGAGAGGGTCCCGAGCTTCATGATAAGCCGGTTTTCGGCGGTCTGACGATCACGGTCAGAACCTCTGCACATTAAGGCTGCGGTGACGGCCAAGTCTTTAATTGAGCACGGTGATGGTGGGTTGAAATGTGTGGCGACCGGATAACCTTGAAGGTTCTGCTTGATGGACCTGAGGTGTTCAGTGATTCGGTCAGCCAGCCGACGTTTGGTCTCTCCCACATACAGGCAATTGCAACGTCCACAAACTAAAATGTAAACCAAATTTGTGGAAGTGCAGGTAAAGTGTTGGTTCACACTGAATTTGTTGCCGTTAGAACCCAAAATATTAATGAGTGTGTTCTTGCCAACCACTGGGCATGTGTTGCACCTACTACGCCCACAGGGAAATGTACCTGGGGTGTTGTCAGTTGGTTGTTGTGGATGGGAAGCCCGAACTAAGTGCTTGGAAATGTTCTTTTCAACTCTGAAGGCCGTAATGGGGGGTTCGGGGAAAAGATCACGGGTTGAAGGGTCTTTACGAAGGGTCTCTACATTCCTGTAAATGGCACGAATGATGGGACGTACCGATGGGTGATGGGAAATTACCAAAGGAATGCGTAGATTGGTAGACGTGTTAGATTTCTTACTCAAGGCCTCCTCTCTGTTGATTCCTTGGATTCTATGTAGAGCACCGTAAGGATTTTGGTGGGATACTGACGCTTCTCAAAGAATGATAGTATATTT